>CM042388.1:7960539-7973039 GCA_023634145.1 Thymallus thymallus | reverse complement strand
AGAGTGTTGTGCTAGACTCTGCTCCCCAGAATACAGTAACTGGACTCCAAAGTGTTGTGCTAGACTGTGCTCCCCAGAATACAGTAACTGGACTCCAGAGTGTTGTGCTAGACTCTGCTCCCCAGAATACAGTAACTGAACTCCAGACTGTTGTGCTAGACTCTGCTCCCCAGAATACAGTAACTGAACTCCAGAGTGTTGTGCTAGACTCTGCTCCCCAGAATACAGTAACTGGACTCCAGAGTGTGTGTGCATAGATGCATGCGTCTCTCTATAAACTCCCTGTCAGCCGCCTATTAAGCCCAAGATTGGCACGTATGCATTCTGCACTTGTGAAATAGGTGTGCTCACCATTGGGTCGTTTTACGAGTGACAAAAATATTGTTTGGTGCGGTTGGGGTACTGGATGCCAGGAGCACAGAAGCAGAGGCTAATAGAATAAAAAATACCATACCTCTACAAACTGGCTACACTTTTTACACATGTATGAATGTATGACCAAGGATCAAGCACAGGAGAAAATCTATTGTTTACAAAGCTGACAAGTGAAAGCAAAGCCTCTCATATAGTATTGTTCAATACCACATCTCCGTAGGGACTGCAGAGCTGGTAGCCTACAATGTAAAATAAGAGTCTGTTTCCAGGACACAGATGAAGCCTAGTCAAGGACTAAAATGTCTGCTCAATGGGGAAGGTCCAATTTAAATCCATCTTTAGTCAAGGACTACTCTTAATCTGTGTCCAGGAAACCGGCCCTAAAGATTCTAAACAATGGGCAATACCTACAGCTTTTCAATGGTCATTCAATAACTGATCTATTTCAATTGATTCTAACTGAACACTTATGCTAAGTGTAGACGATGCTCTAAGTGTAGAAGATGCTCTAAGTGTAGATGATGCTCTAAGTGTAGATGATGCTCTAAGTGTAGAAGATGCTCTAAGTGTAGATGATGCTCTAAGTGTAGAAGATGCTCTAAGTGTAGATGATGCTCTAAGTGTAGACGATGCTCTAAGTGTAGATGATGCTCTAAGTGTAGACGATGCTCTAAGTGTAGAAGATGTTCTAAGTGTAGATGATGCTCTAAGTGTAGACGATGCTCTAAGTGTAGATGATGCTAAGTGTAGACGATGCTCTAAGTGTAGAAGATGCTCTAAGTGTAGATGATGCTCTAAGTGTAGACGATGCTCTAAGTGTAGACGATGCTCTAAGTGTAGACTATGTTCTAAGTGTAGACGATGCTCTAAGTGTAGACTATGGTCTAAGTGTAGACTATGCTCTAAGTGTAGACTATGGTCTAAGTGTAGACTATGCTCTAAGTGTAGACTATGTTCTAAGTGTAGATGATGCTCTAAGTGTAGACGATGCTCTAAGTGTAGACGGTGCTCTAAGTGTAGAAGATGCTCTAAGTGTAGACTATGGTCTAAGTGTAGACTATGCTCTAAGTGTAGACTATGGTCTAAGTGTAGACTATGCTCTAAGTGTAGACTATGTTCTAAGTGTAGACGATGCTCTAAGTGTAGACTATGCTCTAAGCACCACTCCTGCTGCCATAATAGTGTCACCATATCCTGGACAGCCATGACAGCGTCAGCATCTCCTGGACAGCCATAATAGCAGAGGAGGTCTTCTCTTCTTCTCTCGGTTCCATATTTACATACTCACTTTCCCACACAGTCCCTCCCTCCCTCGCTCCCTCGCTCCCTCGCTCCCTCGCTCCCTCGCTCCCTCCCTCCATCCCTACATCCCTTCATCCCTCTATCTGTAATTTCTGCACTCTCATAGTGATGAAAAAATTGACTTAGAAAGTGAGTTTACTGTTTAATCGGTCCCAGAATCGTGCTATTTTCTAAGAGAGACTTATGCTGACTCCATATTTACTAGGCTCTCTTTTCTCTTCCTGAGAGCCATCCTGTCTCACCATCCTGTCTCACCATCCTGTCTCACCATCCTGTCTCACCACCGAACCCCACAGAGGTAGTGAGTCCTGGGGATTATGGTATTCTGTCTCACCACTAAACCCCACAAAGGTAGTGAGTCCTGGGGATTATGTTATCCTGTCTCCCCACCGAACCCCAAAGAGGTATTGAGCTACTCTGTAGTTGGTCTATAGAGAGCAGGCAGTGAGAGACCAGTATAGTAGCCAGGATAACAGAAGGATTCTCTCAGGACATAGTTCTTCTGCCAAACAGTGAAGACAGTTACACACCAGGTCTTCTGCCAAACAGTGAAGATAGTTACACTCCTGCTCTTCTGCCAAACAGTGAAGACAGTTACACACCAGCTCTTCTGCCAAACAGTGAAGACAGTTACACACCAGCTCTTCTGCCAAACAGTGAAGACAGTTACACACCTGCTCTTCTGCCAAACAGTGAAGACAGTTACACTCCTGCTCTTCTGCCAAACAGTGAAGACAGTTACACACCAGGTCTTCTGCCAAACAGTGAAGACAGTTACACTCCTGCTCTTCTGCCAAACAGTGAAGACAGTTACACTCCTGCTCTTCTGCCAAACAGTGAAGACAGTTACACACCAAGTCTTCTGCCAAACAGTGAAGACAGTTACACTCCTGCTCTTCTGCCAAACAGTGAAGACAGTTACACACCAAGTCTTCTGCCAAACAGTGAAGACAGTTACACTCCTGCTCTTCTGCCAAACAGTGAAGACAGTTACACACCAAGTCTTCTGCCAAACAGTGAAGACAGTTGAACCCCAGCTGTTCTGCCAAACAGTGAGGACAGTTACACACCAGCTCTTCCTTCCCTCTTCTATATTCTATCGTTCTCACCTTCCCCTCCTCCAGGTAGGGAGATGATAACGCACACACACACACACACACACACACACACACACACACACACACACACACACACAAACACACATATATACACACAAACACACATATATACACACACACATTGCATTTGGGGAAATTAATTTGGGTCACCCTTCGAAGGAGCCGCGTTCCTATGGCAACCACATGCAATAATGAACGCAGGCCCATCGTCATGATGAACACAGTTAGTTCCTGTCGCAAGGGGAGGAGGAGGAGGAGTAAGAGGTGGCGGAGGAGGAGGAGGAGGAGGGGGAGGTGACTGGCTGTCAGAAAGAAGATTGGCCGACAAGGAGCCTAATCTCAAATATCTCAGAACCCCACAGTCCAACCACAGGTGTTGTTGTTACTCGACTCCGTTAACTCTCTCATAGTGAAAAAGACATGGGAGGGGCCTCATTATCCCATTTCTCAGCATACTTTGTTGCAGTTTTATTTTTAGACTAGTTTGTTTTAATATCTATGTTTGACTGATCTTATACTATACAAAGATAAATAAGTTAAATTTTTCTAAATTAATCCAATCTGTAAGGGGTTGGACATATTGCACCCGTAACTGAGGTTTAGGTAGTCTTGTTTATTAAAGGTTGTGGGTGATAAAATATTTCAATTGTTGTATATCCTTCATCTGGCCGGATTCTGATAGGAATTACTTATCACTTCACAAACCAGCATATTGTGACTTGCAGATTTGATTTGGCCCAGGAGCCAGGATTTTCAGACCACAATGTCGAGGATAACTAGGCCCTAAATAAAGGCTGAGGATAACTAGACCATAACTAAAGGCTGAGGATAACTAGACCATAACTAAAGGCTGAGGATAACCAGACCATAACTAAAGGCAGAGGATAACCAGACCATAACTAAAGGCTGAGGATAACCATACCATAACTAAAGGTTGAGGATAACCAGACCATAACTAAAGGCTGAGGATAACTAGACCATAACTAAAGGCTGAGGATAACCAGACCATAACTAAAGGCAGAGGATAACCAGACCATAACTAAAGGCTGAGGATAACCATACCATAACTAAAGGTTGAGGATAACCAGACCATAACTAAAGGCTGAGGATAACTAGACCATAACTAAAGGCTGAGGATAATTAGACCATAACTAAAGGCTGAGGATAACCAGACCATAACTAAAGGCTGAGGATAACCAGACCATAACTAAAGGCTGAGGATAACCAGACCATAACTAAAGGCTGAGGATAACCAGACCATAACTAAAGGCTGAGGATAACCAGACCATAACTAAAGGCTGAGGATAACCAGACCATAACTAAAGGCTGTGGATAACTAGACCATTACTAAAGGCTGAGGATAACCAGACCATAACTAAAGGCTGAGGATAACCAGACCATAACTAAAGGCGGAGGATAACCAGACCATAACTAAAGGCTGAGGATAACCAGACCATAACTAAAGGCTGAGGATAACCAGACCATAACTAAAGGTGGTGCGCGGTAGTCTATCACTTTGTGTGTAGCCAGTGATAACCGTCTTGTGGTTTGACATAAATACTTTCGTTTTCTTCCAGACCAAAACAATATGGTGTTCAGATGTAATTTAAGCATTGATATGGACTCAGAACATCCAATTGTGTTGTTTCTCAGTGAACAATTTAAATTTTGAGAGTGAAAAACAGACTAAATCTAAAACCAATATAATTTGGGAAAATATCAAACATAAATTGGATGAGGGATTCTATTATATAGGGCCCCCTTTATAGTTGTTTATTAACCATTATTTTACCAGGTATATTGACAGAAAACAGTGCACTACTTTGTCTTGTACACTAAGGACCCAGGTAGGAGTTGCAGGGAGAAGAATGTGCCTATTTGAAAGCTAGAAAAACATTAGTAGCTCACAAAATGTTTCATTCTTTTAAAGTAGCTCTCATGCTAGAAAAGGTTGGAGACCTATAATCTAAACACTGTGATGCGTTTTCATTGAAATTCTAAATGCCTAAAAAGTGTTCCAGAATGGTGTTTAGTTATGTGTTTAGATCCTAGTGGTTTTACAGTGTATTGGAGGAGGAGGTCCGGTCAGGGACCTGAAGAGAGGAAGAGAGGGCAGAGACACTTTATATTTAGTTCTAGTGGCAGCAGAAGAAACTGCTAAGCTGCCTGAGACATGTGGCTCACAGTGCTAATTGGACCTTGCTGACAACACACTATTCAAGTTCTGGCAAACGGAGAGGAAAATACAGTCTCGTGGAGACTGACGGTCAATAAGGGACTACACACAAACACACATAGAGGTACTTACAAATACACACACACACATGCATACACGCACACCCACATACAGACAGACACGCACACACGCCACAGCAGGTTGGTGGCACCTTAATTGGGGAGGACGGGCTCGAGGTAATGGCTGTAGCCGAATGAGTGCAATGATATTAAAAACATCAAACACATGGTTTGATTTCATTCAATTTGCTTATTATTATCCATTGCTATGATCCGTCCTCCCCTTAGCCGCCTCCACTGACACACATACTCATGTCTACTGTACTGCTCTGTGAGTATCCAGTGTATTAACTGTACTGTACTGCTCTGTGAGCTGGTTTTATTAGGTAATAACCCCTGGAGTATCCAGTGTATTAACTGTACTGCTCTGTGAGCTGGTTTTATTAGGTAATAACCCCTGGAGTATCCAGTGTATTAACTGTACTGTACTGCTCTTTGTGCTGGTTTTATTAGGTAATAACCCCTGGAGTATCCAGTGTATTAACTGTACTGTACTGCTTTTTAGTGTATTAACTGGATATGAATTTTCACTTGGGCTCTTATTAAAAAGCTGGCTGCAATGTTAATGACCCAATCTCCTGACACACACACACAGACAGAGAGAGACAGAGACAGAGACAGAGACAGAGACAGAGACAGAGACAGAGACAGAGACAGAGACAGAGACAGAGACAGAGAGAGAGAGAGAGAGAGAGAGAGAGAGAGAGAGAGAGAGAGAGAGAGAGAGAGAGAGGGAGAGGGAGAGGGAGAGGGAGAGGGAGAGAGAGAGAGAGGGAGAGGGAGAGAGAGGGAGAGAGATGTGCCTGTTCTGCATATTCATCAAATGAAAACTGCAGTAAGACAAAAATGAAAGAGTACGAAGTACTAAAAGAGTACAACCAGAACACAACATGGTTCTGGACCAGTTCCAGTCCATGTATAAATCCAACCAGAAATAGTTCCCAATCCTTTTGATTGTGTTCAGATTGTGACGTCAATTACATTCTTTGTGTGGATGGCTGAGTTTGTGCGGATATCATCCCGTAGCACTCTCTTCTGTCATCAAGAAGTGCTTTGATATGCTAGGTAGCCCTTTTTTAAAGTCAAATGGCCAAATCGCCCTCTAGTGGCCTCATGGGTGAAAAGTTCTTAATATTTTGACAAATGTCATAGTAATGTTACATTTCAGTCTTCTGTGATGTGTGTAAAGTGTAATATTGGGATGCAAACACAAAATTGAATACATCTGGCATGGTAGAGAAGTCTTCTTTTTTTTAAGCCCATAACCATGTGTGTGAGGTGTATACTCTTGTTTCAAAGTAGATTTGTTTAAGACTACCAAGAATCAATATGCGACCCTGACTTACGTGCAGTAAAATATTTAATAAAGGATCATATCACCTCCACCTTACCCGACACCCTAGACCCACTACAATTTGCATACTGCACAAACAGATCCACAGATGACCCAATCGCCATTGCACTGCTACCTGCCCTATCCCATCTGGACAAGAGGAATACCTACGTAGGAGGTATACAAGTATGAACATGTATGCGCTAACTAACTGTAAGTCACTCTGGATAAGAGCATTTGCTAAATGTCTAAAAGGTCAATGTAAATGGTGCTGAACCCCACCCTGTGCAACTGGGTCCTGGACTTCCTGATGTGCTGACCCCAGGTGGTGAAGGTAGGCAACAACACCTCCGCTAAGCTGATCCATAACAACAGGGTGCATGCTTAGACCTCTCCTGTGTTTACTGTTCACCCATGACTGCGTGGCCACCTATGTCTTTAACTGGACCATAAGACCCTCACAAACCTCTACAGATGCACCATTGAGAGCATTATTTTGGGCTGTATCACCGCCTGGTATGGCAACTGCACCGTCCGCAACAGAAGGGCTCTCCAGAGAGTACGGTCAGCCCAACGCATCTCCAGGGGCACAATGCCTGTCCTCCAGGAAATCTACAGCACTCGCTGTCATAGGAAGGCCAAGAAAATCATCAAGGACCTCAGCCACCCGAGCCACGGACTTTTCACCCCGCTACCATCTAGAAGGCGGAGACAGTACAGGTGCATCAAAGCTGGGACCGAGAGACGGAAAAACAGCTTCCATGCGTAGGCCATCAGACTGTTAAAGCACCACTAGCCGGCTACCACCCGGTTACGTAACAATGCACCTTAGAGACTGCTGCCCTGTGTACATAGTCATTGAATACTGGTCACTTTAATAATGTTAACATACTGTTTTACCCACTTTTTATTCTAGTCAAGGCTCATCCTACTACTATAGTACACACCTTTTCTTTTCATATACTGTCCATATTGTCTAATGGTATTTTTCCCACTCACACCCTAACATCATGGATTGGCTAGTGGATGAGGAGAGGAAGCTGCCTGGTGTATTTTACTGAAACAGATTAAAGTAAAATAAGGTAGGGACAGGGGATGAGGAAAGACCATGTGAGAGAGAACGATTGTTTTGATCTCCTCTCTTTTACATTATTCAGAGATCTCATAGCAGGAAGTCAGAGAGATTTCAGTGTACAGCCTCTCCTCTCCTCTCCTCTCCTCTCCTCTCCTCTCCTCTCCTCTCCTCTCCTCTCCTCTCCTCTCCTCTCCTCTCCTCTCCTCTCCTCTCCTCTCCCCTCTCATCCCTCTCTCCTCTACTCCCCCCTCCTCTGTCATCCCTCTCTCGCTCCCTAATGATAGAAATATTACTGCACTTTAGGCCTAATTAAATGTTGTGACCTCTGGCTATTACTCGTCTGTTGACTGTGTGTGGAGCGTATGTTTGTCTGATGGAGGAATCGGCTGTGGACTGTGTGTGTGTGGAGCGTAGGTTTGACTGATGGAGGAATCGGCTGTGGACTGTGTGTGTGTGGAGCGTAGGTTTGACTGATGGAGGAATCGGCTGTGGACTGTGTGTGTGTGGAGCGTAGGTTTGACTGATGGAGGAATCGGCTGTGGACTGTGTGTGTGTGGAGCGTAGGTTTGTCTGATGGAGGAATCGGCTGTGGACTGTGTGTGTGTGGAGCGTATGTTTGTCTGATGGAGGAATCGGCTGTGGACTGTGTGTGTGTGGAGCATAGGTTTGACTGATGGAGGAATCGGCTGTGGACTGTGTGTGTGGAGCATAGGTTTGACTGATGGAGGAATCGGCTGTGGACTGTGTGTGTGTGGAGCGTAGGTTTGACTGATGGAGGAATCGGCTGTGGACTGTGTGTGTGTGGAGCGTAGGTTTGACTGATGGAGGAATCGGCTGTGGACTGTGTGTGTGTGGAGCGTAGGTTTGTCTGATGGAGGAATCGGCTGTGGACTGTGTGTGTGTGGAGCGTAGGTTTGACTGATGGAGGAATCGGCTGTGGACTGTGTGTGTGTGGAGCGTAGGTTTGACTGATGGAGGAATCGGCTGTGGACTGTGTGTGTGTGGAGCGTAGGTTTGTCTGATGGAGGAATCGGCTGTGGACTGTGTGTGTGTGGAGCGTAGGTTTGAAGGATGGAGGAATCGGCTGTGGACTGTGTGTGTGTGGAGCGTAGGTTTGACTGATGGAGGAATCGGCTGTGGACTGTGTGTGTGTGGAGCGTAGGTTTGAAGGATGGAGGAATCGGCTGTGGACTGTGTGTGTGTGGAGCGTAGGTTTGAAGGATGGAGGAATTGGCTGTGAATCGGCTGTGGACACACAGACAAGGTACCATGGTAACAGAGATACGTCATCAACACACACAGACAAGGTACCATGGTAACAGAGAGACGTCATCAACACACACAGACAAGGTACCATGGTAACAGAGAGACGTCATCAACACACACAGACAAGGTACCATGGTAACAGAGACGTCATCAACACACAGACAAGGTACCATGGTAACAGAGAGACGTCATCAACACACACAGACAAGGTACCATGGTAACAGAGAGATGTCATCAACACACAGAGACAAGGTACCATGGTAACAGAGAGACGTCATCAACACACAGACAAGGTACCATGGTAACAGAGAGACGTCATCAACACACAGACAAGGTACCATGGTAACAGAGAGACGTCATCAACACACAGACAATGTACCATGGTAACAGAGAGACGTCATCAACAAACACAGACAAGGTACCATGGTAACAGAGAGACGTCAACAACAAACACAGACAAGGTACCATGGTAACAGAGAGATGTCACGTACGCAAAAACACACACACAAACACATTTTCCCTAACAAACATGCCCACCCACACATACTGAATGTTCTCATACACACACGCAACACACAAACGGATTAGAGACGCCCAGAGGGAGACTGATAAAGTACAGACTGACAGTACTCAGCTAATGGTGCACAACATCCACATGTACACACACACACACACACACACACAGAGTGATCCTTTCATTTATTTAATTGCAGTGAGAGCCATGAGAGATTTCACCACATTAATACTTAATGGTAGACCCATAAAGAGAACCACCACCTCTTACAACTCATTCATTCCCCCTACAGCTGATTTCACATGTGGAAAATCACATGATTTCTCCTGAAATGTTACGTTAAATCATGTGATCTGTAGTTTCATGTTATCACATTTTGCTTTACATGTTGTCACCTGCAATCACATTAAATTCACAGAAGATCACACATGATCACATGAAACATCTTTACATGTGTTCACATGTGAAATTCATGTGGTGTTGCCGTAAGGTACAACATTACAGTAAAACTATTTTTGAAAATGTGGTGTGCTGCATTCACCACACACACACACACACACACACACACACACACACACACACACACACACACACACACACACACACACAAAGTGTTCACAGTCTCACTGCACTTTGTCCTCTCTCAGGATATAGCCAGAACCTCCTTGGGACCCGAGCTAAAAGCCTCCAGCTGGCATCTCCCTGGTAGCTAGCTGAGGAGCTAGATATCACACCTGGGGGGGTCTTCATCCTTCACTGAGTTTAGGTGTGTGTGTGTGTGTGTGTGTGTGTGTGTGTGTGTGTGTGTGTGTGTGTGTGTGTGTGTGTGTGTGTACAGAGGTCCCAAGGTCTACATCCTTGCCTGAGTCTGTGTGAGTTATTAGTCTGTCTGACTGTCTGTCTGCAGGGAGGAATCTGGTCGAGGCCAGATAAGAGGTTCACACACCAGCACAACGCTACAGGAGAATATGGTGAGAATATACCATGCATGGCCCCAGATACGGTCTCAGGACTATACAAACATACACACACACTGTACCATCATCCTGCTGTGTCTGACATCTGAAGATGATCTGAAAATCCTTGCAGCTAAAGTAAACAAACCTAACTATTTTCTGATCTAATCATTGTTGCAGCAGTTTCTAGGGACGTGTAGAGAGATACGAGAGGAGAACACACACTGTGTTACCCTCCTCTAGCAGGGAAGAGAAGCATTCATCACTGTGTTACCCTCCTCTACCAGGCAAGAGCAGCATTCATCACTGTGTTACCCTCCTCTACCAGGCAAGAGCAGCATTCATCACTGTGTTACCCTCCTCTACAAGGCAAGAACAGCATTCATCACTGTGTTACCCTCCTCTACCAGGCAAGAGCAGCATTCATCACTGTGTTACCCTCCTCTAACAGGGAAGAGCAGCATTCATCACTGTGTTACCCTCCTCTACCAGGCAAGAGCAGCATTCATCACTGTGTTACCCTACTCTACCAGGGAAGAGCAGCATTCATCACTGTGTTACCCTCCTCTACCAGGCAAGAGCAGCATTCATCACTGTGTTACCCTCCTCTACCAGGGAAGAGCAGCATTCATCACTGTGTTACCCTCCTCTACCAGGCAAGAGCAGCATTCATCACTGTGTTACCCTCCTCTACCAGGGAAGAGCAGCATTCATCACTGTGTTACCCTCCTCTACCAGGCAAGAGCAGCATTCATCACTGTGTTACCCTCCTCTACCAGGGAAGAGCAGCATTCATCACTGTGTTACCCTCCTCTACCAGGCAAGAGCAGCATTCATCACTGTGTTACCCTCCTCTACCAGGGAAGAGCAGCATTCATCACTGTGTTACCCTCCTCTACCAGGGAAGAGCAGCATTCATCACTGTGTTACCCTCCTCTACCAGGCAAGAGCAGCATTCATCACTGTGTTACCCTCCTCTACCAGGCAAGAGCAGCATTCATCACTGTGTTACCCTACTCTACCAGGGAAGAGCAGCATTCATCACTGTGTTACCCTCCTCTACCAGGGAAGAGCAGCATTCATCACTGTGTTACCCTCCTCTACCAGGCAAGAGCAGCATTCATCACTGTGTTACCCTCCTCTACCAGGGAAGAGCAGCATTCATCACTGTGTTACCCTCCTCTACCAGGCAAGAGCAGCATTCATCACTGTGTTACCCTCCTCTACCAGGGAAGAGCAGCATTCATCACTGTGTTACCCTCCTCTACCAGGCAAGAGCAGCATTCATCACTGTGTTACCCTCCTCTACCAGGGAAGAGCAGCATTCATCACTGTGTTACCCTCCTCTACCAGGGAAGAGCAGCATTCATCACTGTGTTACCCTCCTCTACCAGGCAAGAGCAGCATTCATCACTGTGTTACCCTCCTCTACCAGGCAAGAGCAGCATTCATCACTGTGTTACCCTACTCTACCAGGGAAGAGCAGCATTCATCACTGTGTTACCCTCCTCTACCAGGGAAGAGCAGCATTCATCACTGTGTTACCCTCCTCTACCAGGCAAGAGCAGCATTCATCACTGTGTTACCCTCCTCTACCAGGGAAGAGCAGCATTCATCACTGTGTTACCCTCCTCTACCAGGGAAGAGCAGCATTCATCACTGTGTTACCCTCCTCTACCTCATCTCTTTGGTACCCTCCTCTACCTCATCTCTTTGGTACCCTCCTCTACCTCATCCATGCTATACAACTCCTTTAGAACACTATACCGTATGTATATTTGGCAGCGACCCTTGAAAAAGGCTGTGCTCTGTCACTAAAATTATTATTTAGTAAGACTGTGCTCTGTCACTAAAATGATTATTTAGTAAGGCTCTGCTCTGTCACTAAAATTATTATTTAGTAAGGCTGTGCTCTGTCACTAAAATTATTATTTAGTAAGACTGTGCTCTGTCACTAAAATGATTATTTAGTAAGGCTCTGCTCTGTCACTAAAATTATTATTTAGTAAGGCTGTGCTCTGTCACTAAAATTATTATTGAATAAGGCTGTGCTCTGTCACTAAAAGGCCACTGTAATGTGAAAGAAGCCTTTGTTTGGCATAGATTCAACTTGTGCAGAAAGAAAGTAAATGAGCAAAATGATAGTATTTGCTATAATATTGGAACACTGAACCAAATTGTGCTCCAACAAGCTAGCTGCTATTAATCTATAAGACATTACATCCTATACCTACAGCAAGTAAGTCAGAACAAATTGTGCGCCACT
>CM042388.1:7873039-7955539 GCA_023634145.1 Thymallus thymallus | reverse complement strand
ACTATAAAGACCACATGATGAGCTACTGTCACTGTGAATACTATAAAGACCACATGATGAGTTACTGTCACTGTGAATTCTATAAAGACCACATGATGAGTTACTGTCACTGTGAATACTATAAAGACCACATGATGAGCTACTGTCACTGTGAATACTATAAAGACCACATGATGAGTTACTGTCACTGTGAATACTATAAAGACCACATGATGAGCTACTGTCACTGTGAATACTATAAAGACCACATGATGAGTTACTGTCACTGTGAATTCTATAAAGACCACATGATGAGTTACTGTCACTGTGAATACTATAAAGACCACATGATGAGCTACTGTCACTGTGAATACTATAAAGACCACATGATGAGTTACTGTCACTGTGAATACTATAAAGACCACATGATGAGCTACTGTCACTGTGAATACTATAAAGACCACATGATGAGTTACTGTCACTGTGAATTCTATAAAGACCACATGATGAGTTACTGTCACTGTGAATTCTATAAAGACCACATGATGAGTTACTGTCACTGTGAATACTATAAAGACCACATGATGAGCTACTGTCACTGTGAATACTATAAAGACCACATGATGAGTTACTGTCACTGTGAATTCTATAAAGACCACATGATGAGTTAGTCACTGTGAATTCTATAAAGACCACATGATGAGTTAATGTGAAAAATACCACAAATAGACAATGCCCCACACATTCAGATAGGACATTTTATACGAAAGTAGGAAAGTATACTACTTCCACCAGTTAGAAGGCCATCACATGACATGCTTGCATCATAGCCTCTGGTCAAAAGTAGTGCACTATATAGGGAATAGAGTGCCACTTGCGACACTTCTCCCCCCATTTATTATCTACTTGACTGGATAGGACCAGGTTTACCCGGTTTAAGAGGTGTATCTGTTTTATAGCGGTCAGACTTCTCATGGGTTGCTTGGGGTTATGAAGGTTGAGTGACCACCAAATACTCTATGGTGGCTTTTATTGGTTGTAGGTCGTGAATTACTACCCAACAAGCACAACCACACACATGAACGCAAAAGCGCACGAACAAATATCTTCATAGTCAACATGACTTAGAGCCTGATTTCACAAGCCAAGGAATGTCCTCTATGTATACTATGTGTACTATGTATACTATGTGTACTATGTATACTATGTATGCTATGTGTACTATGTGTACCATGCATACTATGTGTACTATGTATACTATGTGTACTATGTATACTATGTGTACTATGTGTACTATGTATACTATGTATGCTATGTGTACTATGTATACTATGTATACTATGTGTACTATGTATACTATGTGTACTATGTGTACTATGTATACTATGTATACTATGTGTACTATGTATACTATGTGTACCATGTATACTATGTGTACTATGTATACTATGTGTACTATGTGTAGGAGAAAGAGTTTGGAATGAGTTCATTCTAATTAGCAAGAGAGAGAAAGACAGAACGAGAAAATAAAGAAAAAGAGATATATAGTCCAAAAAAGAGAAAACAAAATGTCCCAAGCCAAGTCTGTAACTGTTGATACAACCACCAGGTCCCTGTCTGGTGCCAGTCCTAATCCTGTTGATATAACCACCAGTTCCCTGTCTGGTGCCAGTCCTAATCCTGTTGATACAACCACCAGGTCCCTGTCTGGTGCCAGTCCTAATCCTGTTGATACAACCACCAGGTCCCTGTCTGGTGCCAGTCCTAATCATGTTGATATAACCACCAGGTCCCTGTCTGGCCCAGTCCTAATCCTGTTGATATAACCACCAGGTCCCTGTCTGGCCCAGTCCTAATCCTGTTGATATAACCACCAGGTCCCTGTCTGGCCCAGTCCTAATCCTGTTGATGGAAGCAGCTGTCTCTCTGATGGCAGCACCACCATCTTTACTCAACAAGTTCACACAAAGCAATCATATCCTATATCCTCACACAGCCATAGCTCTAGTGAAAATAATTGTATCTTTGTGTGTGTGTGTGTGTGTTTGTGTATGTGTGTGTGTGCATGTGAGTTTTGCTCTGCAAAGGCATTTTACAGATATCCTTTCCAGTGGCATTATCATCTCGCTCGAAAGGCTACAAGGTGTCTGGTTACACCACTGTCTGTCTGTCTGTCTGTCTGTCTGTCTGTCTGTCTGTCTGTCTGTCTGTCTGTCTGTCTGTCTGTCTGTCTGTCTGTCTGTCTGTCTGCCTGCCTGCCTGCCTGCCTGCCTGCCTGCCTGTCTGTCTGTCTGTCTGTCTGTCTGTCTGTCTGTCTGTCTGTCTGTCTGTCTGTCTGTCTGTCTGCCTTCAGATCTCATTCCACGGATGACATTTGAACAGCGTTACATAGTGAATGTGGAACCACAGATCAACTCCTACTTTAGCTTTATTCCTTTCGGAGCGGCTGCCATTTGGCTCCATTATGAAACATGAGATTGGCCCCTTGCTCAATGTAATGAAGAGGTTATAAGATACACTACATGACCAAACCTATGTGGACGACTTCTCGTCGAACATCTCATTCCAAAATCATGGGCATTAATATGGAGTTGGTCCCCCGTTTGCTGCTATAACAGCCTCCATTCTTCTGGGAAGGCTTTCCACTAGATGTTGGAACATTGCAGCGGGGAATTGCTTCCATTCAGTCATAAGAGCATTAATGAGGTCGGGCACAGATGTTGGGTGATTAGGCCTGGCTAACAGTCGGCAATCCAATTCATCCAAAAGGTGTTTGATGGAGTTGAGGTCAGGGCTCTGTGCAGGCCAGTCAAGTTCTTCCACACTGATCTAGACAAACCATTTCTGCATGGACCTTGCTTTGTGTACGAAGGGCATTGCCATGCTGAAACAGGAATGGGCCTTCCCCAAACTGTTGCCACAAAGTTGGAAGCACAGAATTGTCTAAAATGTAATTGTATGCTGTAACTAAGGGGCCTAGCCCAAACCATGAAAAACAGACCATTATTCCTCCTCCACCAAACTTTACAGTTGGCACTATGCATTGGTGCAGGTAGTGTTCTTCTGGCATCCGCCAAACCCAGATTCTTTTGTCGGACTGCCAGATGGTGAAGCGTGATTCATCACTTCAGAGAACGCGTTTCCACTGCTCCAGAGTCCAATGGCGGCGAGCTTTCCACCATTCTAGCCGACTCTTTTCAGTGCGCATGGTGATCTTAGGCCTGTTTGCGGCTGCTTGGCCATGAAAACCATGTCATGAAGCTTCCAACAAACAGTTATTGTACTGACGTTGCTTCCAGAGGAAATGTGCAACTCGGTAATGGGTTTTGCAACTGAGGACAGACAATTTGTAGGCGCTTCAGCACTCAGCGGTCCAGTTCTGTGAGCTTGTGTAGCCTACCACTTCGCGGCTGAGCCTCCTCTTGCTTCTGTCCTCTTGTCTCTCTCTCTCTCTCTCTCTCTCTCTCTCTCTCTCTCTCTCTCTCTCTCTCTCTCTCTCTCTCTCTTAAACTAATCAAAATACATATAATATTTTATATTCTTCAAAGTAGCCACCCTTTGTCTTGATGACAGCTTTGCACACTAATAGCATTCTCTCAACCAGCTTCATGAGGTAGTCACCTGGAATGCATTTCAATTAACAGGTCTGCCATGTTAAAAGTACATTTGTGGAAAATTATTTCCTTCTTAATGAGTATACAGAAGATAGCCCTATTTGGTAAAAGACCAAGTCCATATTAGGGCAAGAACAGCTCAAAAAACCAAAGAGAAATGACAGTCCATCATTACTTTAAGACATGAATCTCAGTCAATCTGGAACATTTCAAGAACTTTGAAAGTGCAGTCGCAAAAACCATCAAGCGCTATGATGAAACTAGCTCTCATGAGGACCCCTGCAGTACCTCTGCAGACTCCCGGTTGAATACCACTGGTTCAGCATGAATAAATACTGTTGGTCTGATTCTAAAGAGTAGAGGTGCATCAGAGCTGCGACTAAAAAACACCTAAACACAAAGTATTTAGAATCAGTCTGGGCTGTGAACGTTTAAAAGTTCAAACACCTAAACAGAAAGTATTTAGAATCAGTCTGGGGTGTAAACATTTAAAAGTTCAAAGTACTTAGAATCAGTCTGGGGTGTGATCATTTAAAAGTTCAAACCGGCCTGCCTGCCTGCCTGCCCCTCTTCTCTCTCTCTCACGCTGGCCTGTCTGCCCCTCCAATCTCTCTCTCACGCTGGCCTGCCAGCACCTCCTCTCTTTCTCTCACGCTGGCCTGTGTGTTTCAGTCTTCGGTCTGTTGCATGTCGAATATTCTAGCCTATTCATTGATGATAGGCCTTGCTTTACTGTAGTTGCAAGACATTGCAGGCAAAGAAATTGCAATATACAGTATTCAATTGTTAGATACAGCTTTTGATTGCCGGTAGATAGTCCTAGTGCACGTTTTTGACCAGCCTATACTGATAGAGAGGCCTAGTGCACGGTTCTGCCTGTCTACCTGGTGGTGGCCGACTAAACTCACCTCCACGATTTACAATGGAGTTAAGCGTCACATAAAATCAAGTTTTTAAAAAATACGACTAATTTCAGCACCCAAAGAATAGCCCGCAAATTACACGAAATAATTTAAAATTGAGTTTAATCTTCCTGGTAGCCGACATACCTACAGTTGAAGTCGGAAGTTTACATATACATTTATACGTTTTTCACAATTCCTGACATTTAATCCTAGTAAAAATCCCCTGTCTTAGGTCAGTTAGGATCACCACTTTATTTTAAGAATGTGAAATGTCAGAATAATTTATTTATTTATTTTATTTCACCTTTATTTAACCAGGTAGGCCAGTTGAGAACAAGTTCTCATTTACAACTGCGACCTGGCCAATACAAAGCAAAGCAGTGCGACAAAAAACAACACAGAGTTACACATGAGAATAAACAAATGTACAGTCAATAACACAATAGAACACCTATGTACAGTGTGTGC
The DNA here is from genome assembly GCA_023634145.1 of Thymallus thymallus. Lineage (NCBI taxonomy): Eukaryota > Metazoa > Chordata > Actinopteri > Salmoniformes > Salmonidae > Thymallus > Thymallus thymallus. The sequence goes on along the minus strand of CM042388.1, from coordinate 7,950,573 downwards.
AAATGTAGTAAGATTAGGAAGGTAGGGCAATAAATAGGACATAGTGGCGAAATAATTACAAATTAGCATTAACACTGGAATGATAGATGTGCAGATGATGATGTGCAAATTAGCAAAAATAATAAATATGGAGATGAGGTAGTAGGGTAGGCTAATTACAGATGGGCTGTATACAGGTGCAGTGATCGGTAAGCTGCTCTGACAGCTGATGCTTAAAGTTATTGAGGGAGATGGTAGTCTCCAGCTTCAGTGATTTTTGCAATTTGTTCCAGTCATTGGCAGCAGAGAACTGGAAAGAATGGCGGCCAAAGGAGGTGTTGGCTCTGGGATGACCAGTAAAATATACCTGCTGGAGCGCATGCTACGGGTGGGTGTTGCTATGGTGACCAGCGAGCTGAGATAAGGCGGGGATTTACCTAGCAAAGACTTATAGATGACTTGGAGCCAGTGGGTTTGTCGATGAATATGTAGTAGAGGGCCAGCCAACGAGAGCGTACAGGTCGCAGTGATGGGTAGCATATGGGGCTTTGGTAACAAAACGGATGGATTCTCTCTAATAGTAGAGAGAATTATTTATTTCAGCTTTTATTTCTTTCATCACATTCCCAGTGGGTTATACACTCAATTAGTATTTGGTAGCATTGCCTTTAAATTGTTTAACTTGGGTCAAACGTTTCGCCGTTTGGCCCTGGTCCAGGATAATCAATATGTCTTTCACCTCCGACTCATTGAAGTAGAAGTTCTCGTCCAAATCGAACTTAGTGATAGCTGCGCTGATGTCTAGAAGCTCTTTCCGGTCATAGGAAATGATGGCGGAAACATTATGTACAAACAAAGTTAAGATGGAAAGAAAACACACCAAATTGTAGAAGCTTGTAAAATGGCCGTCATTGTCTCCCTCACACACATTGTCTGGTCCCAGGGTGAATTTTGTCCCTGGTAGAGCTGAAGAATTACGTCCCCAGGCTTTCTCTCTTCATAATTACATACACACGCACACATACAACGAGGCGTCCTCTTAATAATTACCAGCCCTGTTGCGACGATAGTTTACTCAGAATACAAACTAACATGATTTTCAACCTATCTTGGATGTAGTTGATTCAAGATGGCAGTTATTATTATTATTTTTCTACACTTAATAGAAATATGTTGTTACTGTTAGCATTCTCAGTAACACTTAACCTTAAACTGCTCTTGTGCTTCTGTAACAAAACTGTAATTACTTTTGAGCATGTTGTTACGTAATACTTTGGTAATTTTATTTTAATTGCATAGCAATGAGCTGAGAGTTTTTGTAAGTACTGTCACAAGAGGAATAATCACTGTCCCTTGTTCCACTTAGGTAATAACTAGGCTATAGGCTTTATTAAGATTCATATCTGAGAGCCCTCCAAGACATGTTCTAATGATCATATATTTAGACAAATTTAACTAACTTAACTAAATAAATATAAATACGTATAATAAATACAAATACATATAACTTGCATATATTAAAATACCTTCAAATATTATTTGGTTTTCTGAGAGATATTCAACATACTTTCAAATAGGATTTGTTTTTCTGAGATCTGTATTTGCATAATCTTCAGAGTTCGTACTGTTGGTTGACCTAAACTGGGATATGCTTAACACCCCGGCCGTCCTACAATCTAAGCTAAATTCCCTCAATTTCATACAAATTATCAGGGAACCTACCAGGTACAACCCTAAAACCGTAAACATGGGCACCCTCATAACTTGCCCTCCAAATACATCTCCTCTGTTTTCAACCAGGATCTCAGCAATCACTGCCTCATTGCCTGCGTCCGAATGGGTCCGAGGTCAAACGACCACCCCTTATCACTGTCAAACGCTCCCTAAAACACTTCAGTGAGCAGGCCTTTCTAATCGATCTGGCCCGGGTATCCTGGAAGGATATTGACCTCATCCCGTCAGTAGAGGATGCCTGATTGTTCTCTAAAAGTGCTTTCCTCACAATCTTAAATAAGATTGACCCATTCAAAAAATGTAGAACTAAGAACAGATATAGCCCTTAGTTCACTCCAGACTTGACTGCCCTTGACCAGCACAAAAACATCCTGTGGCTTACTGCATTAGCATCGAATAGTCCCCGCAATATGCAACTTTTCAGGGAAGTCAGGAATCAATATACACAGTCAGTTAGAAAAGCAAAGGCTAGCTTTTTCAAACAGAAATTTGCATCCTGTAGCACTAATTCCAAAAAGTTGTGGGACACTGTAAAGTCCATGGAGAATAAGAGCACCTCCTCCCAGCTGCCCACTGCACTGAGGCTAGGAAACACTGTCACCACCGATAAATATACGATAATTTGCTTGCCCAACTTGCCCAAGCACCGCTCACCCCTGCTTCTCCTTCACCCAAATCCAGATAGCTGATGTTCTGACAGAGCTGCAAAATCTGGACCCCTACAAATCTGCTGGGCTAGATAATGAGCCACATGAGAAACTACAACCGAGGAGAGGTTAGAGGTAGGACAACCAAAACTGGAAACCTTAGATACCACCCTCAACTACTATCAGTTACCCAGTTCTTCCTCTGCATTTCACCATCCCTCTCGTCCTCTCTGTTAGCACCCTCATTCCCTCCTCCCTTCTCCTCCATTCCTCTCTCCTGACCTCATCCCATCCTCCCCTCTCCTCCCTCCCTCTCTCCTGACCTCATCCCTTCCTCCCCTCTCCTCCCTCCCTCTCTCCTGACCTCATGGCCCTCTCCTCCTGTCTTTCCCTTGTCACCCTCCTTCATTCCTCCTCTGTTGTCCACCCACCCTCCCTCTCCTCCCTCCCTCTCCTCCCTCCCTCCCACGTTCCTAACCTCCTTCTGAGTGACTGTGGTCGTTGTGGTTCACCCGACTGGTCATTAATAACGCTTGCTGCTCTGTTTCACCGCCGGCTCCTCCCCGCCCTGAGCATCACCTCTCCCTGTCACCTCTGCTTATTTATCTCTGGCACCAAGGACAGCATCCTAAATTGCACTGTATTCCCTACTTTTGACCAGGGCCCATAGGGCTCTGTTTGGAAGTAGTGCACTTTGTATGGAATAGGGTTTAATTTGGGGCACAGACCCAGATGTTGGCTGGAATAACTGTTTATGGAATAAAATGGACGGAGGAGGAATTATGGATGGTGTTTTCCTGTTGACAGGACCATTTGTTTCGCAGAGGCACGACTCGAGATAAAGTTCATAACAACATTTCGATATCAACAAAGGGGTTTGTCAACGTTTGTATGTTTTTGTTACATCCATTCACGTATATGTCCCTCAGTATCTTCTGTTTTTGTTACATCCATTCACGTATATGTCCTTCAGTATCTTCTGTTTTTATTACATCCATTCACGTATATGTCCCTCAGTATCTTCTGTTTTTATTACATCCATTCACGTGTATATCCCTCAGTATCTTCTGTTTTTATTACATCCATTCACGTGTATATCCCTCAGTATCTTCTGTTTTTATTACATCCATTCACGTGTATATCCCTCAGTATCTTCTGTTTTTTGTTTGTTGGTGTTTTGTAGGGAGAAAGGAGATCCATGTATCTTTATGCATGATATAGAAAAGGTAATAAAAGGTTTGGCACCAGATTTAAATCAGTTGCTGCAACATGTTTTCAATGACCAAGTGTCTGCGATGGGACAGGGAGGGGGAGGGAGAGGGAGAGGGAGAGGGAGAGGGAGAGGGAGAGCAGGCGTGGCAGCAACCACTGGCATAGAAGACACACTTATGTCTCACCTCACCGCCCTGAACCACCGCTGGCATAAGGACACAGGAAGACAAATATAGCAACATTATTCTTCCCAGACTTTGCTACATAGTCTTTCCATTCTTCAGTCAAGATAGGATCTGCTCCAGACTATATCATATGGAGAGGGTAGACAAACTAAAGAAAAAGACAGAAAAAATAAATGAATGTCTACTGTATTAAATATATAATACATCACAGATCTATGTTTGGGCTTATACTGTATAATATTACTAATTCCATTCTACCTAAAAAAACTATTAAACACAATTTATATAATTATTATTACTAACCAGCTTCTCGTCTCTATTAAATTATGTTGTGAATATGACTAAGGGCTAAAACAAAACTACCTTGCCAAAAAAATAAGACATACAGCAACAGATACAGTAGCTCGCTCTAAAATAAACACTGGTTCAATCCCAAATGGACCATGGTCAAAAGCAGTGCACTATATAGGGAATAGGGTGCCACTTGGGAAATAGACATGCAATATAACAAGATCAAAGAAATGTAGCAGTTCATGTAAATAGAGTAATCATTATTATCATCATCACACACACACACACACACACACCACTCCAACTGAGACAGAACGCTTCAGATTTCAATTACCCCAGTCCTGTTGCAATATCTTCTTCTCTAGCTAATGGTTTGTTTATGTCATGTTTCAGGGGCTTGTTTTGAGTGGTTTGTAATTGTTTTATCGATGTCCTGCCTACGCTACGCAGCCAAGGTCCTCTCTGCATGCACGTCTCTCTGTCTGTCTGCTACTCACTACTAACAGATTTTGGAGGGAGAGAGAGAGAGAGAGAGAGAGAGAGAGAGAGAGAGAGAGAGAGAGAGAGAGAGAGAGAGAGAGAGAGAGAGAGAGAGAGAGAGAGAGACAGAGACAGAGAGAAAGGCCCCCTCATTTGACCCTGGGTTCCTGCCATGATCATTATAAAATAAACAATAGCATGGCTGGCAGTATGAAACAGTAACCCTGAAATGTTTCTGGCTCATTCTAGGAAAACAACTGATGATGATATTCTATTATATGTTAAATCCATTATACTTCAAGCTATTTGACATTGATAGCCAACAATTGTTGTGTTCTCAATATTGTAGTTTTAGTGAGTCATGTTATTTTATTATTAATCCAATTATCTAATGCTTATGTCCTTTTGTAACATAGGATACCCCTTATTAGACTATAACACATGTATCTGACTATATCTATGTATTATTGTAAATATGACATTGTATAGTATTTTCATATTTTATTAGGATCTCCAATTAGCATCTGCCAAGGCAGGGCTACTCTTCCTGGGGTCCAAACAGAACATGTTATTGTAGATGTTATTGTTGGTACAGTGTTTTTCTGCCACTGATAATAGTGCAGAGCCCCTTTCTCTAGACGTCTCTTCTACAGGGAGACAAAACAGTGCTGTAGGCAGCTTACTAGTAATGTAGGCAGCTAGCTAGTAGTGTAGACAACTAACGAGGAGTGTAGGCAGCTAACGAGGAGTGTAGGCAGCTAACGAGTAGTGTAGGCAGCTAACTAATAGTGTAGGCAGCTAGTAGTGCAGGCAGTGAACTAGTATTGTAGGCAGCTAACTAGTAGTGTAGGTAGCTAGCTAGTAGTGTAGACAACTAACTAGTAGTGTAGGCAGCTAACGAGGAGTGTAGGCAGCTAACGAGGAGTGTAGGCAGCTAACGAGTAGTGTAGGCAGCTAACTAATAGTGTAGGCAGCTAGTAGTGCAGGCAGTGAACTAGTATTGTAGGCAGCTAACGAGTAGTGTAGGCAGCTAACTAATAGTGTAGGCAGCTAGTAGTGCAGGCAGTGAACTAGTATTGTAGGCAGCTAACTAGTAGTGTAGGTAGCTAGATAGTAGTGTAGACAACTAACTAGTAGTGTAGGCAGCTAACGAGGAGTGTAGGCAGCTAACGAGTAGTGTAGGCAGCTAACTAATAGTGTAGGCAGCTAGTAGTGCAGGCAGTGAACTAGTATTGTAGGCAGCTAACTAGTAGTGTAGGCAGCTAGCTAGTAGTGAAAGCAGCTAACTAGTACTGTAGGCAGCTAACTAGTAGTGTAGGCAGTGAACTAGTACTGTAGGCAGCTAACTAGTAGTGTAGGCAGCTAGCTAGTAGTGAAGGCAGGTAACTAGTACTGTAGGCAGCTAACTAGTAGTGTAGGTAGCTAACTAGTAGTGTAGGCAGATAGCTAGTAATGTAGGCAGATAGTAGTGTAGGCAGTGAACTAGTACTGTAGGCAGCTAACTAGTAGTGTAGGCAGCTAGCTAGTAGTGTAGGCAGCTAGCTAGTAGTGAAAGCAGCTAACTAGTACTGTAGGCAGCTAACTAGTAGTGTAGGCAGTGAACTAGTACTGTAGGCAGCTAACTAGTAGTGTAGGTATCTAACTAGTAGTGTAGGCAGATAGCTAGTAATGTAGGCAGATAGTAGTGTAGGCAGTGAACTAGTACTGTAGGCAGCTAACTAGTAGTGTAGGCAGCTAGCTAGTAGTGAAGGCAGCTAACTAGTACTGTGGGGAAGCATAAGGACTATTACTGCCTGAATGTGGGGAAGCATAAGGACTATTACTGCCTTAGTGTGGGGAAGCATAAGGACTGTGGGGTCTGTGAGTCTGTAGGGACAGTGGGGTCTGTGACACAGCTGTGTAAATTACATTGAGTCAGTAGGTATAGTGGTGTCTGTGACACAGCTGTGTAAATTACATTGAGTCAGTAGGGACAGTGGTGTCTGTGACACAGCTGTGTAAATTACATTGAGTCAGTAGGGACAGTGGGGTCTGTGACACAGCTGTGTAAATTACATTGAGTCAGTAGGGACAGTGGGGTCTGTGACACAGCTGTGTAAATTACATTGAGTCAGTAGGTATAGTGGTGTCTGTGACACAGCTGTGTAAATTACATTGAGTCAGTAGGGACAGTGGGGTCTGTGACACAGCTGTGTAAATTACATTGAGTCAGTAGGGACAGTGGGGTCTGTGACACAGCTGTGTAAATTACATTTAATTTTTTAACAATATTTCTGGGTAAGAATTAAGTACCTTACTGTAATAGTTTAGAAAAAAATAAAAAAACAAACAACAAGCAAGAATTTAGCTGCCTGGGAATGGTCTGAGTGGGGAGGGAAACATTCAGTGACAATATGAGAACTGGATGGGTATACAAGAGCAAACTGTTCATTATCTATATGAGAACTGGATGGGTATACAAGAGCAAACTGTTCATTATCTATATGAGAACTGGATGGGTATACAAGAGCAAACTGTTCATTATCTACATGAGAACTGGATGGGTATACAAGAGCAAACTGTTCATTATCTATATGAGAACTGGATGGGTATACAAGAGCAAACTGTTCATTATCTATATGACAACTGGATGGGTATACAAGAGCAAACTGTTCATTATCTACATGAGAACTGGATGGGTATACAAGAGCAAACTGTTCATTATCTATATGAGAACTGGATGGGTATACAAGAGCAAACTGTTCATTATCTATATGAGAACTGGATGGGTATACAAGAGCAAACTGTTCATTATCTATATGAGAACTGGATGGGTATACAAGAGCAAACTGTTCATTATCTATATGAGAACTGGATGGGTATACAAGAGCAAACTGTTCATTATCTATATGAGAACTGGATGGGTATACAAAAGCAAACTGAGCCACATGAGAAACTACAACCGAGGAGAGGTTAGAGGTAGGACAACCAAAACTGGAAACCTTAAATACCACCCTCAACTACTATCAGTTACCCAGTTCTTCCTCTGCATTTCACCATCCCTCTCGTCCTCTCTGTTAGCACCCTCATCCCCTCCTCCCCTCTCCTTTCCTCTCTCCTAACCTCATCCCCTCCTCCCTTCTCCTCCCTCCCTCTCTCCTGACCTCATCCCCTCCTTCCCTCCCTCTCTCCTGACCTCATCCCATCCTCCCCTCTCCTCCCTCCCTCTCTCCTGACCTCATCCCTTCCTCCCTCCCTCTCTCTTGACCTCATCCCCTCCTCCCTCCCTCTCTCTTGACCTCATCCCATCCTCCCCTATTTAAGTAGGCAAGTCAGTTAAGAACAAATTCTTATTTACAATGACAGCCTACACCGGCCAAACCTGGACGACACTGGGCCAATTGTGCGCCACACTATGGGACTCCCAATCACGGCCAGATGTGATACAGCCTGGATTATGACATGCTACATTCAGTCACACTGTGACATACTGTAGTGATGTAACAAAGACGACCCTGTCTTCCATGCTCTCCACAGAGGAGTGACAGTAATTTGATTAGCGTTAGCTAATGATTAGCATTAGAGAATTACTGCTGGAGACTAAAGTGACACATTCATGTTGGAGATCAAGCTCTACAACACATACTAGTATGAGAGGAAAAATTTGACTCAATTTGCAATGTAATTATCAACTATTGTCAGCTGGAGAATGGAGACTAAAATGAGTGACACATTCACGTCGAAGATCAAACTAGAACAAATAGTCTACGATAAGGAATCAACCCAGAACAAAGGATGTACATAGGCCTGATGGAGACTTCTAATGTCAATGTTTTAACACAAAGCATTTATAAAACACCAGTGTCTGGTGAAACTCACTAGCCCTAAAGTCATCAGTACACATTAGTCTATGTCACACCAATCAGGATGTAGTGGAAACCAGGGTTGATGGTTGTGACTGGCTGCCTATCTGCTCCAAGGACAGTGTGGCTGTGGAATGTCAGTCTACATCAGGGTCCTCTGAGCTTTATCTGTTGCTGTGACCTCCCACCACATTATACTGTAGCAGACTGTAATCCACACTGGAACAGGCAATATTCAGTGTGCATTTAATCTTAGTACTGTGGAGATTCACATGAAAATGAGTTGAAATATTTTATGAATTACGTACCAGTTATGATTTCAAAGATGTATAAAGCATCTTACAAACACCAGCATATCTAGAAATATAGATTTCTCTATCTATATTACATATGCACCATAAATGGACTGTAACCTGCTTTTCCCATCTGAGCTACTATACCTAAAACAAACTATCCCCAGCATCCTCAGTCGTCCTCACCTCCATTGTCTACTTAAGTGATAATGCCAGAGAAGCCAGTGTTTGGAGGATATATTGGCACGGGTGTTGTTAGGCCAGAGACAAAGTCCAAACACCGGCTTCGAGTTACCAACATATTCAAATAATGATTGACATATTTTCCTTAAAAACTTTATATTGATTAATTTATTCATACTATTTCATCCTTCCACAAAATATAGTCCCAACCTAGTTGTTTGTTCTAAATGTTCCATTGCTAGACTGGCTGGCAACGTTCTTATCCCTTGCTTGCTAGCTAGCCAACTATGGCTAACTTAGAGTCACGTCAAAAAGTGAAGCCAGAATAACAGAAAAGTAGCTGCATTTGCATTTGTTTAAGCCATTTTCTAGAGACATTCATTGGGATACATCCATAACAATGAGCTAATGAGGCGCAATTTTGCCTGGCAGAAAATGTGCTCTCTAGTCAGGAGACTGTTGTTCAGAGGAGCTAGTCAACAAGACAGTAACACAATCACTTCAAACTGAAGCTTGAAAGACTGCAAATTAGCTGCGTTTCGTTTTACCTTTTTCAACTGACATTTTTTTGAATAAATCCATCAAAATGATGCCAGCTGATTCATGACGGTGCCTGTCTGTCTGTCTCATCCCGACTCCCGACACGTTCATTACTACGGGACAGCTAGAGATCGAATTTGAATAGTGTAACAATGTTGCAAATGTCAGAGAGACAGACAGCAAGGTTTATACAAATCTTCTAAAATAAATGTGAGATAACGTCTAGATGATTTTTATAGAGGAGATCAAGTTTAGAAGTTGCCTGGTTGGGCTGATGAGACAGTGAATTGCGCAGTCAGATGGAACAGACTAAATAGGCATTTTAACTTAATAGATTTAGCCGGTGACAACTTGTGGAATAGACACCGGCTGGTTTTAACCAATCAGCATTCAGAATTAGACCCACCCGTTGTATAAAGGTCATTAGCTATGTCTCAGAAGAAGAAGCCTTGCTGGAGCAACCCCATTACATTAACATAGAGCACAGAACCCACGGAACACCTTCATCAGAGCTCTGGAACGTACCATGGGAGTTGTGGCCATTTGGAGGAATTTATTTACAGTCACAACAGGCAGAGGAGGATTTAAGGTTTCTAGCCTGGAACTGTCATAGCGAACAAAAGGAGGATTTAAGGCTTCTAGCCTGGAACTCTCATAACAAACAAAAGGTTAATCTGTTTAGTTCCAGGTATGGATGAACTACAGTGCTCATTATGAAAGGGATCTCTACACTAGAGGGAAATACCATTAGATAAGCATAGTGTAATGTATCTAAGCACAGGTTAGAAAGTGAGCTTTATGGACAAAAGTAATGTTCCCTGTAACAAATAAAGTTGTATTGTTTTTAGCGCAAGTTTCAACACAGACATTAAATCTGTGATTTCATCCAGAGTGTAAGATCCTTAATCAGAGAGGACCAATCAATTTCAGGCCAACTTTACTTTTAAAATGGCCAAAAAGAAAGCAACCATTCATTCATTCTACAGTCAGGGTATTTCAGTGAATGAGTCAGTGTGTCAGTGAATGAAGCATAATTAGACTTAATCCACAGACAAATACCATGGCAACAGACAGACATATTAGTTCCTCTCCTTGCATAATTTTGGCCAAACAATGGGATAGTATAGTGTATCCTGTCTCATTATAGAAATTATGAGACATGATAAAAAAAAAACGAGGGAATGATATTACTCACTCAAAAAATTTAATAGATTGGAAAGCATCTTTATTATAATATTAACACCATATAAATGAATCATCCATTTTTCTTATTCTCGGGTGACATTTATGGGGATGCATTCCTAATGGCACCCTATTCCCTACATAGTGCACTACGCCATAGAGCTCTGGTTAAAAGTAATGCACTATATAGGGAATAGGGTGTCATTTAGGACGCTGACATGCACCTATTCATAAAACATAAAGATAATTGTCTCTATTATGTTTATTCCCCTGTGTTTTAACCCATTACCAGTTATTTTAATCTTTTCCATGTGTATAATCTTATTAGGAATAATTACTTGTCTTGTTTATGAACCAGCAGCAATATAATTAGGCTAGGTGAGAAGTTTAATATTCAGTCTGTATTTCTATAACTTACTTCTATTAGTGAAAAGTCAGAGACCACTCTGTAATATGTAGGAAGAGAAGATGACAACAGAAGTGAAACGACTATGTAATATGTAGTAAGAACAGAAGTGAAACCACTCTGTAATATGTAGTAAGAACATAAGTGAAACCACTCTGTAATATGTAGTATTTGAAGATGACAACAGAAGTGAAACCACTCTGTAATATGTAGTAAGAACAGAAGTGAAACCACTCTGTAATACTGTATGTAGTAAGAACAGAAGTGATAATATAATAATAATAATAATAATAATAATAATAATAATAATAATAATAGTAATACATTATATTTATATAGCCCTTTTCTGAGACCCAAAGACGCTTTACAGAAAAATAATGTATAACAAACAACTAGCAAGAAGAACATTCAGACAATAGAAAAATAACAAAACAAAGACGGGGTGTCAAACATAACACAGGACAGGTCAGGGGCTAGGGGTAGGCTTGTTTGAACAGATGAGGCTTGAGGCGGTGGATGAAGATGGTAAGGGATTCAGAGTCACGGATGAATTGTGGAAGTGCGTTCCAGAGCCTTGGTGCAGCCCTTGAGAAAGCCCTGTCTCCAAAGCTCCGTAGCTTGGACCGGGGGATGATGAGGTGGCCAGCAGTGGCAGAGCGGAGTGACCTGGAGGGTTGGTATTTAGGAATAAGGTCCGAGAGATAGACTGGAGCAAGCTGATAGAGTGCTTTGTTGGTGAGCAGAAGAATTTTAAAATCAATGCGCTGGGATCTGGGGAGCCAGTGGAGTTCCTGAAGGATAGGGGTGATGTGCTGCCAAGATTTGTGTGTGAGAAGTCTGGCAGCTGAATTTTGAACTAGTTGTAGTTTACGGAGAGATGAAGAGTTAATGCCGGAAAGAAGGGAGTTGCAGTAGTCAAGACGGGTAGAGATGTATGCATGTATTAGGGTTTCAGCGGCAGTGTGGGAGAGGCAGTACTGTAGTTTAGCAATATTGCGAAGGTGAAAAAATTAGGATTTAACTGTCAGTTTTATGTGTTGTTCAAAGATGAGGGAGGAGTCCAGTATGACACCTAGGTTGTGTGCATGGGGGGAAGGAGAGACAACAGTGCCATCAATAGTGAGATTGAAGGTGCCAGCTTTGGCTAGCGTAGATTGTGAACCTAACAGCAATAGGTCAGTTTTGTCACTCTTGAGTTTGAGGAAGTTCTGCTGCATCCAGGTTGTTATTGTTGCCAGGCAGGTTTCAATATGGGACAGAGGAGGGTTGGTGAGGGACTTGGTGCTAAGGTAGATCTGAGTGTCATCAGCATAGCAGTGGAAGTCCAGTTTAAGGTGACGGAGGATCTGACCAAGGGGGAGGATGTAGATGATAAAGAGCAGGGGACCGAGAACAGAACCCTGGGGGACACCCTGTGTAACTACAGCTGAAGCAGAATTATGACCATTTAGGGAAATGTGGTGAGTACGATTTGTGAGGTATGAGTGTAGCCAAGAGAGTGTGGTTCCCTCAACACCCAGTCCTTTGAGCCTGGTGAGGAGGATCTGATGACTAACTGTGTCAAAGGCAGCACTCAGGTCCAGCAGAATAAGGATGTTGAGGGCACCAGCATCAGCAGAGACGAGGAGGTCATTGACGACTTTAAGGAGAGCAGTTTCAGTACAGTGAAGTGGTCGGAAGCCAGATTGGAAAGGCTCAAATAGGCAGTTAAATAGGAGGTGACATTGAAGTTGGGTGGCAACAGTCCTTTCGAGGGTTTTCGCAAGGAACGGGAGGTTGGAGATGGGGCGGAAGTTGCTGAAATTGGTAGAGTCCAGGCCAGGTTTCTTTAAGATGGGTATGACAACAGCATGTTTATAGTTGAAAGGGACGATGCCGTGGGAGAGAGAAAGATTTACTATTTGAGTGATGTATGGACAGAGTGCAGGAAGACAGGCCTTGATGAGAGTGGCAGGGAGGGTATCCAGGGAGCTGGTATTTGTTTTTGATGATGCAATAAGTTTTGTGATATATGCTGAATCAACTGGAGTGAACGTACTCAGTAGGGTTTGTATAACAGGAGAGGGTAGGTAATTAAAAGTGGAAGAAGGAACTGGGGGAGATGGGTTAGCCAAGGATGCATTAATGTGTGTAATCTTGTCCTTAAAAAACTGAAGAAAAGAGTTTGCAAGCACAGTGGAGGATGTGGAGGGCTCACTGTGATGTTGAAGTAGTTTATTGACAGTGGAAAACAGAGTCCGGGAGTTTGTGGTGGAGGTTTTGATGGTGTTGGAGATGAAAGAGGTTATGGCAGCATGGAGAGCATCTCTGTATATGGAGAGGTGAAGCTTATAGGCTTCAGCATGAACAGTTAGGCCAGCTCTAGTCCAACGTTCTAGGCGGCGGCCTTCTTGCTTCATGACACGGAGCTCAGATGTAAACCAGGGTGAAGAGGATGAGAAGAAGACATTTTTTGTTTGAAGTGGGGCCATAGTGTTGAGGGCAGCAGACAGAGTAGTGTTGAACTGATTGGTAAGGTCTTCAGGTGTGCAAGGGGCAAGGTCCAGGGGAAGGGCAAAGCAGATTGCATCTGAAAGTGTCAGGGGGTCAACAGCTTTTAGATTGCGAAAGGAGATGAGTTGTTTCTTAGTATTGTGGGGTATGTTTGAGGAAAAATAAAAATCTAGGATCTTATGGTCAGATAAGGGGAACAATGACAGGGAAATGTGGTTAATGTTGAGGCCAACAGAGCAGATGAGGTCAAGAATGTGGCCCTTGATGTGGGTTGGGAAATTAACATGTTGGGTGATATTAAAGCAGTCCAGGACAGCAATAAAATCAGAGGTGAGTTTGGAGCTTGAAGAGTCAACGTGGATGTTCATGTCGCCAAGCAGCAGAAGGCGGGAGGAAAGTGATACTGCTATGGTGAGTAGAGAGAAATTATTCATTGTTTTTAGGAGGACGGTAAAGTAAAATAGTGGTGAGGGAACAGGCAGATTTAAAGGTGATGTATTCAAATGAGAGAAATAAAAGAAGAGGCAGCTTAGTTATTTTAAAGTTAGATTTGAGCAAAAGAGCAAGGCTACCACCACGGCCAGTAAGGCGGTAAGTAAGTAGCTATAACCAGGGGGGGTAGCAAGATTTAGGGAAAGAAAATCATCGGGTTGTTGCCAGGTTTCAGATTGGTTTTAAGAGTGTTTAAGAGAGCAAGATTGGTAGTTCGGCAAGTTAAGTTAAGGTTGGGGAAAGTGGCAGGTTGGAGGGTACGGAGACAGCTGAAATCAACTGAACGAGAGGAAAGATAAGAATGGATACGGGAGTAGGACCAGAGAGAGATTATCTTGGTGTAGTGTTAGCATTGACAGACCATTTGCGACGACAGCCCCGATGAATGTAGGGGTGTCGGCGTAGAATGCCCAGTGAGCCGGCACGGCTAGTTACTACCGAAGAAAGGCGATAGTTGTTATTAATAGTTTCCAGGGTGCTGGGAGAGTAATGTTTATTGAAGGTAAAAACAGCAGGAGAGAACCATAGTAATCCAGGGCTAAGTGTTGTCAGGAGCAGGTAGAGCAGTGTTGGCAGGTACATGGCGACGAGATGAATTAGCATTAGTATAGAGTCAATCCAGCCCAACCCAGCTCACACCTGCCAGCACCAGGGCCAGCTAGCAAAAACCCAGTAAAAGCACGCCCTCACCAGTACAGCAGATACAACGATAAAGTGCAAACTTAATCAATGTAAGAGATATCTGGGGCACCGTGTTGGCAAACGGGAGGTGACCAGGATGCCAACACAAGAGCCAAAGAGAGAAAACCTTCGGGAGAGAGGCCATAGAATTAGCCGCTGAGCAGGCAGTGGATTGGAGAGGGTCCTCCATCGTGGTACAGCAGGAGGGAGGTCCAATGGTGGAAGTCCACAGGGAGTTATTGAATAAATACACAAATAAATTATTCCAGTGGTGTGGTGGTAATCCAGTGTAGGGTGAGGAAAAAGTTTTTTCCGTGCGTTAGTGTTTAGCTAATGTGTCGCGGGTCGGGAGACAAACTACGACCGAAAACACTGCTAGCTAGCTATGTTCTTGCACACTTCGCACAGACAAGACATCGAGTAGAAAACATCAAACAAAACAGTAGTCCGAACAAAAAAACTAAACAACGGTTCCAGGGAGAAGCGGCAGTCCAATGCGACGCCATCAGATACTCTTCGTGGTGAAGAACAAACAAACACAACTACGAAAGAAGCTGGCTGTTGACAGAGTGCAGTATCCAAGCATATTCATGGAAAGTCGAGTGGAAGGAAGAAGTGTGGTGTAGTAAGAACAGAATTGAAACCACTCTATAATATGTAGTAAGAACAGAAGTGAAACCACTCTGTAGTATGTAGTAAGAAGAGAAGATGACAACAGAAGTGAAACCACTCTATAATATGTAGTAAGAACAGAAGTGAAAGGACTCTGTAATATGAATTAAGAACAGAAGTGAAACGACTCTGTACTATGTAATAAGAACAGAAGTGAAACATGACAACAGAAGTAAAATCAGGAATGGAATTAATCAGAAAACCTTTCAAACTTGTTGAAAACTAAAATAACTTTGCTTGTATGTTCTTATCTACCTTCAGTGGCTTGCGAAAGTATTCACCCGCGGTACGCCAGCATCGGTGGAGACTCCGGTCCCGGAGCAGGACGTGGCGCTGGGTCAGGTGGTGGCTCCTTCCTCAGAGCAGGACTGGCCACCTGATCCCGCTCCGCCCCTGGATCAGGACTGGGCACCAAGTCAGGAGGCTCCACCCCCGAATTAGGACTGGGCGACGGAGCAGGGAGAGAATCTGCCCCCGGAGCAGGACAGGGCGCTGGGTAAGGAGACTCCGCCCCTGGATCAGGACTGGCCACCTGAGCAGCAGGGAGAAGCGCCGCCCCTGGAGCCGGACTGGGCACCGTGTCAGGAGGTTCCTCCTCCGCCTCCTCCCATGGTTGTAGAGGCTCCTCCAAGAGCCCCCACGAGTGTAGCGGCAGGGGCTCTTCTTCGTGCCCCTCCCACAGTCCCCATAGCCCCCCCAAAAAGACAGTATGGGGGGTCTTCTGGACTACTCGCGGGGACTTCCCTCTGATCCTGGGGTGGTTCCAGGGCTAGACAATGGAGGTACTCCTCCTTGGAGACAAGCTCCTTACCTCCAAGGAGTTCCTCCACTGTCCAGCTGTGCGTGGTCCTGTGATGGTGGATCTTTCTGTCATGATTCTTAGGCAGGACCCGAGGCACTTAGCAGCATGTTCAAAGTTTGGTATATTTTTTTATAACCCAACCCTGAACTGTACTTCTCCACAACTTTGTCCCTGACCTATTTGGAGAGCTCCTTGGTCTTCATGGTGCCGCTTGCTTGGTGGTGCCCCTTGCTTAATGGTGTTGCAGACTCTGGGGCCTTTCAGAAGAGGTGTATATATACTGAGATCATGTGACAGATCATGTGACACTGGTAACCAATTATGTGACTTCTGAAGGTAATTGGTTGCACCAGATCTTATTTATGGGCTTCATAGCAAAGAGGGTGAATACATACTGTATACATCCATTTTTTTTTTTTATATATACTGTATATTTTTTTACATTTCACTTCACCAATTTGGACTATTTTGTGTATGTCCATTACATGAAATCCAAATAAAAATCAATTTAAATTACAGGTTGTAATGCAACAAAATAAAAAAAATGCCATGGGGGGTGAATACTTTTGCAAGGCTAACATAGATGAATGTCCGGTTGGTTATTTCCCTTCGGGGATCAATAATCTATCTATCTATCTATCTATCTATCTATCTATCTATCTATCTATCTATCTATCTATCTATCTATCTATCTATCTATCTATCTATCTATCTATCTATCTATCTATCTATCTATCTATCTATCTATCTATCTATCTATCTATCTATCTATCTATCTATCTATCTATCTATCTATCTATCTATCTATCTATCTATCTATCTTATCATGCTAAAAAGCCTGCAAGATGCCACTGTCCTTTCTCTCAAAACACAGCCTCTCTATATTTCAAGGATACATTCACATCACATTAAATACAACGCTAACCGTCTTGTTCATATCCAGGCCTGTTTACACACACACACACACACACACACACACACACACACACACACACACACACACACACGTGCACACAGAAATGCACATGCACACACACACACACACACACACACACAGTGTCCCTGTGACCTGTCAATGGCAGGCTGGGCTAATGAGTGCCTCCATGCCTCCCAGCCAGCCGGACAGCCTCTCTCCATCTCTCACTATACCCTCTCTCTCTCTCTCTCTCTCTCTCTCTCTCTCTCTCTCTCTCTCTCTCTCTCTCTCTCTCTCTCTCTCTCCCTCTCTTTCTCTCTCTCTCTCCCCCTCCCTCTCTCCATCTCTCCCTCTGCCCCTTTCTCTCTCTCTCCCCCTCCCTCTCTCTCTCTCTCTCTGTCTGACCAATGAGGTCTTCGCTGTGGGCTCAAAGCCCTGAAGCTAACCTTGTTTTTTAAAATTCCCTTGTCTCCTTCCATGTCCAATGTGTGTGTCTGTGTGCGTGTGTGGTGCGTGTGTGTGTGGTGCGTGTGCGTGTGTGTGTGTCCATCCACCTCATTATAACTGGGAGGTTATGAGAACTTACATCAGCATGAAGTGTCCTCTGCCCCAACAGGCCTGCATGAAACCAGCAGGAAATGTTCCTAGTACACTTCACCCCCAGAAGCTTAGAACCCACTGGCCACTAATCACAGTCCGTTATTAAACGTTAACATGGCCCACTAGGTTCTCTGTGTGTTCTCCATCACATTATACCAGCCCCAGGGGAACTGTAGGAGAGCAGGTCCTTATTCCTGTACAGAACATAACGCTTCATTTGTGATGTTCAATGTGCTAGAATATTGTAA
This sequence comes from Thymallus thymallus, assembly GCA_023634145.1. Lineage (NCBI taxonomy): Eukaryota > Metazoa > Chordata > Actinopteri > Salmoniformes > Salmonidae > Thymallus > Thymallus thymallus. The sequence goes on along the minus strand of CM042388.1, from coordinate 7,932,695 downwards.
ACGCTTGCAGAACATCACTCTGTAAAACCCACACAAACACTGTAACCTTCTCCACATTAACAGAGATGTGAAGCCTATGTAGATGCCTGAGCTTCACAACTGCACTGAATAATATAAACGCATCATGCAACAAATTCAAAAATGTTACAGTTCACATAAGGAAATCAGTCAAGGAAATCAGTCAACATTTCACATAACTGGGAATACAGATATGCATGTGTTGGTCACAGATACCTTTAAGAAAAGGTAGGGGCGTGGATGGCGTGACAACCATTTCCCTTATGCAGTGTTACACATCTCCTTCGCATAGAGTTGTTCAGGCTGTTGATTGTGGCCTGTGGAATGTTGTCCCACTCCTCTTCAATGGCTGTGTGAAGTTGCTGGAAAATGGCGGGAACTGGAACACGCTGTCCAACACGTCGGTCCAGAGCATCCCAAACATGGTTAATGGGTGACATGTCTGGTGAGTATGCAGGCCATGGAAGAACTGGGACATTTTAAGCTTCCAGGAATTGTGTTCAGATACTTGCGACATGGGGCAATGCATTATCATGCTGAAACAAGAGGTGATGACGGCGGATGAATGACATAGCAATGGGCCTCAGGTTCTCGTCACAGAATATCTGTGCATTCAAATTGCCATCAATAAAACGCAATTGTGTTCGTTGTCAGTAGCTTATGCCTGCCCATACCATAACCCCACCGCCATCATGGGGCAGTCTCAATGTTGACATCAGCAAACCGCTCGCCCACACAATGCCATACACGCTGTCTGCCATTTGCCCAGTACAGTTGAAACCTGGATTCATCCGTGAAGAGCACACCTCTCTGCGTGCCAGTGGCCATCGAATGTGAGCATTTGTCCAATGAAAACAGTTACAATACTGAACTTCAATCAGGTCAAGACCCTGGTGAGGACGATGAGCACAGAGATGAGCTTTCTGAGACGATTTCTGACAGGTTGTGCAGCTGTCCAGTTTCAACCACACTGTGCTATAACCATACTGTTCTATAACAATACTGTAATATAACTATACTGTAATATAACAATACTGTATTATAACTATACTGTACTATAACCATACTGTAATATAACCATACTGTTCTATAACAATACTGTATTATAACTATACTGTACTATAACCATACTGTATTATAACTCTACTGTAATATAACCATACTGTTCTATTACAATACTGTATTATAACTATACTGTACTATAACCATACTGTACTATAACTATACTGTATTATAACTATACTGTATTATAACTATACTGTAATATAACCGTACTGTATTATAACTATACTGTACTATAACAATACTGTATTATAACTATACTGTACTATAACCATACTGTAATATAACTATACTGTAATATAACCATACTGTATTATAACTATACTGTACTATAACCATACTGTAATATAACTATACTGTAATATAACAATACTGTATTATAATTATACTGTACTATAACCATACTGTAATATAACTATACTGTAATATAACTATAATGTACTATAACCACACTGTACTATAACCATACTGTTCTATTACAATACTGTAATATAACTACACTGTAATATAACCACACTGTAATATAACTATACTGTACTTAATATAACAATGCTGTACCATAAACATACTGTAATATAACCATACTGTAATATAACCATACTGTAATATAACTATACTGTACTTAATAAAGTACCCATCTATCTATCTATCTATCTATCTATCTATCTATCTATCTATCTATCTATCTATCTATCTATCTATCTATCTATCTATCTATCTATCTATCTATCTATCTATCTATCTATCTATCTATCTATCTATCTATCTATCTAATATAACAATGCTGTACCATAAACATACTGTAATATAACCATACTGTAATATAACCATACTGTAATATAACTATACTGTACTTAATAAAGTACCCATCTATCTATCTATCTATCTATCTATCTATCTATCTATCTATCTATCTATCTATCTATCTATCTATCTATCTATCTATCTAATATAACAATGCTGTACCATAAACATACTGTAATATAACCATACTGTAATATAACCATACTGTAATATAACCATACTGTAATATAACTATACTGTACTTAATAAAGTACCCATCTATCTATCTATCTATCTATCTATCTATCTATCTATCTATCTATCTATCTATCTATCTATCTATCTATCTATCTATCTATCTATCTATCTAATATAACCATACTGTACTATAACTATACTGTAATATAACCATACTGCAATATAACTATACTGTACTTAAAATAACAATACTGTACCATAAACATACTGTAATATAACCATACTGTAATATAACTATATTGTACTTAATATAACAATACTGTACCATAAACATACTGTAATATAACCATACTGTAATATAACCATACTGTAGTATAAAAATACTGTACTATAAACATACTGTAATATAACTATACTGTAATATAACTATACTGTACTTAATATAATAATACTGTACCATAAACATACTGTAATATAACTATACTGTAATATAACCATACAGTACCATAAACATACTGTAATATAACCATACTGTAATATAACCATACTGTAATATAACCATACTGTAATATAACTATACTGTAATATAACTATACTGTAATATAACCATACTGTATTATAACTATAATGTAATATAACTATACTGTAATATAACCATACTGTATTATAACCATACTGTAATATAACCATACTGTAATATAACCATACTGTAATATAACTATAATGTAATATAACCATACTGTAATGTAACATACTGTACTATAACCATACTGTAATATAACTATAATGTACTATAACCATAATGTAATATAACTATACTGTACCGTAACCATACTGTAATATAACCATACTGTAATATAACCATACTGTAATATAACCATACTGTAATATAACTATACTGTAATATAACTATACTGTAATATAACCATACTGTATTATAACTATAATGTAATATAACTATACTGTACTATAACCATACTGTAATATAACCATACTGTAATATAAATATAATGTAATATAACCATACTGTAATATAAATATAATGTAATATAACCATACTGTAATATAACCATACTGTAATATAACCATACTTTCCTATAACTATACAGTATTACAAACATATTGTACTTAATATAACCATACTGCATACTGTCTATAGCCATACTGCATACTGTCTGTCTCATATGCACAGTAAACAGTCCTACTGTCTGTCTCATATGGTGGCACAGTGAACAGCACTAGTCTGTCTCACATGGCACAGTGAAAAGTCAGGCCAAGAGCCAGAGGCTGATATAAATAATTATTACTAGTCTGCTGTCTGTCTCATATGGTGTTACAGTGAACAGTATACTGTCTCTCATATGGCACAGCGAACAGCACTACTGTCTGTCTCACATGGCACAGTGAAAAGTCAGGCCAAGAGCCAGAGGCTGATATAAATATGTATTACTAGTCTGCTCTGTGAGTCATTCAGCAAGAAATGAATCAATCCTCTGGCTTTGTCTCCCTTGCTTCTCCATTTCTCTCTTCAAGATGAGATCTCTCTCCATCTCTCCATTTCTCTCTCAGAGATCTCTCTCCATCTCTCCATTTCTCTCTCAGAGATCTCTCTCCATCTCTCCATTTCTCTCTCTGAGATCTCTCTCCATCTCTCCATTTCTCTCTCAGAGATCTCTCTCCATATCTCCATTTCTCTCTCAGAGATCTCTCCATCTCTCCATTTCTCTCTCAGAGATCTCTCTCCATATCTCCATTACTCTCTCAGAGATCTCTCTCCCTCCTGCATTCTCATTGTCATTCCTCTCTCTACTTCCATCTCTCTCCATCTCTCTCGCTCCCTCTCATGATCAAGTTAAAATACTACATAAGGCTGTAGTCATAACCATAGTCATAACCACCTTTACATTCATGGCACTAGGTAAAATTGACATTCTGAAACAGGATGGGATTGTAGTTTTCCTTTACAGTCAAGGCACTGGGTCTACAATCGAAAAACCAGGAAGAAAAATGAAGAAAAGAAGGAAAAAATAAAATAAAATAAAAGTAACTAAATTAAGAGACATGCAGACAGGATGGAGGGTAGCTCTCTCTCTCTCTCTCTCTCTCTCTCTCTCTCTCTCTCTCTCTCTCTCTCCCTCTCTCTCTCTCTCTCTCTCTATCTCTCTCCCTCTCCCTATGTCCTATTCTTTAGGTTTTGGAGGAGAGGATTATTGTCATCACCTTACAATACATATACTTTAATTTAAATGTTGTGAAGTAAATTGTGTAGGGCTAATCCCTTCCTGAGATATAGTTTGGAGTTAGAATAAAGCTAATGTAGCATTGTTTAGCATCACAAGGAAGTGTGTAGGGCTAATCCTACCCTGAGTGATAGGGAAGATTGGCCAGAGTTAGAATGGAGCTCATCCTCCCTCTTCTCCTCTCTCTGTCCATCTCAGCACCACTCCAGTGGTCAATATCTCCCCCCTCTCTCTGTCCCTCTAGCACCACTCCAGGGGTCAGTATCTCCCCCTCTCCCTCTCAGCACCACTCCAGGGGTCAGTATCGCCCCCTCTCCCTCTCAGCACCACTCCAGGGGTCAGTATCTCCCCCTCACCCTCTCAGCACCACTCCAGGGGTCAGAATCTCCCCCTCTCCCTCTCCATCCCAGCACCACTCCAGGGGTCAGTATCTCCCCCTCTCCCTCTCAGCACCACTCCAGGGGTCAGTATCTCCCCCTCTCCCTCTCAACACCACTCCAGGGGTCAGTATATCCTCCCTCTCCCCTACTCTCGCTCTCTTTCTCGCTCCTTTTCAGTCTTCCTCTCTCTCTCTCTCTCTCTCTCTCTCTCTCTCTCTCTCCCTCTCTCTCTTTCTCAGCTGCAGTGTTTAACACCACCTCTGAATCTAGACAGAGAGAAACACTGCTCTGGTTATAGAGTGCAGTAGGTACAGGAAGGTAGGAATGGTGATCACATTGCTCATACCTTCTTTTTCTTCCAGCCTCTCTGAATTAGAGGTTGATGATGTAATCAACATGGGACCCACGGGGTTCAGAAGCACTGACGGCATCACACATATCACACTTACAGGGGTAGGAAAAATGCCCATAGTGATAGCCAGTTCCATAGTGATAGCCAGTTCCATAGTGATAGCCAGTTCCATAGTGATAGCCAGTTCCATAGTGATAGCCAGTTGGGAATAGGCTAGTTGGTTTCCATAGTGTATTTCAAATGCATCTCAAAAAGGAATTGTATTATATAAAACCACTATCATATGAGATAACAGAGGGAGTGAGAGGATGAGAGAGAGGGAGAGAAAGAGAGAGAGATAAAGTGGGAGGGAGGGAGGGATGCATAGCACACACACAAACAAACACACACACATAAACACACACACATGCACACACACAATCTTACAGAAATATAATTAAGGCTCAGCTTTTGTTCTGTCAATAGGTGTCGTATCTTAATGTTACAAAGCTACAACATGTGTAATATGTAGTTTCACTCTGTTATGAAGCTACAACACCATGTACTGTACATCAGTAAAATTTAATAAAGACATTTTTACAATAAAAAAACCACATAAAGTCTCAAAACATAATCCATCTAAATCAGATATTGTTATCTCAGTGAATTAATGAGATCTGATCTCTAGATGTTTTCCTTTGAAAGGGTTAAAACCGTGAGAGATAGTTATCCATTGAGAGGCTGGGCCAGGGTCCCCAGAGGCCTGTGGGCTAACAGTCTTTCAGGTTTAAAAAACGAAAGTACAAAGAGATTAGTGGTCGATTCAGCTGCACTACACTGTGTTACCTGTCAGATCCAGAACACAGCAACACCTTTGACGAGTGACATGTTGACATGCTGGTCCGCATTATCCCTCCGGAACACAGCAACACCTTTGACGAGTGAGATGTTGACTTGCTAGTCCGCATTATCCCTACTTGGGTAACTCCTAGAGACATTTTAGCTTAGAAAATCCATTGTGTGTATCTCTTTTATTGATCATTTGGGGGAATGATTAATGACATTGATCATTACAGTTTTGGAGTTTCAAGACCACTGCTGTTTTCAGCCAGAGCACTAAAGACTAACTCCCACCTCAGAAGGAAACTCTCCAGGTTCCCCGTTACACACACTGTGTTCTCTTCAGCCTTACTAAGAAAATACAACCCAAGTCAAATATGAAGTGAGGTTTAAGGATTCGTCTGAGACCATACGGCTACTGCAAAAAGGACCTTCAGGAAGAATAAGGGGATTTAAGTGCATACTGTACTTAAGCAAAATCAAGCCATAGTCCATGATGACAAGTGTAATCCACATCAACAAGCCGATGTGCAGAATGATATCAAAGCTTCGAACAAATTTAACAGTGTCTGCGTCAATTCTCATAGGACTCTGGTCGAAAGTAGTGCACTATATAGGGAATAGGGGGTAATTGGGGACGCAAAACATGTAAAAAGTTGTGAGGGTTTTAGTTTAATCATTCAGGCTGACTGACAGGTCACAATCACCTTTACTCTTGAATATTTTGAAATATATTGTCAGCTACAGTTTCTTCGTTTCTGTATACTTGTTTGTGTGCTCATAAACTGCACCAACTGTAAGAGATCAGTCTCAAGACATAAGGCCCTAAGCAACAAAGCCAACTAATATAGAGGTTGGCAAAGTACACAGTTCCTAGTTCCTCCAGTTAGGTTAATGTTGAGAAGCCAGTTAAGTTCCTAGTCCCTCCAGTTAGGTTTATGCTTATAAGCCAGTTCAGCGTGAAGACATTCCATGTGTGGTAATTTGGAGTTTCAGAATGTCAGGATTCTGTGTGACACAGAGTTTTCATCCACCATTCTACAACAGCAACATTCCACACCAGAGCTACACATGACATTTCATACCACCATCAACTCAATCTCCTCTTCTCTCTCACAACAGTCAAGGTCTTTGAATACAAATTCTGTCTGTGGTGCCTGTTCTGTGTGCTAGCCTGGCCTGGTCCTCCTGCCTGTGGGGCCTTTTAAGCCTTACATGGCACTTGGCTGTGGTGACAGCAACTATATACACTGTTGCTGGGAGGCTATTGGTGTGGTATTACGACTTATCCACTTCTCTAGGCTGTATTCCAAATGGTACCCTCTTCCCTATATTGCAATACTTTTGACCAGGGTGCAACACCGCCATTTGAATATATGTAAATATTTACCTCACAAAGGACCTCAACATTTCAACAATCTATGAAGTTAAAAAGCACTACCAGAGAGTAAAGGAGGAGTAATTGGACATTCTCAGAAGCTTTAACTACATTATTACAATGACCATATAACTGCTAAAGTATACGAACTGATAATGTAGGGGCCTAGCTAAATGCTGTGTAAACATTTTGTACTCGTGTCAGATTAGATAAAACCAGATGAAAGGGCTGGATCTTCACAGCCTCACAACCCTGTACTGTAGACGTGATTCTACGCCTGTTTGCACACCACATATGAGACATAGGACACACTCCATTGCGAAGGGCCGGAATTAGACTCAATGTGTTGTGTCAGTTTTCTGCTACGACAACACTTCTCTCCATCTCTCCCCATGGCTCGCCTTCTGCCACCTCCAGGCTGGCACTGTGTGCGTCCCAGATGGCAACCTATTCCCTTTATAGTGCACTACGTTTGACCAGAGCCCTGGTCAAATGTAATGCACTATTTAGGGGATATGGTGCCATTTAGGATGGTGGCATCTGCAGTTGGCACACAATATGTTGCCAGTGTCCAGAGAGCATATACAGTACATTTCAGTGACGACTCCAGGCACAGCTACACTCTTAGAAGTAAAGGTGCTATCTTTAACCTAAAAGGGTTCTTCGGCTGTCCCCATAGGAGAACCCTTTGAAGAACCCTTTTTGGTTCCAGGCATAACCTTTTTGAGTTCCATGTAGAACCCTTTACACAGAGGGTTCTACATGGAACCCAATATATATATATATATATCACATAAAAACCCAATAGAAAAACCTTCAACTTGGTTCATGTAAGCAGCATTGTGTTATTACAACCAGACTTGAGCATTGGAAATCGCATCCTTTCCTAGTGCAGATCCTCGGACTCTCTAAGCACCATTTGATTCAGTTTTACAGGCAACATCCCATTCCTAGTGCAGGTCATCGGACTCTCTAGCATCCCATTCCTAGTGCAGATCATCAGACTCTCTAAGCACCCTTTCATTCAGTATTACAGGCAACATCCCATTCCTAGCGCAGATCCTCGGACTCTCTAAGCAACATCCCATTCCTAGTGCAGATCCTCAGAATCTCTAAGCACCATTTCCTAAAATTGTACAGGCAAGAGGGATTGCCTGTTAACAGCTTAGCTTCCTCCACTGTCTGACTGCCCCATACTGGGCTCGAACCAGTGATCCTCTGCATTGCAACACATGTGACCGCCCTCCTTGACCTTTCAAACATAGGTGTGGCGGGATCTGTGCATTCTTACATAGCTGTGCATTCTTAACTCCTTTACACTTGCAGGCAGAATAAAATGTTGAATATAAATGTGTACAAGCAAATTCAGAAGAAGCTAATTTGACCTTTTCAATATACAGAGAAAAGATCAAAACAAGATGGGTACGAAAAAATTGAATCATCCAATCTCTATGAACGGCCACACAACCTGAACCGCCGTTACCAAATAAATAGCACTTACCTTAGTGAATGGTAGCAAATCTTTGCACTGTTACCCCCAGGTCTGAGTGGTTAAAAGGAAAGTCCAATATGTCTACTCTGTGTGTTTAAGGATCTAAATCATTTTCAATCGTGTATAATGTACCTAATGTACCTAGATATAAAATCGCAGCGAACAATATTGATGTACTGCAGACAATGGAAAGATAGAACAGATCCAAATCACAGATATATGGAAAAGGTTGCATTCCTAATACCAGGAGGGAAATGATTCCTCCTACATTTTATGCATTTATGGATATTGTGTCGACTTACCTGTACAAAGTATTTTGATTTTACTTTCAATATACATTGTATAATGCTCATTTATTTTCATAAACACACCTCTTACCTGGCTTACTTAGACAGTAATGCTACAGTGTTCAGCCAGGAAACCCGTGAAACAAGTCAGTATTTGACGTCCATCCATGTCTGAGCACTAGGGGCAACAGTGAGCGCTGTTACTTTCCAGTAGGTTTAGTAAGCATCTGCCTCTGGCGTGAAAGGTTGTTCAAATCCAGTGATAGAAAGTATTGATTTTTATTTTTGTTTTAAGCCTGTCCCAAACCTTAACCCTTACCTTAACCATTCCGAGTTAATGTCAGAACTTAACCTTAAACACTTTGAAATTTGACGTTTAGAACAACTTCGAAATTTTACATTTGATAAACATGGATGAACGTCTAATTCTGATGTGAGACTGTGAGAGCTTGTTGACAGTATTACAGGTGATAGCATGAGAATAATTTATTGAGAATAGAAATGGAACACTGGAATAACATTTCACAGTCCCACAATTCCTCTAATGTCAAATGTCATGCCTTCAAACAATGTAATTTTTCAAAAGTTATTTAAGCCTAAAATACACATATCCCTACAGATACTCATAACTTGCTGAATCATCATTCATACTTTCACCCACATGCACATTTTCACCCACACAATCTACAAGTTGCTGAGACATTGTCCTTCATTGACGACTGTCAACCCAGCTCACGCGGCAGGGTATGTCACATAACATAACTCTTATGGATGAAACAAACCAACCAAACAGTGACTTTCTCTTTAGACCTGCTTGTCTTGAATGATCCAATGATCCAACTGTTAAGGAATCAAATGAACAAAGAAAAGCTGTTTACCTGGAATGCTCAGTAGGGACCTTCGAAGCCAACCTTCTCCTTCCCTCCGCCCTGGGTAGGAGAGGCAAACGGGCAGAGATCAGAGGTCCACTTACCCTCTGTGGAGAGCGGCACAGCAGCACAGCCAGCCAGGATAAGGTGCCGCACAGCCCATGGGGTGCCCTGCCCATTGCCCGGCCCAGTTGGTCAGACACTGGGGCCAGATATAGCCTTTCCCCCATCACACCCCATTACCCATCTATACATTGAACAAGATAAAGCATTACCGGTGGGTAGGACTGTACTGGCATCAGGTACAAGCAGAGTGGAGTGGACATCACATATCCCCCTTTGTGAATGGCTTTATGGTTTTAATGCATCAAAGCAGAAATAAAATAATCCACTCCTCATCGAAAGTGTGAGCTGACCGCAAGTAAAAGCAGCAACTTACCTTGGGTACATTTCATAATGCAGCAGCATGAAGCAATGTAATAATGCTCATGACTTTATATGCTTAATGACAGACAGCGGACTTGAGACAGTCATGTGACTACATGGAGTTTGAGGAAATAAAGAGTACCTTTACTACCTAGGATAGTGGATGGAATGATCCAGTTTCCAGACAAGAGGAGGGAGGAAAGAAAGACATGGTCATACCGACAGACACGGAAGAAGGACCGAACAACACTGAGTACTGTATGCTGGGAGATGAGCATAAGCCAGACGGATGTGGAGAAGATGAGGCAGAGGATGTTTTCTAAATGGCACCCTATTCCCGACATAGGGTGCCCTTTGGGATGGAACCAGAGACTGCCTTGGAAAAGGAGGGAGGTTTTCAATCATCTAGCTCACTGTGGCTCACTGTCTGACTGCTAAAGCATTCCAACAGCAAGGGTAATACAGAGGGGGTCTGATGTCCTATAGTATAGCTACATCACGATCATGCATTATCTTCAGCATGTTTTGGTTTGGTTTTTATCATCACTTTGAAATGAACCACAGCATGATGGCATGATGAAACTGCCGGCCGAATGAAAATGAAGATGAATTTGAAACATACTGGCAAGACAAGCATGTGCATGAAACATACTGGCAAGACAAGCATGTGCATGATGAGTGGCGAGAGAGAGCAAAAAAAGAAACAGGACAGCCACGGCAAGGATGAAGAAACCAAACCAAGTCATTCACTGTTGCAAAGCAGCTGAAATGAATGTCAGACCAGATCTGAAAGCCCTGAGTACCCCAGCCAGCAGCAAGAGAAGCAGCCCTGAGTACCCCAGCCAGCAGCAAGAGAAGCAGCCCTGAGTACCCCAGCCTTAAGTCTTTATATGGGATGGAGGAGGGACCAAAGGAACAGAGCCCATACCTTGGTAGCCCATCATCAAGTGCGCCAGACCTTAAAGGAAAACAAGAGCACAGTCAGCAGAGAAACAGGGGATCACGGAGAGGCTGCCTCCCAAATAGCACCCTATTATTTTTATAGAGCACTACGTCCTGCTCAAAAGTAGTGCACTATAAAGGGAATAGGGTGTCATTGGGACGTAACCTAGGTCAAACTGACACTTTTTGGTAGGTTTTAGGGAGTCGGGGCAGGGGAGAAGGAGGACGGAGAGCGAGGAAGGGGTACAGTCAGACGAGGTGTGGGTTAGGGTGATGAGCATGTTTCCAACCAAGAGAGAGGCTGCAATGCGTCATCAGTCAGACTTACACGAGTTAAATTAACAGTAATACTTAAGTTTATTTTAGGTTTCATTTGACCAAGAGGGGCATCCTCTCAGAATGCTCAACCCAGTACAACTGTGGTACCTACCAACCCCTAAAGCAATGGCCTGACTCCACATTTAACACGTTTAAGGTTTTGAGATGTGAATCTCTTTTATTGGATCCACAATTTTCTTCATTCACTTTCAAAGATCCAAACAGAGTATTTGCATAATAATATTTTCAGTAATATAATGCTGTTTGATTGACCACGGTCTGGTCATTTTTCCCTCCTTAATGTAAGACACTATTGCAAATAAAGACATTATTTAGCCTTCAATTCAATTTGTTCTTTAAATTTGCGTTCAGTTTCTTACTATGACACTACTAAATGGGAACAGTCTACTTCCCACAGTTTGCAGAAATCATAATATCTTTGTTCTATCCATTCCAAACCATTAACTTAGGTAACGCAGTGTATCAACAATAACCTGCATAAAACATATTTCAAACCAGCGGGAGATCCAAGGCATAGTTTGACAGTGCAGTAGAAGCCACGTCTTAACATACTTAGCTCAACTATGACAGAACTTTCATCTATGCGAGATTTTAACAACTGCACCAATTTAAGCGAATGTTCCACAATTTGTCACCAGGATCATGATAATCAGCGTAGTTAAGAACAGTTAACCTTTCCAGTCCGTCACGTTTTTTTATCCCAAAGCACATGTTGCTCCTGAACCAATGACTGAGCACATTTTGCTACAACATCTACCCAGAACTACAAATGAGAAAAACATATGGTGCCAACTTACCATTTTAGTAGCACATTTTAACACCATTTCAATAGCACATTTTAACAACATGACATACAGTATGTGAGGAGTGATTCAAGCCATGAGAACCACAGCATGGTTTCAGTGAATAAATCACAGAGGAAAGATGATAAAAACCAGATAATAAAGAAAAGAGAAAACAGAGTACCCACCTTCAACACGGTTGTCTTCTGCAAGTGGACGGGCGGACGGACGGACGGAAGGAGAGAGAGGAAAGGGAGACATTGGTTAAGCAGCATGCAGACTGCTACAGGGCCGTTGCATGTCGTAACCATGCAAAGTGCCCTACTTGTACTATATTGACAACCCCTGCAGAGCGGAGGTCTCAGTGCTGCACAGACCTACTGTCTCTATATGTTCAACATAACTGTTTGTGTTTCAATTCTGCAGAGAACTTCTGTCTTTTCAATGTCTGTTCAACTATCTCCTGTTCAACTATCGGTTTTTGGATTTGAGAAAAGTGCTTTAAAAATATCATGCATTATTTTTAAGAGGACTAGTAAGCAGTATCTCTTTGTAATCTAGTTATAGGCTATACAAGTGGGTCTGTCTTCATCTCTGGATCCTGTTTTGTGCTATACAACTTCATAAGTCTTTGATCATATGCCTACCTGGGATACAGGACACGGCTGTATTTGTAAAAACTATAAGCTTGTTTAGATCTTGAGCGAATTACTATGCCCCCTCTGGATAGCTTTATGTTTGCTTTGTCGTTAGCTTGTCTGTTAGCTTGTTTTTAGCTTGTCTGCTAGCTTGTTGTAAGTTTGTCTGCTAGCTTGTTCTTAGATTGTCTGCTAGCTTGATGTTAGCTTGACTGCTAGCTAGTTGTAAGCTTGTCTGCTAGCTTGGATAATAGATTTTTGTCTAGCTTGTTGTTAGCGTGTCTGTTATTATCTTGTTAGCACATTGCCAACTGTGCCTGTACTCTTTCAATCCCATTTACTAGCCTGTCTACTGTAACACATTATTGGTTACAGGATTACATTAAACTGGGAGAAAACAAAGTGAGTTAGCAAATGTATTGGCGAAAGCTTCAAAAGGATATCAAATAAGGTGTGAAGTGGTGTAGACCAAGTAAAAATAGGTTTTGAATAGGAGGCTTGCAGTGTTCAGTGACAGTGAAAGGGGGAGATGTGGTGCAGTTTCCTTCAGCAGAGAAAGCAATATATATATATATTTTGGACTATATATAAATACTTGTTGTGTTTTACCCCCTTTTTCCCCAAAATGTCTCATCGCTGCAACTCCCCAACGCGCTCAGGAGGTGAAGATCAAGTCATGCGTCCTCCGAAACATGACCTGCCAAACCGCACTTCTTAACATCCGCCTGCTTAACCCGGAAGCCAGCCGCACCATTGTATCGGAGGAAACACCGTTCAACTGATGACAGCCTGCAGGCACCTGGCCAACCACAAGGAGTCGCTAGAGCGCAATGAGCCAAACCCTCCCCTAACCTAGGCCAATTGTGCGCCGCCCTATGGGACTCCCGATCACGGCCGTTTGTGATACCACCTGGGATCGATCCCGGGACTGTAGTGACGCCTCTAGCACTGAGATGCAGTGCTTAAGACTGATGCGCCACTCGGGAGGCCCCGGAACATCAATCTTTAAGTGATATAATAGTTAACATTTCATTTATTTATTTTAAAGGCATAAACTGAAAATTGGCAAATGCAATAATACATTTTTGCCACATGTGTAGTAACTGTTTATGGTGAGGACTGCTGAAAGAGAGAGAGAGAGTGTCTGGACTTTCATAAAGGGACAGAGAGAGGGTTCAGTCACATCAGGTCTGGACTCTTTAACATTATTTAAGTGACCTCATGCTCTAATAACTCAGAAATAATCAGTAGTGAGCAGACATTGGGTCCAGTCAAAGTGAGATTGTTGACATGGTGAATAAGGAACATGCCCATTCATGTGAGGTCTAAACCCGAGACCGAAAAAGTTGTCATGTCTGTTGCCAAAATGATGGCAAACTAGGTGCCCAAAATGTCATGCAATTGCCTCAGTAGGGAAGATTACATTTGGAGAAAGTATGTCTTCCAATAAAGCATTACATTTAGAGAAAGTATGCGTTAGATAGAGCATTTGATTTGGAGAAAGTATGTCTTAGAATGAAACATTACATTGGGAGAAAGTATGTCTTACAATAAAACATTACATTTGGACAAAGTATGTGTTAGAATGAAACATGCAATAAACATTGAACAGAGAGGATGTAGAAGCACATGAACCTCCTAAAACAGAACAGCACGTTAGTCAACATTTCTCATCAACATGGCATATGAGTTTTATAAGTTTAAATTGTTAAATATGTGAAACTACTACCTGTTAGAGATAACTAATGCCTGTTGTAGATAACTGATGTATAAAAATTCAATTCAGAAGGTTGACTTTGTAGAAAAATCGATAAATACAACTTTTACAAAAAGTGAATACTATTGGTTTTAACACCATTGGAGTCGATTTACATTCAGCCGTAATATGTTTTAACCAGACATCAGTTTGGAGGAGAAATGTGTAATTAGAATGCAAGCTTTTAAGATTAGATCAATAAAAGCATGCACTCTGATCCTACAGTTTTACAAGTATATAAGTGATATAAGATATAAGTTCAAAAATATATAAGATATTAGTAATATTAGATATAAGTAATATTAGATATAAGATATTAGTAATATAATATAAGATATAAGTAATATAATATATAAGTAATATAAGATATGAGTAATATAATATATAAGTAATATAAGATATAAGTAATATTAGATATAATATATAAGTAATATAATATATAACAAATATAAGATATAAGTAATATTAGATATAAGATATAAGTAATATAAGATATAAGTAATATTAGATATAAGTAACATAAGATATAAGTAATATAAGATATGAGTAATATAATACATAAGTAATATAAGATATAAGTAATATTAGATATAAGATATAAGTGTTATAAGATATAAGTAATATAAGATATAAGATATAAGTAATATAAGATATACGATATAAGTGATGCCTATAGAATGAGTCCTTTCTTCGTCTGAAAGTACGGTGTCGTCATGTATAGTAGGTATACCTACATGTTGGACGTAGGGCCACACCGCCTAGCTCCTAGCTCCCATCAGATGAAACAAGTATCCTACCTCTCCTCACTGGTTTCAGGCCCCGAGTCAAGGGATTTATTGTCCAAGGAACTTACCAACACATCAGCTCCCCTTCCAAATCAGACACCATGAACCACAACCAACCAACCAAGCAACCATGCACCACAACCAACCAACCATGCACCACAACCAACCAACCAACCAACCATACACCACAACCAACCAACCAAGCAACCATGCACCACAACCAACCAACCAACCAACCAACCAACCAACCAACCAACCATGCACCACAACCAACCAACCAACCAACCAACCATGCACCACAACCAACCAACCAACCAACCAACCATGCACCACAACCAACCAACCAACCAACCAACCAACCATGCACCACAACCAACCAACCAACCAACCAACCATGCACCACAACCAACCAACCAACCAGCCAACCATGCACCACAACCAACCAACCAACCATGCACCACAACCAACCAGCCAACCAACCAAAGTGTGAGAGCAGCAGCATTTTGTGAACAAAATAGGACGCAAACGCTGTAACAATGAGGAGAATCACAGTTATGTAATTTGTGATTTTGTTATGATAATAAGAGGAAATGTTGGAAATGTTTGTCTGTACTCGGTGGACGTACAGTAGGTGTAAAATATACATATAGCTTTGTCTGAGTTGTTAGAATGGCCATAAAAGGAAATATTGGGAACTTTGTTCACAAAAGGATAGCTTGATGATGAGAAGCACACTGCCTGTTCAAAAAGCATTCTGTGGTGGCAACAGGCATTGAGCTGTGACGTGACAACAGTAGCAATGAGAGGAGAAAAGTCAAAAGAGCAGTGTCTGTTTGCTGATATACCTCTATAGCTGTGTCTTAGTTATCATGCCACAGGAACACCTTAGCATTGAAAACATTTCACCGTGGTGAGAGAGTGTTCTTTGGGTTGTGAGAATGTGACTGTATTTTGACACGGATAATAGTTCTCTATGATGAACGTGTCATTCTAATAAAATGGTTTTTGGTCCACAATCTGTCCAATGATTTATCACTGTATTATTTTTCTCTTCCTTTTATTTTAGTCATTTTAAAACAAAATGTAGTTTTAGAAATAAGAAGAATATCAGATCTAATGGAATCTGCTTTACTGTAATTTAACTTTGATAAAAATATTTTTTTTTAAGTGTTGTTTTTTACACATCATCAAAGAAGCGCGGGATCAAGGAACGGGGACACATCTCCGTGGCAACCTAGGACAATGTCTAGGAACAGCCAAGAAGTACAAACTAAGACAGATAAACTTAATCCAGATTTGTAGACACAATGACTAAAGCTAACAGTAGTTAAAATCATGCTTCTATGCTGCCAAGCTTTGTAAATTCAAATCATGTTTCTATACTGCCAAGCTATGTACGTTCAAACCACGGTTTCAGTCAATTCCATATTGAACTGAAATTGAATTCTCAATTAATGCAAGTAGTTTCATTTTCATGCAAGTAGTTTTCATTTACATTACCTTTAAACTGTATTCCATGTTAACTATACTAGCTGAGTAAGCCATATGAAGGGCTCTATTCAATCTGTATTGCTGAAGCGTTACAGAAATGTGAAGGTAATTACCGATTGAGCTGACATATGCAGCGCTTACCATGAACGCAGTCTCGGCTAACGTAGGAACGTTGCCTTTAAATTTCAGTCACGCTGTAACGCTGACCTTCCGCGATACTGATTGAATAGACTCAGCTGCAGTGTTTCGTCAAGTACCTTTCATCCATCAACCTCTCGTCAAACTAGGGTTTTATGACAGATATCACCATAACACCCCCCCTATCACACGACACAACACTACACATCCCAAATCTACCCAGACTACTATCGTATGGGTCTCCCTTTAGTGCAATACCTTTCATCTAACAGCGATTCAAACTAGGGTTCATGTTATGACAGATACTATTTACACCAATCACACACACAAACACACACCTAACCCTCCCCATTCCAAATGTACCCAGCTGGCTGTCCAATAATCCAGACAGAGGAATAAACCTCCCTTTGATGAAGTAGCAATCCCACTGCCATTGTACTGTTAATACGACACAACAATACACTCCACTTAGCTCCCAGTCCTAAGCAAACAACATCTTAGACATCTTAGATTTGCTGTATGACATAGTGACTTGTAGAGCCCATAATTACAGTCAAACCACTCGCTAGTACACGCATACAATACAGATCTCTATTCGGAGCATAACATTACCTCTCCACTTTTTCACCTTCTTCAAATAACATGGCCACTTGCTTTGCATAGAACATCTGTATCACAGTGTGATACTCCCCCATCTAGACAGCAACCTTTCTGCTAAACAAACAAAGAAGCAGAAAAACCAGAAACAAATCACAAAAGCCTTAAGGGAGAAAAATAGAAGTCACTTACAGCCTCAAAGGTCAATGCCAAAAATTCTATAGATTCCGAAAATCAAATTTTTGGCCAAATCAACAGTAATGAGAGTGTGTGGCCATCCCTCAGCTGTGCACACACACACAAAAACACACAAACACACACACCCACACACACACCCACACACACACACACACACACACACACACACACACACACACACACACACACTTCTACCAAACCAGAGGAGGGTTATAGTGGCATCTCTTACAGCTATCACAATATTCCTCATTACGTTCCACAGTTAGTGGTGAGATAGGAAAACAGGGATTTGAATGGGGGAGAGAGGGGGATTGGTGAGAAAGAGATTTGGGGGAGTGGAGAGAAAGAGGTAAGTCAGTTAAAAACAAATTCTCATTCATAATGATGGCCTACCTACAGGCTCAGCCATAGTAGAACGGCACCCCTGGAGCAAATTAGGGTTAAGTGCCTTGCTCAAGGATACATCAGCAGGGTTTTCACCTTGTCAGCTCAGGTTTTCGAACCAGCGACCTTTCGGTTACTGGTAGAACGCTCTAACCGCTAGGCTACCTGCCACCCTAAAATGGGTGATGGGAAGAGAGAGGAAGGGGGAGGTGTAGAAAGTGAGGGAGCGAGAGAGGGGGAAAGAAAAAGGGAGAAGGGTGATGGAGGGAGAGGGAGAGGGAGAGGGAGATGGAGAGAGAGAGAGAGAGAGAGAGAGCGAAAGAAAGAGGGAGAGGGAGAGGGAGAGGGAGAGGGAGAGGAAGGGAGAGAGAGAGAGAGAGAGAGAGAGAGAGAGAGAGAGAGAGAGAGAGAGAGAGAGAGAGAGAGAGAGAGAGAGAGAGAGAGAGAGAGAGAGAGAGAGAGAGAGAGAGAGAGAGAGAGAGAGAGAAAGAAAGAAAGAGTGAGAGGGAGAGGGAGAGGGGTCCAGACAGTAACTATCTATTAGGGAGGGGTCCATACACTAACTATCTATAAGGGAGGGGTCCATACAGTAACTATCTATTAGGGAGGGGTCCAGACAGTAACTATCTATTAGGGAGGGGTCCATACAGTAACTATCTATAAAGGAGGGGTCCATACAGTAACTATCTATTAGGGAGGGGTCCATACACTAACTATCTATAAAGGAGGGGTCCATACAGTAACTATCTATTAGGGAGGGGTCCATACACTAACTATCTATAAAGGAGGGGTCCATACAGTAACTATCTATTAGGGAGGGGTCCATACACTAACTATCTATTAGGGAGGGGTCCATACACTAACTATCTATTAGGGAGGGGTCCATACAGTAACTATCTATTAGGGAGGGGTCCAGACAGTAACTATCTATTAGGGAGGGGTCCATACACTAACTATCTATTAGGGAGGGGTCCATACATTCAATATATATTAGGGAGGGGTCCATACAGTAACTATCTATAAGGGAGGGGTCCATACACTAACTATCTATTAGGGAGGGGTCCATACAGTAACTATCTATTAGGGAGGGGTCCATACAGTAACTATTTATTAGGGAGGGGTCCATACAGTAACTATCTATAAGGTTGTGGTCCATACAGTAACTATCTATAAGGTTGTGGTCCAGACAGTAGAAGTTCTGCCAATGCCATACAACAATAATGTACTGTATAGTGCACTGCTGCTAGGCTAGCTATGCCAGTATCTGACTTTTATTCCACATTACACTGTTATTATATACTGTATAGTGCACTGCTAGGCTTGCTACACTGTGCTACTTTAATACAGTTTATACATGGACAATGAGAGCTCATATTCTTGTCCGGCTTTTTCCACAGTCGTCCTTTACTCCTTTATCTGCTATGGTCCAGACAGAGGGGATTGTGGGAAGGAACAGATGTACTGAAGACCTCTCTGTTCTTTGACATCTTGTGGGTCGTTCGACTGCCGGCCTGATCCAATCGGTTAATCATAAACAGACTTGTTTATAGGTCTAATAATCTTAATCCGAGGGATTGACAATAATGGGGATAGTATTACAGATGTGGATTTAAAGCTTTCTTTTTGGCCATAGATTATAGTCTAAACAGTGATGTGATGCTGCCTTGCTGCAATGGAATTAAGGAGACAACAATACGACCTAGAGGATCATAAATTTGGCTATTTCAGCATAACAATACGACCTAGAGGGTCATAGGTTTGGCTATTTCAGTTCAACAATACGACCTAGAGGATCAAAGGTTTGGCTATTTCAGTTTAACAATACGACCTATAGGATCAAAGGTTTGGCTATTTCAGTTTAACAATACGACCTATAGGATCAAAGGTTTGGCTATTTCAGTTTAACAATACGACCTATAGGATCAAAGGTTTGGCTATTTCAGTTTAACAATACGACCTATAGGATCAAAGGTTTGGCTATTTCAGCATAACAATACGACCTAGAGGATCAAAGGTTTGGCTATTTCAGTTTAACAATACGACCTATAGGATCAAAGGTTTGGCGATTTCAGCATAACAATACGACCTATAGGATCAAAGGTTTGGCTATTTCAGCATAACAATACGACCTATAGGATCAAAGGTTTGGCTATTTCAGCATAACAATACGACCTATAGGATCAAAGGTTTGGCTATTTCAGTTTAACAATACGACCTATAGGATCAAAGGTTTGGCTATTTCAGCATAACAATACGACCTAGAGGATCAAAGGTTTGGCTATTTCAGTTTAACAATACGACCTATAGGATCAAAGGTTTGGCTATTTCAGCATAACAATACGACCTATAGGATCAAAGGTTTGGCTATTTCAGCATAACAATACGACCTAGAGGATCAAAGGTTTGGCTATTTCAGTTTATCAATACGACCTATAGGATCAAAGGTTTGGCTATTTCAGCATAACAATACGACCTATAGGATCAAAGGTTTGGCTATTTCAGCATAACAATACGACCTAGAGGATCAAAGGTTTGGCTATTTCAGTTCAACAATACGACCTATAGGATCAAAGGTTTGGCTATTTCAGTTCAACAATACGACCTATAGGATCAAAGGTTTGGCTATTTCAGTTTAACAATACGACCTATAGGATCAAATATTTGGCTATTTCAGTTCAACAATATGACCTAGAGGATCATAGGTTTGGCTATTTCAGTTTAACAATATGACCTAGAGGATCATAGGTTTGGCTATTTCAGCATATTTCAGAGACATCATAAGACACAAGCTATAAATAATTTGTAGCAAGATGCTCATGAAATTAGAGCAACTGGCATATCTCTTTTTAAACCACTAAGTATAATTCACAAAATATTATCTTACTATGTGTGGTTCTCCTTCATATTAGCCTTTAATACACTTTCATACCACTAGCAGACATAGTTATTCAAAGATTATTGTAAATTATCCCTGCACATGCTGTAAAAATGACAGACCCAGTTTGAGGCCTGACCTTCCTCCATCATTAAAACTATTGATAGTGGGCCTGCTGAGTCTGCTATAAAATGCTGTGTTAACTCTTTCACTGCATACACTACTCCACACCAACACTTGGTAATACGGGGTGGCTTCTTCCCAGCAGCATCAAACAGCAACGAATTGTTCTGAAACCCAAGAGAGACTACACACACACACCAGGATCTAAGGATCTATCCTTCCCTCTCCTCTGTGTGGAGAATCTCTTTCCTCAGTATGTCATTATGTGGAGTCCAAACAGATTCAGAATGCCAAAGCAAACACACAACAAACAGGCAGCTAAATACAATTGGGTTTAGCATATAAACAAAGCTATGTTTCTGCAGCTAAGTCCTACATGGTAATATAATTACCCTAACTAAGCTAACAGTGCTACAGTTACAGTTCATAACAGTGATGTGTTACAGTTCATATAAGGAAATCAGTCAATTGGAAAACAAATAATCCCAGGCCCACCCATGGATGAGCCCCTGCCCAGTCATGTATCTTTATCTTTAATTTAAAAATTAAAAACTGAAATGTCTTGAGTCAATAAGTATTCAGCCCCTTTGTCAGTACAGAATACAAAATATTCCAAAACATGTATCCTGTTTGCAACAATGCACTAAAGTAATAATGCAAAAAATTTGGGAAAGCAATTTACTTTTTGTCCTGAACACAAAGTGTTATGTTTGCATCATGTTATGGGTAGGCTTGTATGCTTGTATTCCTTAAAGAAGGGAGTTTTTCAGGATACAAAAGAAACTGAATTTTGTTAAGCACAGGCAAAATCCCAGAGGAAAACCTGGTTCAGTCTGCTTTCCACCAAACACTGGGAGATCTAAAACACAAGGCCAAATCTACCCTGAGTGGCCGAGTTACAGTTATGACTTAAATCTGCTTGAAAATATATGGCAAGACCTAAAAATGGTTGTCTAGCAATGATCAACAACCAATTTGAAAGAGCTTGAACAATTTAGAAAATAATAATGTCGGCCATACATGTGTAAGTCTCTAAGAAGTTCCCACACCTGGATTGTGCAACATTTGCTCATTATTGTTTTCTAAATTGTTCTGTTAAATTGGTTGTTGATCATTGTTAGATAACCAGCTGTAATTGCGGCCAAATGTGATTATAACATGTACTGACTCAGCGGTGTGACTATATTTCTGTATTTCATTTTCAATAAATCTGCAAAAATGTAAACAAAAGGTTTTCACTTCATCATTATGGGTTATTGTGTATAAATTATTTATTTAATCAATTTTGAATTCAGGCTGTAACACAACAAAATCAGTGGTGTTTACTTCACTACATTCCTAAAGAAAATAATGTACTTTTAACTCCATACATTTAGTCAATATTAGGGTTCAGAGATGCCTCTGAGCATCTCTATGTGACTGACAGGATATGTGTTTAGAGAGAACTCTAGGTAACTCTAATTTGTATTTGTGTTTGGTCCCCAATTAGAGGCAGCTGCTATGCGTTGTCTCTAATTGGGGATCCTCTATAAGGTGCTTGCCTTCCCACCTGTGTTGTGGGATATTGTTTGTGTATAGGTGCTTGGTGCATACACACAGTGTGGTTGCGCATTTGTTCTTTGTTTATTGCTTTTGGTTCCTAGAAATAAAGATGTTGAACCACTACAGCGCTACGCCTTGGTTCATGCCTTCACCCAACTGTGACAGAATAACCCACCACAATAGGACCAAGCAGTGGCGGAATACACCCAGCCGTGACAGAATAACCCACCACAATAGGACCAGCAGTGGCGGATTACACCCAGCCGTGACAGAATAACCCACCACAATAGGACCAAGCAGTGGCGGACTACACCCAGCCGTGACAGAATAACCCACCACAATAGGACCAAGCAGTGGCGGACTACACCCAGGCGTGACACATTTTCCCTGACACCCAAAAGTACTTGTTACATTTTGAATGCTTAGCAGGACAGGAAATGGTCTAATTCACACACTTATCAAGAGAACATCCCTGGTCATCCCTTCTGCCTCTGATCTGGTGGACTGAGTGTTGGAGTGTGACCCTGGCTATCTGTAAATTAAAAAAACACAAGAAATTGTCCCATCTGGTTTGCTTAATATAAGGAATTTTCAATTATTCATACTTTTACTTTTACTTTTGATACTTAAGTATATTTTAACCTGAAAGGGCGATCAGCAAGGAAGAAGCCACTGTTCCAAAACCGCCATAAAAAAGCCAGACTACGGTTTGCAACTGCAAATGGGGACAAAGATCATACTTTTTGGAGAAATGTCCTCTGGTCTGATGAAACAAAAATAGAACTGTTTGGCCATAATGACCATCGTTATGTTTGGAGGAAAAAGGGGGAGGCTTGCAAGCTGAAGAACACCATCCCAAGAGTGAAGCACGGGGGTGGCAGCATCATGTTGTGGAGGTGCTTTGCTGCAGGAGGGACTGGTGCACTTCACAAAATAGATGGCATCATGAGGAAGGAAAATTATGTGAATATATTGAAGCAACATCTCAAGACATGAGTCAGGAAGTTAAAGCTTGGTCGCGAATGGGTCTTCCAAATGGACAATGACCCCAAGCATACTTCCAAAGTTGTGGCAAAATGGCTTAAGGACAACAAAGTCAAGGTATTGGAGCGGCCGTCACAAAGCCCTGACCTCAATCCTATAGAAAATGTATGGGCAGAACTGAAAAAGCGTGTGCGAGCAAAGAGGCCTACAAACCTGATTCAGTTACAGTTCTGTAAGGAGGAATAGGCCAAAATTCACCCAACTTATTGTGGGAAGCTTGTGGAAGGCTACCCGAAACGTTTGACCCAAGTTAAACAATTTAAAGGCAATGTTACCAAATACTAATTGAGTGCATGTAAACTTCTGACCCACTGGGAATGTGATGAAATATATAAAAGCTGAAATAAATAATTCTCTCTACTATTATTCTGACATTTCACATTCTTAAAATAAAATGGTGATCCTAACTGACCTAAGACAGGGAATTTTTACTAGGATTAAATGTCAGGAATTGTGAAAGCTGAGTTTAAATGTATTTGGCTAAGGTGTATGTAACTTCCGACTTCAACTGTATATATATACAGTGGGGAGAACAAGTATTTGATACACTGCGGATTTTGCAGGTTTTCCCACTTACAAAGCATGTAGAAGTCTGTAATTTTTATCATAGGTACTCTTCAACTGTGAGTGACGGAATCACATTGTATGATTTTTAAGTAATTAATTTGCATTTTATTGCATGACATAAGTATTTGATACATCAGAAAAGCAGAACTTAATATTTGGTACAGAAACCTTTGTTTGCAATTACAGAGATCATACGTTTCCTGTAGTTCTTGACCAGGTTTGCAAACACTGCAGCAGGGATTTTGGCCCACTCCTCCATACAGACCTTCTCCAGATCCTTCAGGTTTCGGGGCTGTCGCTGGGCAATACGGACTTTCAGCTCCCTCCAAAGATTTTCTATTGGGTTCAGGTCTGGAGACTGGCTAGGCCACTCCAGGACCTTGAGATGCTTCTTACGGAGCCACTCTTTAGTTGCCCTGGCTGTGTGTTTCGGGTCGTTGTCATGCTGGAAGACCCAGCCACGACCCATCTTCAATGCTCTTACTGAGGTAAGGAGGTTGTTGGCCAAGATCTCGCGATACATGGCCCCATCCATCCTCCCCTCAATACGGTGCAGTCGTCCTGTCCCCTTTGCAGAAAAGCATCCCCAAAGAATGATGGTTCCACCTCCATGCTTCACGGTTGGGATGGTGTTCTTGGGGTTGTACTCATCCTTCTTCTTCCTCCAAACACGACGAGTGGAGTTTAGACCAAAAAGCTCTATTTTTGTCTCATCAGACCACATGACCTTCTCCCATTCCTCCTCTGGATCATCCAGATGGTCATTGGCAAACTTCAGACGGGCCTGGACATGCGCTGGCTTGAGCAGGGGGACCTTGCGTGCGCTGCAGGATTTTAATCCATGACGGCGTAGTGTGTTACTAATGGTTTTCTTTGAGACTGTGGTCCCAGCTCTCTTCAGGTCATTGACCAGGTCCTGCCGTGTAGTTCTGGGCTGATCCCTCACCTTCCTCATGATCATTGATGCCCCACGAGGTGAGATCTTGAATGGTGCCCCAGACCAAGGGAGATTGACCGTCATCTTGAACTTCTTCCATTTTCTAATAATTGCACCAACAGTTGTTGCCTTCTCACCAAGCTGCTTGCCTATTGTCCTGTAGCCCATCCCAGCCTTGTGCAGGTCTACAATTTTTTCCCTGATGTCCTTACACAGCTGTTTGATTAAGTGTGTGGAGTCCGTTTGATTGAGTGTGTGGACAGGTGTCTTTTATACAGGTAACGAGTTCAAACTGGTGCAGTTAATACAGGTAATGAGTGGAGAACAGGAGGGCTTCTTAAAGAAAAACTAGCAGGTCTGTGAGAGACGGAATTCTTACTGGTTGGTAGGTGATCAAATACTTATGTCATGCAATAAAATGCAAATTAATTATTTAAAAATCATACAATGTGATTTTCTGGATTTTTGTTTTAGATTCCGTCTCTCACAGTTGAAGTGTACCTATGATAAAAATGACAGACCTCTACATGCTTTGTAAGTAGGAAAACCTGCAAAATCGGCAGTGTATCAAATACTTGTTCTCCCCACTGTATCTCCACATCCAACCTGACAGAGCTTGAGAGGATCTGCAGAGAAGAATGGGGAAAAACTCCCCAAATACAGGTGTGCCAAGCCTGTAGAGTCATACCCAAGAAGACTTGAGGCTGTAATCACTGCCAAAGGTGCTTCAACAAAGTACTGAGTAAAGGGTCTGAATACTTATGTAAATGTGATATTTCCGTTTTTATTTTTAATAAATTAGCAAAAATGTTTTTGCTTTGTCATCATGGGGTATTGTGTGTAGATTGACACGGGAACAAAATAATTTAATCAATTTTAGAATAAGGCTCTAACCCATCCCCTCCCATCTATCCATCCATCTATTTGCCATATATTTTTCAACTATGCTGTGATGTTTCACAAAAGTTCTGAACCTTCCTATTCTCATAGTTTCTACTGATCGTAAGTTGAAGATAATCATTTTTGCTAAGAGTATTATTTTATTATTGATCGATTGACTATGACCCTTGGCACAATTTATGGGACATGGTAAAGTAAATATTACTACCACAGTATCTTTATTTCCCAAACACAATTCCACACAATCACCGTAAATTGTCTTTTAATCATTTAAAGCATCTTTTAACACAGGCACCTAACACTTTTTTAGCATAGGCCAAGCCCTGTTGTTACCTCCTATGCCAGCGATAATGCCTTGCATTACCCCAACGCACCCCTTTTGACTATATTAGCCCACGCAGCTACAAGGATATACTTTCATGCTAGGTTTAGGACCTCAAATTGAAGCTTATAGAGACCCAAACTGATGTATATAAACAATCTTAAAATTATCCACTTTGGTTTAGATACAAGCATCACGAAACCTATAACACAATACATTCATTTGACATTGTAAAAATTTGTTTTTTGTACAAAAATTGCTTACCATTTATTCCATGTAGTTTCTTCTTTCACAGACTACATGAGATGACCTCTTCCTAAATATTTGGTGAAATTATACATTTTGTGTATGGTTTCCTAGAAACAAGGGCGGCTCGACTTACCCCACTCTCGCCTACAAATATGTGATTTCTAAATACAAGCCAATTGTGAAATGTTAACATACAAGGAAGGGATCTCCAGTTTATTCTTGTTAGAAGCATAAAGTACAGCAGAAGGCAGACTTCACTGTAGGTCAGAAGATTCCATTAACCTGGAATTCAAACTGATCCATTTGATATTGTGACGTAGTGCTATGGGCTGCCCCTGGAGGCTGCGGTTCAATCCCCCGTTCTGCCACACACTTTCTCTCCTGTATCCCTCTCCTTTATCTCCCCATCTCATATTCTGATCTATATCTGTCAATCCTAAATTGTTTATTTACAGTGAAATAATGGTGTAACGGAGCTTATCAGTTTGGAATCAAGGTTATAATTCCCTTGCCCTCAGTCACAGATCTACCTATTAATACAAGTGATGTAAAGCCTCATTTTGTAATAAATGCCAAGAACATTCAGCCCAGCATAAAAGGGACCCAAAGAAACAAATTACGGCTTAACTTGGATTGGATTCTTTGATGATAGCTAGCAGCGTAATGAGCGAGAATAGTCTCTGTGTGGCCAAGAATCATTTGGCACAGACAGTCTATCCTAACTCCCCTCCCTCCATTTTACTCTCCTTTTCAGACCCCTGGCTAAAAAAATAGATTGAATCCATCTATGCACTATTTTCAAGAGGTGCTTCCCTCTTTCGAACAAAACCATGTCTAAATTTATATTTAATTTTTCAGTTCACAGGGCACCTTGAGAACCACCATTTTCTAACAGCTCTCTTTAGCTAACAATACCATCTCTGTTTAGCTAACAGTATCATCTCTCTATAGTTAAAAGTATCATAGCTCTATAGCTAACAGTATCATCTCTCTATAGTTAAAAGTATCATAGCTCTATAGCTAACAGTATAATCTCTCTATAGCTAACATTATCATCTCTCCATAGCTAACAGTATCACCTCTTTCTCTTTAGCTAACAAGCAAACAATATAGACTTTCTATATCTAACAGTATTATATCTCTATAGCTAACAGTATCATCTCTGTTTAGCTAACAGTACCATTTCGAAATGCAGGATTTCACAATCTGATGGGTTAGCTTAATATCAATCTCACAGAAAGACAAAGTCACAATATAATGTGTCACCAAATCACTAAACAATTCCCACCTCATCCTCCAAAAAGGCATCTCTAAACCACTCCAAACTAGGCTGCAGTACATCACCTAATACCATTATGTATCATTCGGCTGGCATTGTCTCTGTTACATTACACAGATTGAGGGGAAGGAGGTGTGTGTGTGTGTGTGTGTGTGTGTGTGTGTGTGTGTGTGTGTGTGTGTGTGTGTGTGTGTATACATATACAGTATTTCTATTCCCTTATAATGCATTGATGTATACCCTCTACAATGATACAAGCATATCAGGAGAAGGTCTCCCTTAGAAAAGAAAGAGGTCTGTTTAAATAAAGGCTATATAAATAAATATATGATAGTGTGATGTATGGAGAATAAGAGAAATTACATTTATCCACCTAGCATGTTCACACATAAAGTTCTAAATGCCATGTCAGCATATACATTACATAATTATCTTGACAGGTGTTTGGCTTTTTTGGCATATTGTTTACCACATACATCCTTTTTAATTACAGTATTTATGATAGCATTCTTATACTATTATTCTAAATATAGTTCCAGACTAAATATAGTCCCTCTCTCCCTTTTCTTTTCCCTATCTCCACACTTGTCCTCTCCTCTCTACTGTCTCCAAATTCTCTCGTCACTGTAGGGAAGTACGTCACCACACCTGGGTTGGACAGAATTGGGTTACCACATCCGCCGCCATGCTGCTTGAAAAAGAAAACCAAAACCAAAGTATTCTATCAGAATGAATCACTGCAGAGAAAATAGTTTTTTGTGGCACAACATGTTGGAGGCAACCTTAAAAAAGACTGCATTATGATAATATGACATGGCAAATTATCAGTGTTTCTCACATGAAAGGTCAATGGCTTGTGCACGATCGCAAAATGTCACCAAAGCTATTGTCTTTTTTTCAGCCAGAGTAGTATTGGCATGTGTTATCCTTGTGATTTCAATAAAATGAAGTATCTGCCTATAGTTTATACAACGGGTGGGTCTAATCCTGAATGCTGATTGGTTAAAACCGCATTCCAGCTGGTGTCTATTCCACAAATTACCACCACTTTCTGACGTTAAAATACCTATTTACTCTGTTCCATCAGACTGTTCCCAGCCAGGCACTTTATAAACTTGATCTCCACTATAAAAAACATCTAGACGTTATCTCATATTTATTTTAGACTAACATTTAGTTTTCAACAGAGGATATTTGTATAAACCTTGCTGTCTGTCCTTCCGAGATTTGAAACATTGTTTCACTATTCAAATTTGATTTCCAGCTGTCTCATAGTAATGAACGTTTCAGGAGTTGGGACGAGACAGACAGACAGGCACCGTTTCTCAGCCAGTCAAAATCATGAATCAATGTCAGTTGAAAAAGGTCAAACAAAACTAAGTGCAGTCAATAACACAATAGAAAATCTATGTACAGAGTGTGCAAATGTGGTAAGATTAGGAAGGTAGGACAATAAATAGGCCATAGTGGTGAAATAATTACAAATTAGCATTAACACTGGAGTGGTAGATGTGCAGATGATGATGTGCAAATAGAGATACTGGAGTGCAAATGAGCAAAAATAATAAATATGAGGATGAGGTAGTAGGGTGGGCTAATTACAGATGGGCTGTGTACAGGTGCAGTGATCGGTAAGCTGCTCTGAACGCTGATGCTTAAAGTTATTGAGGGAGATGGTAGTCTCCAGCTTCAGTGATTTTTGCAATTCGTTCCAGTCATTGGCAGCAGAGAACTGGAAAGAATGACGGCCAAAGGAGGTGTTGGCTTTGGGGATGACCAGTGAAATATACCTGCTGGAGCGCATGCTACGGGTGGCCAGCGAGCTGAGATAAGGCTGGGATTTACCTAGCAAAGACTTATAGATGACCTGGAGCCAGTGGGTTTGCCGACGAATATGTAGTAAGGGCTAGCCAACGAGAGCGTACAGATCGCAGTGGTGGGTAGTATATGGGGCTTTGGTAACAAAACGGATGGCACTGTGATAGACTACATCCAATTTGCTGAGTAGAGTGTTGGAGGCTATTTAGTAAATGACATCGCCGAAGTCAAGGATCGGTAGGATAGTCAGTTTTATGAGGGCATGTTTTGCAGCATGAGTGAACGAGGCTTTGTTGCGAAATAGGACGCAGATTCTAGATTTAATTTTGGATTGGAGATGCTTAATGTGAGTCTGGAAGGATAGTTTACAGTCTAACCAGACGCCTAGGTATTTGTAGGTGTCCACGTATTCTAAGTCAGACCCGTCGAGAGTAGTGTTCGATTGAAAAGCATGCATTTAGTTTTACTAGCATTTAAGAGCAGTTGGAGGCCACGGAAGGAGCGTTGTATGATATTGAAGCTTGTTTGGAGGTTAGTTAACATAGTGTCCATAGAGGGGCCAGATGTATACAGAATGGTGTCGTCTGCGTAGAGATGGATCAGAGAGTCACCAGCAGCGAGAGCGACATTGTTGATATATATAGAGAATAGAGTTGGCCCAAGAATTGAACCCTGTGGCACCCCCATAGAGACTGCAAGAGGACCGGACAACAGGCCATCCGATTTGACACACTGAACTCTATCTGAGAAGTAGTTGGAGAACCAGGCAAGGCAGTCATTTGAGAAACCAAGGCTGTTGAGTCTGCCAGTAAGAATGCAGTGATTGACAGAGTCGAAAGCCTTGGCCAGGTCGATGAAGACGACTGCACAGTACTGTCTTTTATCGATGGCGGTTATGATATAGTTTAGTACCTTGAGCGTGGCTGTGGTGCACGCATGACCAGCTCGGAAACCAGATTGCATAGCAGAGAAGGTACGGTGGGATTCGAAGTGGTCAGTGATCTGTCTGTTAACTTGGCTGTCAAAGACTTCTGAAAGGCAGAGCAGGATGGATATAGGTCTGTAACAGTTTGGGTCTAGAGTGTCTCCCCCAATCGATCTCAGACGATACAAAAGAGAGGTTGAACAGGCTTGTAATAGGGGTTGCAACAATTTTGGCAGATAATTTTAGAAAGAAAGGGTCCAGATTGTCTAGCCCAGCAGATTTGTAGGGGTCCAGATTTTGCAGCTCTTTCAGAACATCAGCTATCTGGATTTGGGTGAAGGATAAGCGGGGGGTGGGGGGCTTCGGCAAGTTGCTGCGGGGGGTACAGAGCTGTTGGCCGGGGTAGGGGTAGCCAGGTGGAAAGCATGGCCAGCCATAGCAAAATGCTTATTGACATTTTTGATTATCGTAAATGTATTGTTGGTGACAGTGTTTCCTAGCCTTAATGCAGTGGGGAACTGGGAGGAGATGCTCTTATTCTCCATGGACTTTACAGTGTCCCAGAACCTTTTGGAATTAGTACTACAGGATGCACATTTCTGTTTGAAAAAGCTAGCCTTTGCTTTTCTAACTGACTGTGTATATTGGTTCCTGACTTCCCTGAAGAGTTGCATATCGCTGGGGCTATTCGATGCTAATGCAGTGCGCCACAGGATGTTTTTGTGTTGGTCAAGGGCAGTCAATTCTGGGGTGAACCCAGGGCTATATCTGTTCTTAGTTCTACATTTTTTGAATGGGGCATGCTTATTTAGGATGGTGAGGAAAACACTTTTAAAGAACAACCAGGCATCCTCTACTGACGGGATGAGGTCAATATCCTTCCAGGATACCCGGGCCAGATCGATTAGAAAGGCCTGCTCGCTGAAGTGTTTTAGGGAGCTTTTGACAGTGATAAGGTGTGGTCGTTTGACCGCGGACCCATTACGGACGCAGGCAATGAGGCAGTGATCGCTGAGATCCTGGTTGAAAACAGAGGAGGTGTATTTGGAGGGCAAGTTAGTCAGGATGATATCTATGATGGTACCCATGTTTACGG
Source organism: Thymallus thymallus (assembly GCA_023634145.1). Lineage (NCBI taxonomy): Eukaryota > Metazoa > Chordata > Actinopteri > Salmoniformes > Salmonidae > Thymallus > Thymallus thymallus. The sequence continues at coordinate 7,900,664 of CM042388.1, read as the reverse complement.
ATTTAAGGTTATACCTGGTAGGTTCCGTGATAATTTGTGTGAGATTGAGGGCATCTAGTTTAGATTGAAGGACGGCCGGGGTGTTAAGCATATCCCAGTTTAAGTCACCTAACAGTACAAACTCTGAAGATAGATGGGGGGCAATCAATTCACATATGGTGTCCAGGGCACAGCTAGGGGCTGAGGGGGGTCTGTAACAGACGTCAACAGTGAGAGACTTATTTCTGGAAAGGTGGATTATAAAAAGTAGAAGCTAAAACTGTGTGGGCACAGACCTGGACAGTATGACTGCAGTAGATTGCAACTCCGCCTCCTTTGGCAGTTCTATCTTGATGGGAAAAATTGTAGTTGGTGGCCTTCCTAAACCAGGATTCAGACACGGCTAGGACATCAGGGTTGGCGGAGTGTGCTAAAGCAGTGAATAAATCAAACTTAGGGAGGAGGCTTCTGATGTTAACATGCATGAAACCAAGGCTTTTACGGTTACAGAAGTCAACAAATGAGAGCGCCTGGGGAATAGGTGTAGTACTGGGGGCTACGGGGCCTGGGTTTACCTCAACATCACCAGAGGAACAGAGGATGAGTAGGATAAGGGTATGGATAAAGGCATAAAGAACTGAAGTGATTGTGTTACTCTAGCTGTGTTGTTGACTAGCTCCTCTGAACAACAGTCTCCTGACTAGAGAGCACATTTTCTGCCAGGCAAAATTGCGCCTCATTAGCTCATTGTTATGGATGTATCCAAATGAATGTCTCTAGAAAACAGCTTAAACAAATGCACCATCACCACCACTGCCATCATCACCACCACCATCACCACCATCACCACCATAATCACATTTACATTTACATGTTAGTCATTTAGCAGATGCTCTTATCCAGAGCGACTTACAGTTGTGAGTGCATACATTTTCATACTTTTTTCATCTATCACCATCACCACCAACACCACCGCCACCATCAACACCATCACCACCACCAACACCATCACCTCCACCACCACCATCACCAGCATAACCACCACCACCAACCCCCCCCACTACCACCTCCACCATCACCCACCACCACCACCACCACCACCACCACCACCATCACCACCACCTGATTGGCTGACAGCCATGGTATATCAGACCATATACCACAGGTATGACAAAAATATATATTTTTACTGCTCTAATTACATTGGTAACCAGTTTATAATAGCAATAAGGCACCCGGGGGGTGTGTGATATATGGCCAATATACCTAAAATCAGCCCTTAGCGGTGGTATATTGGCCATATACCACACCCCCTTGGGCCTTTTATTGCTTAAATATATATCAGACCAAACCAATCAAAATTGATTTAACCTATATTTAGCCAGGGAGTCATTTGGAAGTCATTTGTAAAAAGAAATACCACTAGAACAGATAAGACCAAATCAATTAAACATCCATTGATCTTCTTATGGAGACGTTCTTAACAGATCTCATCTGCCACTCAACTGTTATGTGTAGTTGCCTCTGCTACTGTAACACTGTACCATACCTAATTAAATGTCTGTGCATATCAACAAAGTTGCAGTGTATAGTTTGGTGATAGTTTGATCGTTTGAGCATCTGTAGACCATATACTGTATAAGGGGACTCACCAAATAAAGTGTAACCAAATGTAGAAAGGAATACAGCTGAGTCTGTCTGGGACACTTTGTCATACGGGGACATTCCCTCAGCCTTAGTCATTAAGATGGTTGACTTTCTTTAGTGGAGTTAATATAAGATTGACAGGATTGGAAATAAGGCCAGCCAAGGGAAATGGCTAGCATATCTCTGGCATAGGTTAATCATGTGATTTGTGTGTGTGTGTGTCTGTGTGTGTGTGCATGTTTGTGTATGTGTGCGAGTGCGTGCGCGTATGTGGTGTGGTTCTCTGTTTACCTGGCCTCCTGCATGTCAGATCTTGGGCAAATAATAATCCTGACGAGGGGAGATTAATCACGAGAATACAGAATAGAGTGAGAACACAGTGAGAACACAGTGAGAATAAATGAGAACACAGTGCTAATAAGTGAGAACACAGTGAGAACACAGTGAGAATACAGCGAGAATACAGTGAGAACACAGTGAGAATCAGTGAGAACACAGTGAGAATCAGTGAGAACAGTGAGAATACAGAGAGAATCAGTGAGAACACAGTGAGAATCAGTGAGAACACAGTGAGAATCAGTGAGAACAGTGAGAATACAGAGAGAATCAGTGAGAACACAGTGAGAACACAGTGAGAACTGATCATGGCTGCCTCTCTCCCTGTTCTGCATAAGAACATAGAGCCAAACAAAGAGGTGTAATGGGCTCACACCTAAACAGATGTTGCATAAAGCTTACTTCATTGTTCTACGTTTTTAATTGTTTTACTGCATCAGGGATAGCGTACACAGACGTTTTGGCTTTACAGCCTTCTTCAGTGTGTAGGGAACATTTTATTTTAATTCAAAACAGCATTTGTAAATAACCACAGATGAGCAGCAGGTGCTTTTAATCAGGGTTGCCACTCATCTGACAATCAGGGATGTGGCTCTTCTGGTCTACCTGTATGTATATATTAGTCACAAGGAGATACAGACATATAGGTATGGGAATGAGAACGAAGGGTAACTCACAAATCAACTGCCCCCCAGGTGTCCCCTCACCTAAATACATCACATAGTGACATAGCCCACCACAATGGACATCAGGCAAAGCCGTTCAGAAATGTGGGGCCAACTCACAAACGATATGGAAAATCTTATATGGACACACTCTTAACAGTACACATGTAGCTCATAGGAAGGAGGTGAAATCTAGTTATTCGTTTAAACCGTGTGGAGATACAGAATTTAATTGATAAATCCTCATGGCTTCTCTTTGAAGTCATTTGTTTTTATAGTCATAGAGCCCCCCAGCCATCCCAATGTCATGATGGACCATGATGGGTACGAAACCATAGAACTATAATATATCATTCATTACCTGTCACCTTGAGACTAATTCCCCATGTATATAGAGTCATTGAACGTTGGTCACCTCATGTACTGTGTATATACTGTTGTTTACTCACTGTCCATGTACTGTATCTACTGTATTCTCCACACAGCGCATGCTAATATACCCACTACTGTACATAACATTTTCTTTTCCACATTCTATACTGTCTATACACACCATGTATTTATATTCTGGATTCTGACACATTCTATACTGTCTATACACACCATGTATTTATATTCTGGATTCTGACACATTCTATACTGTCTATACACACCATGTATTTATATTCTGGATTCTGACACATTCTATACTGTCTATACACACCATGTATTTATATTCTGTATTCTGACACATTCTATACTGTCTATACACACCATGTATTTATATTCTGGATTCTGACACATTCTATACTGTCTATACACACCATGTATTTATATTCTGGATTCTGACACATTCTCACTCTAATGGTGGTTCTTTCTGTCATGGTTTAGAGATTGGACCCGAGGCGCTGAGCAGTAGTATATTGACATTCCTTTTATTTGAATACAAAATAACAAAGGCGAGAACGAAACCATAACGTGATGTGCGACATGCACAAACAAAGAACCACACACAGGCAGGCACAATAATCAATTTAAATAGGATCCCCATTTAGAGACAACGTAATGCAGCTGCCTCTAATTGGGGACAAACACAAAATACCCAAAACATAGAGGTGCCTAGACAGCCCTACTGTCAAGCCCTGACAGTAACCTCCAGACACCATATAGATGCCTAGAGATCTTACTCTAGTCAGGCCTGACAAAGCCCACAGGGAGGAATTATGGTGCCTGTAACTATATTTAGACATTTAAAAACAGTTTTTGTTTTGTTTTCATTAGAATTTGATTAGACTTTCTTTTTAGGCCTTATCAATAGCCTAGTGAATTTAATCTTGCTTATTAATGTTTGTCATGCCCATGTCCAGACTACAATTTACACTAGCTCTAGCCCCTATATCAATGTGAACGCTATAGCCTATGTTTAACAATGTGTTTCCATATTAAAGCAATGCAATTAGATGTTAACTGCAAACATGTTCAAAATGTTAGGAAATATGGAGCAGGCTATTTAATGAACAAGGCTATAATGGACTGACATTCTAATTGGAGTTTATGAAAAAACAGTACATAAAAGACCAGAAATACACAACTTGAAGCAACCACATATTTAGCCATGGAGCACATTCTGATTGGCCAGTGAGGGGCCAAGCCTTGACACACCCACAACTTGTTAATTCATCAAAACCCAGCCCTGCTCCTATCATTTTGGTTGTAATAATAGCAAAAATCTTTCTGACACACCCCTGGACCTACAGTATAATGCTACCGCCAACGCTAAGATTTACCATTGTGTTCAAATGGGATCATAGAAGCTATTCACATGTCCAACCTCTGCCTTCAAATCACAGGACAATCTGGTCCAACATTGCACCAAAATCTATAGGTTAACAGTCACAAAAGCATCTGAAAGCAAGTCCACTTTCTTCTCTGACATTCTAACCTTGAAATCAAGCAAAATGTCACCAAGAAAAGGTTTCTTGTGTAGTTCATATTTCATAAAACAACTTCATTTAGGATGCTTACATTATGCTATTTTGATCACTCATCAACAATCAGCAGATCAAGATTGAGTTGGAAGAAATTAGTACAGGTGGCATACTTAACAAGGCCTACAGTCTTGGCTACATTATATTATGCAAAGCACAATACAATGTGTATAGGTACTGCATATATTCTTCATATATGTGCATATCATGTCCTTTAATCTTCTTCCAAATGTGTATTATTGTTTATGGCTTGAAACATTCTGAAGGTGCTAAAGCCAATGGAGATTAAAGAACTGTATAGGTCAACCATTCACCTGGTGACCTTTTCTGGGTAGAGGCAAGACGCCTTAGAGAATGAGGAACACCTGCATGTTGGGCTAATGAGCCCTTGCAGGAGCACAATCCCTCATTAACAACCTTAGAAACATCTATGATGAAGAGTTATATAATGATGAACGTATTTTGCACTGGAAATTATTAAATTATTAGGTCTGTAGCCTGTTTTAGAGGAAGGGATGACGTGCATTTGCTGTAAACTGTAAGATTATTATTAGCCAACCTCTCTAAATTATGGAAAACGATCAAAGATCATGTTCTGTTGTTGTTTAGATAAAGGGAAGATGTAGGTTATTGTTAGTAGGCCTAAGACAGAGAACAGTCCAAAAAGGAGTACAGATATCTTACCGTCACTGCAGTCCTTGCCCTGGTAGCCAGTCTGCGAGCAGTCGCACTTGGGTTCTTGGTTAACGACATTACAGACCCCTCCGTTTAAACACATGTTGGCCACCGCACCGCAGAGGTCGTTAATGACCCCCGCGCTGTTTAGGAGAGCCGACTCTGTATTGTTGACCTTTACGTCCGTTATCCATCCGGTAAAAGGCAACTGGTCCTTGACAGCAGCCGACGTTAACCGTAAAGACACAGAGCGTAATTCCGGCGGTATTCCCCCAAGTAACAGGTGGCTGAAGACAGTCATATCCTTTCTTTTCGACTTCACTTCGATCCATTTAACTTCTTTGTCCACCATTAGCGTCGTGTTTTTAAAGTTTCTCTGTATTGTCACTGTGTGCCACTGGCTGTCGTTTACCGTTGTGTCGGTTAGAACCATTGCAGGCTCAGCGCAGAAGATTGAGAATCGAAGACTGAGTTTACCATTGTGTATTAGGAGTTCTAAAAAGTCGCAGAATCCCTCGTCATCGAAGTACACTAACAGCCCGTGTGAACTCTTGGTTTTCATGTTGAAGCTCATTTCACTCTCGCAACATGCATTCCACATTGGAAATCTGGCCCACTGGCCCTCTGCACCTGTAAACTCCATAGAGGCGCCCATGTCTACCATACAGCACACGAGAAGGCCTACCCATATTAGATGGGCTCCGTGCCGCATTGCAAGAACCATGATGTGACCAAATAGTTTCTTAGGCCTAGGTAGGCTACAATACCGCTGAATCAGAGTTCAGACGGGATTTTATTTTATCAAGAAGTTAGGGCTGAGTGATATAACACGCTGACTGACCACTAAGAATTGTGAATATGAACTGACACATTGTAAACCTAAACCAATTATCTCGTTGTCATATCCCACCAGCAAGCTGCACTAGTCGGTATGGAAAAAACTTCGTGGTGTATAGGTCTACTTCTCTGTCGCCACTACATCCCAACTCCTGTTTTAATTTTTTTTTAATTCTGTCAATATCTTCTGTCTGACGATTTCCTTTATTTTAGGCTCCAGAGTTTCTTCCAAAAAAAGTCACTGGTGATTCAGAAATCAAATATCCATTAAGTCTGCATAAAGGCTCCTTTCAGTCGGTGCCAGGCAGCTAGAGCGCACCAGCCGGTTCTACTACTGTCGAAATGGCATCGATAAGCATCCAATTCACTCCACCGAGATGTAGCCGGCATTCGGAGTCCTTGCTTTTGGCTTTTCACCCTGCATCCTCGAAAACGGCTGCTGAAAAACCCCTGCCAAACAGAATGGTTGTAATTGTTTGATTGATAAGCCTAGGGGGCCAAACAAGCCAATTGTCCCCCCCACCCCACCCCCCCTCCCCCCAAGACCAGTCTCTGATCCAAAAAGCTTAAGCTTACAACTTAATGAGAAGATGATCTGTAAAAAAGAAAAGAAACATATGAATGGAAAGTTCATTGTGTTCAGTCCTTCTCTCCCTCTATCAAACCTAATAGTTTCTCTTCTCGCATGGAATAGCCTTCATTTCTCAGAACAAGAATAGACTGACGAGTTTCAGAAGAAAGTTCTTTGTTTCTGGCCATTTTGAGCCTGTAATCGAACCCACAAGTGCTAACGCTCCAGATACTCAACTAGTCTAAAGAAGGTCATTTTTATTGCTTCTTTAACCAGCACAACTGTTTTCAGCTGTGCTAACATTAATGGCAAAAGGGGTTTCTGATGATCAATTCGCCTATTAAAATGATAAACTTGGATTAGCTAACACAACGTGCCATTGGAACACAGGAGTGATGGTTGCTGATAATGGGCCTCTGTAGGCCTATGTAGATATTCCATAAAAAATCTGTCGTTTCCAGTTACAATAGTCATTTACGACATTAACAATGTCTTTACTGTATTTCTGACCAATTTGATGTTATTTTAATGGACAAAAAATGTGCTTTCCCTTCAAAAACAAGGACATTTCTAAGTGACCCCAAACTTTTGAACGTAGTGTACATAAATGTCTAGAATTATGTTTGTAGGTTCCCTCATTATTTCATCTACCGTTTAACTCAGACTCCAGCAGAATTATGACAAGCGCATCATTTACTATTGAAATTAATTTGGAAATGTATTGGTAAGTATTGGCATGTATTTGAATATGCCTAAATATACAGACAAGTGTATTTTAAAATACATATATGTTTGGTAATAGGGTTCTTTGAAATGTAATTAGTTTCAAATAGCCTCGTATTATAGAAAATTATTTGAAAACCGATCAAATACTTCAAATAGAAGTAGTTGAATTCGGCCACATTATTTTAAAATACTCAAATACACCGAATATAAGGAGGCCCTATTTAAAATGCAAATACTTAAATACGCATGCATTTGAACCCAGGTCTAGATGGCCAGACAGAAAGTGGCCTTTCATTCAAACCTAAAAGAAAACCATCCAAATAATCTAACCAGCTTGCTAGACAAGCCATAATAGACAGAGGACTGGAAAATAGTTACAGAGCCAAATGTACCATAAAAGTCCCATTCCACTTTCTATCTCAACACATTAGATAATTTTCAAATAAATTCCTTACACAGCAAACAAAATGTGCATCTTTCTAACAATTAAATAAAATCTATTGATGACACATTTCAAAACGATTGAAGTGCATTTTGTTAAGTTTTCAACAGTTATTCCGTTGCCCGTCTAGCAGCTCAAACTATCAGAGAGAAATGAAAGCATACATAAAAAAAAGGTATCGTTTACCTGCATCTAGAACCCGATCATGCATATCCAGGACCGACCCAAATCAAAACCCAAATCATATTTTTCCTTACCAAAGTATTGGATTATAATATCTTGTTATGTAACGCAAATATAATCTTAATTAGGCTACCCAACAAGTAGCATCACCATGCAGTGATCTTCGACTCAAACTACCCCAACAGATCCTACACACTAAAAACCCTCAACCTCACACTATTTAGCAAACTCTGAATCACTGCATCACTGATCATCAGAGACCGAGAAAAGAGTTGGGTTCTCTCTCCTCTCTCCTATGTTCCAAAACTCAGCAACACCTTTATAACGATGGAAAATAAGTCAAGCAATGTCCTTTACCTTGGCTATTCCCCCTTTTCGATCCTCAGATAACGAAACAAAGTAAGATAAACAGAGTAGCGGTAAAATCCTGTGATTTTGGCGAGGGAGAATCGGTGCAAACGGTGCAATCTGCCTCCCTGCAGCGCTCTGCCATAGACTGTCAGAAGGCAGAGACAGCGAGCGGGTCACGTGTCTCTCCCTGTGTAGCTGCCTGGCTGCCGTCTACTGGGGAGGGGAGGGGCCAAATTCTGCAACACCTTGCACAGCACCGCGCGCCGCTGCTGCAGAACGAATAGAATACTTACAGTATTCATCCACATTCACCAACCGGGAACAACTGTCGCGTCGACAGACCTAGGTGATGTCACATTTCGTTACAAAACATGCACTAACTATATATTGATAAATTAGTGAAACACAAATAGGTGGATAAAAGATGGGTCCGGAGCAGGGAACATTTGTATTCTGTCAGCAACAAGGGTGGCAAAGGGAGGAGAGGAGAGAGAGAGAAGCGACGCAATTTAACAACTTCTTAGTATCACGTTGTGCAGGGAAGGGATGTGGCGAGGTTTGAGGCTGGCAGGGAGTGCTCTTGATAATGGGATTGTTCTTACTATGAACACATTCTGTTAGTTGAAGGAGTGTGGGCTAAACGACATTATTGATTCCCTCGGGTAAATGTAACACAGAGGATTCAAGTTGACACTGTCGTTTAGCAAGTCTTACAGCCTACCAAGCAAGCGTATACTGCAGCCTAAAATGTTCAGATCTTGCTTTATAGCCTAAATCAACACTACAGTTTAGGGATATGATCATAATATAGCCTACTTTGGGAGTGGTGATATATGAATATAACTGATATGGTGTAGGGAACTAATATAAAACATTAAACATAACCTAAGATTTCCATCCCCAAATCAGAACATGTAAAAACATATTGCCGTGACAAATGAGTGAATCCGGTATTCCATGGCATAAATAAAAGCCAAATAGTGGTCCTCGCGGTAACATTTGACCCACTGCGGGAGCCCCACGAGGATATTTTACATTGATGTCTGAAGGCATCGAGATCCAATCGATCTTCCGATTAAACAGGAAGCGAAGCGAGGAACCAAACGTTTTAGAACGGCCCGAACGGGGTATTTAGGCTCTTCTCTTCACTGTTTATTTTCCCAATTCAAGACTACTGGAACATCGTGTTTTTGCTGTGCGTGTGTGTGTGTGCTATGGTCATGGGCAAAGTTAGGCTACAGACACAGTGTAAGAACCGACGCTGGAGATGAGAAGCAGGTACAGGGAGTAACATTTAATACGGGCAGACATGGAACAGGACAGGAACAGCGTCAGAACCGGGTAAACAAAACTACATAAGACAAGGTGAGTCCAATAATCGCTGATGCGCGTGACGAGGCATGCAGGTGTGCGTAATGATGGTGGCAAAAGTGCGTAGAGCAGCGCAGCCTGGCGCGGAGGGAGAGCGGGAGTAGGCGTGACACTCAGCCAGTGGGAACATTCATGATCAAAGTATTTCCGTTATTCTACAGGGCAAACCAAACCATGTGCTTCAGAATCTAAACAGACATCCTGTTTTTTGTTTTTGGCGTGGGTGAGGTGATATTTTATACACAGTCTGAGAGTTGAAGAGATGACACAGACTTCTTAAATCATCATGGGAAAAAGTAATTTAGTGAACCCTCTCCAGTTGTTTCCAACATATAATTTGTCATGGGACATACCTTTTAAGTATTTGCAGATCATCTATTCTGGTTCCAAATGTAGTGCACTGCTTTTGATCAGGGTCCTTGGGGAAAAGGATGCAATTTGGGATGCTTCCATACTTTTTATGAATACAGTTCTGACTCAGAAAGCGTGTAGAAAGGACAAGGTCTTTTCACAATAATAAAAAAAGTGCTCAGGCTAGAATGGTGCCTGGCTGGTGCATGAGACAATACATATATGTAGAGAAAGTGTGTCAAAACTGAAGGAAAAGGTATTTTCACAATAATATAATACTATGATGAGAGTGCAGTGAGTAGGCTAAACAGAAATAGTGTACTTTATATTGAGGTTCGTACAATGATAAGACCGCTACACAACTATATAATGATCAGGACCATAGACAGCACATGGAATTCTATTCACACACAACTATATAATGATCAGGACCATGGACAGCACATGGAATTCTATTCACACACCACTATATAATGATCAGGACCATAGACAGCACATATTACATTCTATTCACACACAACTATATAATGATCAGGACCATGGACAGCACATGGAATTCTATTCACACACAACTATATAATGATCAGGACCATGGACAGCACATGGAATTCTATTCACACACAACTATATAATGATCAGGACCATAGACAGCACATGGAATTCTATTCACACACAACTATATAATGATCAGGACCATGGACAGCACATGGAATTCTATTCACACACAACTATATAATGATCAGGACCATAGACAGCACATGGAATTCTATTCACACACAACTATATAATGATCAGGACCATGGACAGCACACATGGCATTCTATTCACATACAACTATATAATGATCAGGACCCTAGACAGCACACATGCCATTCTATTCACACACAACTATATAATGATCAGGACCATAGACAGCACATGGAATTCTATTCACACACAACTATATAATGATCAGGACCATGGACAGCACACATGGCATTCTATTCACATACAACTATATAATGATCAGGACCATGGACAGCACACATGACATTCTATTCACAGTGAACACTTCAGAACCATGGATAGTGCACCAGCAGTAGCTCCAGTGAACATTTCAGGACCATGGATAGTGCACCAGCAGTCACTCAGAAAAGGACACCAGAACCCTAATACTACGAATCAGAGAAGTTAGCGAGGTAACTTTACTCAACTCTTGTGTTCAACTCGGTATAACCGGTCATACAAATGTGGCTCACCTTTTAGCAACGTACATTTCTATGGCAAGGAGTCCTTCAGAACTAACCTGCTCTGGGGTAGGCTAACTCAGGTCTAACTCCATTTGTCTTGACTGAAGTGTTAGAACTGGGAGTTAGTTATCTCTCTCTCCCAAACATTGCATCATCATCCCCTCCATTGTCCTGAACATATTTGAAGAAGAAGACTAATTGATATTTGTTTAATTACATTTTCTTTTTTGTATAGATGATTGGGGATGGAGGATAGGGGATGGAGGATAGGGGAGGATAGTGGATGATAGGGGATGGAGGATAGGGGGTGATAGGGGATAGGGAAGGATAGGGGATGGAGGATAAGGGATGATAGGGGATGGAGGATAGGGGATGGAGGATAGGGGAGGGAGGATAGGGGAGATACACAGGTCAGTAGAGATACACAGGTCAGCCAAGTAGTCATTATATGCATTACTCATAGACCCCAAACAGTGAATACTAGATGAACCATCTCACTGGAGGATGAATTTAATCCAATCAAATAGCAACCATCTAATACTACAGACCAGATGATGTTTGCATGCCAAATTGCACCCTATTCTTTACATAGTGCAGTACTTTTGACCAGGGCCCATAGGACACTATGTAGGTCAGAGGGTGCCATTTTGGGATATGGTTTCCTCTCTCTCCTCTTCTGGTGATCTAATAATAAAACAGTTATTTTTAGTGCTGTCACAATCGGGTGCATGGAGAGACCAAGGTGCAGCGCAGGATTTGTAGTTCGACATTGTTTATTCAATTATGAATTGTATATTAACACAATGACAAACTATACAAAAAAAAAAACACGATCCAACAAAGAAAACAAGATCCAACAAACGTAACACACTTACTTGTACTGTGACTGGAGATATAATGACCCACACCCAGGTGTGGGACATACAAACATATGTAGGATCCCTAATTAGAGACAATGCACTGCAGCTGCCTCTAATTAGGGATCCAACACAAAACACCAAACAGAAACAGAAATTATAGACCTGTCAGACTCTGACCATGGATACATAGAGAAGCAATATGCTTCTCTATGGCCAGAGCCTGACAAGTGCGGATCCATAGTGGAGAAAAGCATCAATGGAGAACTGTGTCAGTAGAGTTACAACAAGGAAATAGATTTATTTGAGCTACAGAAATAAATAAAAATGTCATTTGTGATAAAACAGAAGCACATATATTCATTAATGTACCTCACAGGCATGCATGACTGGATGGGCACAAGCACACATTGCATTGTGATTTATTTGATTGATCAGAGTAAAGTAACAGCTAACATGTGAACATACACATGGTAAATAACCTTGCAGATTGAAATGTAAACACAGGAACCTCCTATTCACATCCCATTATTTCCCAGATCATCACATAGAGTGCGTCGTCTTATTTCTCCTAAAAATGTCTCCCTGCTGCTCTTCCTCTTCTAATGTCTCCCTGCTGCTCTTCCTCTTCTAATGTCTCCCTGCTGCTCTTCCTCTTCTAATGTCTCCCTGCTGCTCCTCCTCTTCTAATTACTGGACTGAGGTCAGCAGGGCAAAGATGAATGCAGTGTAGACTACCTGACTAGCCTGGCCTCTGGGAAGTGTAATCCATTTCAATGCTGGCTTCGTCCCAAATGGCACCCTAGTCCATATACCATGCACTGGGCTTGGGTCAAAAGTCGTGCACTATGTAGGAAATAGGATGTCATTTGAGAAACATTCACTAAGGCTCGGAAACCACTGACATGAGAAGGAAATTGCTTTTCCACTTTTTGTGAACCTGACAAGTGTTCCCAATCAACTCCCCATGTCACACACATTAACGGTTCACCAATCATCTCCCCATGTCACACACATTAACGGTTCACCAATTAACTCCGCATGTCACACACAATAACGGTTCACCAATCAACTCCCATGCCACACACATTAACGGTTCACCAATCATCTCCCCATGTCACAAACATTAACGATTCACCAATCAACTACCCATGTCACACACATTAACGGTTCACCAATCAACTCCTCTTGTAACACACATAAACGATTCACCAATAAACTCCTCATGTCACACACATTAATGGTTCACTAATCAACTCTGCATGTCACACACAATAACGGTTCACCAATCAACTCCCATGCCACACACATTAACGGTTCACCAATCATCTCCCCATGTCACAAACATTAACGATTCACCAATCAACTACCCATGTCACACACATTAACGGTTCACCAATCAACTCCTCTTGTAACACACATAAACGATTCACCAATAAACTCCTCATGTCACACACATTAATGGTTCACTAATCAACTCTGCATGTCACACACATTAACCGTTCACCAATGAACTCCCAATGTCACACACATTAACGACTCCCAATCAATTCTGCATGTCACACACATTAACGGTTCACCAATCAATTCCTCTTGTCACACACATTAACCGTTCACCTATCAACTCCCCATGTCACACACATTAACAGTTCACCAATCAACTCCCCATGTGAACAGGAAGGGGGATAGGACTGTGTAGTTTTGTCACACAACACAATGCCACAGATGTCTCAAGACTTGAGGGAGCGTGTAATTGGCATGCTGACTGCAGGAATGTTAATTTCTCTACCATAAATCGCCTCCAACGTCATTTTGGAGAATTTGGCAGTATGTCCAACCGGCCTCACAACCGCCAACCATGCGTAACCACGTCAGGACATCGGGCTTCTTCACGCGCAGGATCATCTGAGATCAGTCACCCAGACAGCTGATGAAACTGTGGGTTTGCACAACAAAAACATTTCTGCACAAACTGTCAGAAACCATCTCAGGGAAGCTCATCTCCGTGTTCTTCATCCTCACCATGGTCTTGACCTGACTGCAGTTCGGCTTCGTAACCGACTTCAATGGGCAAATGCTCACCTTCGATGGTCACTGACACTGACACTTACACGCTGGAGAAGTGTGCTCTTCACAGAAGTTTCATCTGTACCGGGCAGATGGCAGACGGCAGACGTGTGGGCAAGCGGTTTGCTGATGTCAACGGTGTGAACAGAGTGCCCCATGGTGGCGGTGGGTTATGGTATGGGCAGGCATAAGCTAAGGACAACAAACACAATTGTATTTAGTCCATGGCAATCTGAATGCACAGAGAAACCATGACGAGATCCTGAGGCCCATTGCCGTGTCATTCATCCTCCACAGTCACCTCATGTTTCAGCATGGTAATGTACGGCCCCATGTCGCAAGGATCTGTACACAATTCCTGGAAGCTGAAAATGTCCCAGTTCTTCCATGGCTTACATACTCACCAGACATGTCACCCATTGAGCATGCTTTGGATGCTCTGGATTGATGTGTACGACAGCGTGTTCCAGTTCCCACCAATATCTAGCAACTTCGCACAGCCATTATAGAGGAGTGTGACAACATTCCACAGGCCACAATCAACAGCCTGATCAACTCTATGCAAAAGAGATGTGTCGCGCTACATGAGGCAAATGGTGATCACACCAGATACTGACTGGTTTTCTGATCCACGCCCCTGATCCACCTTTTTTTTTAAGGTATCTGTGACTAACAGATGCATATCTGTATTCCCAGTCATGTGAAATCCATGGATTAGGGCCTATCTAATTTATTGACTGATTTCAATAAAGAGTATAAACTTGGAAGTGCTGAACTTTCATATAAAAAGCCCCAGAGTAGAGCGCTTGTAGCACTGTAACTCAGTGAAATCTTTGATATTGTTGCATTTCTATTGTTGTTCAGTGTAGTTACAAGATTTAATCATTGCAAGGGGTTGTTCTATGACAGACATGTATTTGTTTAAAATCCATCAAATAGAGACAAATAATCATGTTTTTTTGCAAAACTCTAGATGTCCACCTCACTCTCAGAGGAATGAGTAGTACTGCTAGGTTTTACACAGTCAAATGTACCAAATGATACATTTGTGACATATATATACATATATTTATATTTAAATACAGTAATATGAGATCTGTATTTACAGATGCTCTTATCCAGTGACATACAGTTAGTGCATTCATATTAAGATAATTAGGTGAGACAACCACATATCACAGTCAAATAAACAGGATATGAACATTCCATTTCAACTAAACAATGTATATATAGAGTTTTGCAAAAACAAAGTCTATTAATATAAAATCTATTAATATAAAATCTATTAATATAAAATCTGTGAACAGTAATATTTTATTTTTGTGATGTTTTATTGTCACATACATCGGAAAGGTGCAGTGAAACTTGTTGTTATACAGGATCAGCCATAGTAGTACGGTGCCCCTGGAGCAAATTAGGGTTAAGTGCCTTGCTCAAGGGTTACATCGACAGATTCTTCACCTTGTCCACTCAGGTATTCGAACCAACAACCTTTTGGTTACTGGCCCAACACTGAAACCACATGAACGTACCCATAAGCAATAATTTCTGATGAAAAATCACAAATGTGAAGAATTGGCAGCGTTTTGGAACTAAACCCTTCAAATGATCCCGTGTTGAATCAGTTAAGTGCTATTTACTGTGTATCGACGGTTCCCTTTCCTCCTGCATCCACAATAAGTGTTTGAGATAGTGTCCTTCTAAGAAGCAGTGCTGTTGCTTGAAATAGCCTTTGGTCTCTGCAGGGAAGCTTTTGAAAGCAGGCAGGCAGGGACATGCCTTGGGCCACAGTTTCCTCATTAGCATGTTCCCCTTGGGGCTCTCCAGGAATGGAATGGCCCTCCACTCTCCTTCATTAAGCTGCCTCTCCAAAAGTATATGGTTCCAGGAACTGGTGTCTAGGTACCAGCCTCTGCCTACTGTCTCCGCCTCTAACTCTATCCATCTGCCTCTGTCAACCTCTGTCTACCTCTCTCCATCTGCCTTTCTCTGGCTCTAATCTCTCTGTCTCTACCTCTATCCACCTGCCTCTGTTTACCTCTGTCTTTACCTCTATCCATCTGCCTCTGTGTCTACCTCTATCCATCTATCTCTGTCTCTACCTCTATGTATCTGCCTCTGTCAACCTCTGTCTCATCCTCTATCCTCTGTCTTCCCCTATAGTGTACCTCTATCATCTACCTCTCTCTGCTTTGTCTTCTATCCTCTGTCTCTCTGTCTCTTTGCCTCTCTCTGTTCTCCTACAATATAATACTACTACTACTAATAATAATATATGCCATCCTTTTTTTACGTACGTGTGATCCCGAGAATTAAACCCACTATCCTGGCGTTGCAAGCGCCATGCACTACAAACTGAGCTACTGAGGACTGCCTCTATTGTCTACCTCTCTCTGCCTCTGTCTGCTACCGCTCTCTGCCTCTATCTGCTACCTCTCTGCCTCTATCTGCCACCTGCTCTGTCTCTATCTGCTGCCTCTCTCTGCCTCTATCTGCTGCCTCTCTCTGCCTCTATCTGCTGCCGCTCTACCTCTCTCTGCCTCTACCTCTATCTGCTGCCTCTCTCTACCTCTACCTCTCTCCGCTGCCTCTCTCTGTCTCTGCCTCTATCTTCTGCCTCTGCCTCTATCTGTATCGACTGCCTCTCCATCTAACCAGCATTCACAGGAGCCCTACATCAAGCTTGTCTACATATATAGGCTATGCCGTATTATTCCAAAAAGAGGCCAGGCTGTTGTATAATACAACAGCAACATCTGAATATTCATTTGACACTGGATGCTAAATATGTACTGTATGTCAAACAGTGTTTGACATTGCTACAAACAGCTAGTCTGCCATCAGATCTAGTTGTGCTTTTCATTGGTTGTCAAACAGACCAGGAATCAGGTTAACAATGAGTTGAAGTTAACATAAGCAGGGTAAGGTGTGGTGACCTAGAAATGGTTAGCCTCTGGGAGGGAAAGGCCAAGCAGAACCAATGAAATCTGTTTGTTGACCAGCTCCTGTTTGGATGTGCATGAAACATCCTGTTCATAAAGCAGGTCCTCCGTGGGCCAGACAGTGTGTGTGTCTGTGTGTATGTCTCTGTGTGTGTGTGTGCTTGTGTGTATATGTGCATGTCACGGATACCCCTGGTACTGCTGCTCCATCCGTGCACCAGTTCCGGAGGTCTACGTCACCGTTTTTCTATGTGTCACTGAACTGCCTGATTACACACACCTGGTTCCCATTCCTCCCTGATTAGGATTGTTATATACAGTATGTGCCCGCTGTTACCCATTGTCCTGGTCGATTATTGTTCCCATGTCCATTGTTCCCATGTCCGTTGGGCTTGTGAGTACCTGTGCCTTGTTGTTTTGGCTCTCATGATGCGTGTTTTGTGCACTGGTTGTAATACAGGTCTCTTAACGTGTAGTTATTTCATGTCTCGTCCTGTGAAGTTATTTCAGGTCTAGTAATGTGTAGTTATTTCAGGTCTCGTAAGGTGTAGTGATTTTGGGTCTCGTCCTGTGTAGTTATTTCAGGTCTCGTCCTGTGTAGTTATTTCAGGTCTCGTAACGTGTAGTTATTTCAGGTCTCGTCCCGTGTAGTTATTTCAGGTCTCGTAACGTGTAGTTATTTCAGGTCTCGTCCCGTGTAGTTATTTCAGGTCTCGTCCCGTGTAGTTATTTCAGGTCTCGTAACGTGCAGTTATTTCAGGTCTCGTCCCGTGTAGTTATTTCAGGTCTCGTCCCGTGTAGTTATTTCAGGTCTCGTAACGTGTAGTTATTTCAGGTCTCGTCCTGTGTAGTTATTTCAGGTCTCGTCCCGTGTAGTTATTTCAGGTGTCGTAACGTGTAGTTATTTTGGGTCTCGTCCCGTGTATTTATTTGAGGTGTCGTAACGTGTAGTTATTTTGGGTCTCGTCCCGTGTATTTATTTGAGGTACTCCTCACTCTTTTGTTTGTGTTTCAACCCTGTGTTTTGTATAGGTGTTTGTTTTGGGCTTGGTCCCCGTGCCGTTACATGTGTGTATTGTGTGGGTGGTGTATTAAAAATCTCTACTAGGTATTCCTGCCCTGTCTCCCGATCCTTTTCATTATACCAACGTGACAGTGCATGCATGTGTGTATGAACACTAATACATGACTGTTTATTTCAAGTAACACAAAGCCTTGTTTGAAGACAGCCTGCGTCCCAAATGGCACTCTATCCTTATTTAGTGCACAACTTTTGACCAGTGCCCATAGGGCTCTGCTCAAAGGTAGTGCTCTATATAGGGAATTTGGTGCAATTAGGACGTAGCCAATTTCCTGTTAAAAAGGGCTCTTTGGCTACAGTGTTGTTGTGACCGCCCCTTTCTCTCCTTTACTCCTCTGTTCCCTGGCTCCCTCGCTCCATCGCTCCCAGCCAGAGACACAATTACAATGAGATGATGATGATGTCTGTGTTGTTTATATATTCATCTATTGTATTATCAATAGGATATTATTTAATGCAGTGTGTTTTCCATGTCCATTGTTCCAGCATTATACAGTATATTAGTAGGCTTTAGAGGGGACACATCAAGCACACCCAGTTCCCCCATTTTGAAGTCATGATCTAAAAAACCTTACTACTCTTACCCAGCCATTTAGTTTGGTGGGGGATTAATGTTTTTTTGTTGTTGTTGTTGTGTAAAGCCATTGATTGGTTTCTAGAATGCACTTGCTAAACCAAGATTCCAGCCTGGCATATGTATAATGTATGTTACTTCTTAGATGTTTGGTTTCTCAAATCAGGTAAAACACTTGAACATGGGTGGGGCTTGTATCCGCTTGTCTTCCAACGGCTCTATCTGCATCTCTTAACAGAAACCAATCCATTCCATCTGGCCTCGTGCTGCTGACAGGCTACAAAGGACCACTAGATCCCCTTAGAACACTGCATTATCTATGCACTTCCATTGATTAGATGGGCTTTTTTCAATTAGTGTTCATTTAGACTGAGCCAACAGCAAGAGAGAAAGGACGTGGTGTCTGTCATCTCAGAAGGACAAGTAATGCAATCCTCAACATGATGGCCACAACACAACGGTGCAGCCAATGTTAAACTCTAATAACCCAGGTCTAAAGAGGGAATGCATATAATGAAGCCCAGTGATGACGGCTGGAGTATCAAGTCACAATCAGTAAAATACTAACATTATTGGAACCACATTAAATGTTTACATATTTTGCATTACTCATCTCATATGTATATACTGTATTCTATCATATTCTACTGTATCTTAGTCTATGCAGCTCTGATGTTGCAAATATAACAAATATGTATATATTTCTAATTCCATTCCTTTACTTTAGATATATGTGTATTGTGTGTATTGCTGTGAAACTGTTAGATATTACTTGTTAGATATTATTGCACTGTTGGAGCTAGAAACACAAGCATTTCACTACACCCACTATAACATCTGCTAAACACGTGTATGTGACAAATAGAATTTGATTTGATTTCATTGTCACTTTTGGAGGCATCAGCAACGTTATAGTAGCTATCAAAAACTGTTAGGCGCAGGATCTTTTTTTTTTATGTGCTAACTGGAGAGTTGTAACACGTCACATATCTAACACATCTTCTCTTTTTGCTAGCAACCATAACACTGTTCCTGCCTCTGTAGTGTCTCCAGTAACACTGCTTCCTGCCTCTGTAGTGTCTCCAGTAACACTGTTTCCTGCCTCTGTAGTGTCTCCAGTAACACTGCTTCCTGCCTCTGTAGTGTCTCCAGTAACACTGTTTCTTGCCTCTGTAGTGTCTCCAGTAACAATGATTCCTGCCTCTGTAGTGTCTCCAGTAACACTGTTTCTTGCCTCTGTAGTGTCTCCAGTAACACTGTTTCCTGCCTCTGTAGTGTCTCCAGTAACACTGTTTCCTGCCTCTGTAGTGTCTCCAGTAACACTGTTTCTTGCCTCTGTAGTGTCTCCAGTAACACTGTTTCTTGCCTCTGTAGTGTCTCCAGTAACACTGTTTCTTGCCTCTGTAGTGTCTCCAGTAACACTGTTTCTTGCCTCTGTAGTGTTTCCAGTAACACTGTTTCTTGCCTCTGTAGTGTCTCCAGTAACACTGTTTCTTGCCTCTGTAGTGTCTCCAGTAACAATGATTCCTGCCGCTGTAGTGTCTCCAGTAACAATGATTCCTGCCTCTGTAGTGTCTCCAGTAACACTGTTTCTTGCCTCTGTAGTGTCTCCAGTAACACTGTTTCCTGCCTCTGTAGTGTCTCCAGTAACACTGTTTCCTGCCTCTGTAGTGTCTCCAGTAACACTGTTTCTTGCCTCTGTAGTGTCTCCAGTAACACTGTTTCTTGCCTCTGTAGTGTCTCCAGTAACACTGTTTCTTGCCTCTGTAGTGTCTCCAGTAACACTGTTTCTTGCCTCTGTAGTGTTTCCAGTAACACTGTTTCTTGCCTCTGTAGTGTCTCCAGTAACACTGTTTCTTGCCTCTGTAGTGTCTCCAGTAACAATGATTCCTGCCGCTGTAGTGTCTCCAGTAACAATGATTCCTGCCGCTGTAGTGTCTCCAGTAACAATGATTCCTGCCGCTGTAGTGTCTCCAGTAACAATGATTCCTGCCGCTGTAGTGTCTCCAGTAACAATGATTCCTGCCGCTGTAGTGTCTCCAGTAACACTGTTTCTTGCCTCTGTAGTGTCTCCAGTAACACTGTTTCTTGCCTCTGTAGTGTCTCCAGTAACACTGTTTCTTGCCTCTGTAGTGTCTCCAGTAACAATGATTCCTGCCGCTGTAGTGTCTCCAGTAACAATGATTCCTGCCGCTGTAGTTGTCACGAGTTGGTGGAATGAGAGACCAAGGCACAGCGCAGTAATAGTTCGACATTTCAATTATAATATGTATAACAAAACTCAATGACGAACTAATTCACAGAACAAGGAATACAACAAACGTGCCACACTTACTGTCACCGTGACTGGAGAATATACACAATAACGACCCATATCCCCGGTGTGGAACATACAAACCTATGTAGGATCCCTAATTAGAGACGATGCACTACAGCTGCCTCTAACTAGGGATCCAACACAAACCACCACCAGAAACAGAAAGAAAAGAACTGTCAGACTCTGACCATGGCTACATAGAGACGCAAATAGGTTTCTCTATGGCCAGAGCCTGACAGTAGTGTCTCCAGTAACACTGTTTCTTGCCTCTGTAGTGTCTCCAGTAACACTGTTTCTTGCCTCTGTAGTGTCTCCAGTAACACTGTTTCATGCCTCTGTAGTGTCTCCAGTAACACTGTTTCCTGCCTCTCTAGTGTCTCCAGTAACATTGTTTCTTGCTTCTGTAGTGTCTCCAGTAACACTGTTTCCTGCCTCTGTAGTGTCTCCAGTAACACTCCAGTACTCCAGTACAGCTGCCTCTAACTAGGGATCCAACACAAACCACCACCAGAAACAGAAAGAAAAGAACTGTCAGACTCTGACCATGGCTACATAGAGACGCAAATAGGTTTCTCTATGGCCAGAGCCTGACAGTAGTGTCTCCAGTAACACTGTTTCTTGCCTCTGTAGTGTCTCCAGTAACACTGTTTCTTGCCTCTGTAGTGTCTCCAGTAACACTGTTTCATGCCTCTGTAGTGTCTCCAGTAACACTGTTTCCTGCCTCTCTAGTGTCTCCAGTAACATTGTTTCTTGCTTCTGTAGTGTCTCCAGTAACACTGTTTCCTGCCTCTGTAGTGTCTCCAGTAACACTGTTTCTTGCCTCTGTAGTGTCT
The DNA here is from genome assembly GCA_023634145.1 of Thymallus thymallus. Lineage (NCBI taxonomy): Eukaryota > Metazoa > Chordata > Actinopteri > Salmoniformes > Salmonidae > Thymallus > Thymallus thymallus. The sequence continues at coordinate 7,878,663 of CM042388.1, read as the reverse complement.
CCAGTAACACTGTTTCTTGCCTCTGTAGTGTCTCCAGTAACACTGTTTCATGCCTCTGTAGTGTCTCCAGTAACACTGTTTCTTGCCTCTGTAGTGTCTCCAGTAACACTGTTTCTTGCCTCTGTAGTGTCTCCAGTAACACTGTTTCTTGCCTCTGTAGTGTCTCCAGTAACACTGTTTCTTGCCTCTGTAGTGTCTCCAGTAACACTGTTTCATGCCTCTGTAGTGTCTCCAGTAACACTTTGGTTTAAGTTCATATACTCCATCAATTATGGAGAGAAGTGTGGTTTGTTGGTTGGTGCAGGACATACTTACTCTCTATAGCAGCGTTTCCCAAATTCTGTCCTAGGGACCACAATGGGCGCACGTTTTGGTTTTTGCCATAACACTACACAGCTGATTCAAATGATCAAAGCTAGGACAAAAAAACAAAACATGCACAACAACAACCTTGTAATGTATTCCAGCATTTCTCTGAACTTGGTCTCCATCTTAAAATAGGTTGAGGGAGCGGGTGAACCAGAGAGCCAGTGAGCCTCTTGGAAGTCATAACATTAAAATAGAATAACACTTTACACTAATATGAGAGAAGAGTAGTTCAGTGGTGGACTATATGCTGGAGCTAACTAGAGTTCAGAAGAGAAGGGGAGAGATGGAGGATGGGTACAATTAAAAGTTCGAAACAGCTGGGAGTGTAAGGCTGGCTGCCTTCACCCTTCTGCCCTGATAGGAGAGAGGTATCGAGGAGAGACGAAATCATCTCCCTCCTCCATACTTTCTTCTGCATGTTGGGAAGTGGAGGGGAGGAGGGGTATGCCCCCGCAGCAGCCCTGCTCCTTGGTTTCGTCAAACTGACAACCAGGGCAAAGGCAGACAGGAAGGGAACACACTTCATTAACCAATCCGATGGCAGAGGATTGTGACTTTTCCTTTTCACAGATGCCAGGCAGGGCTTTTTGTTCAAAGCGCACAAACGCATGCAAGTAAGACACACAAAACAACACACACACACACACCACACCCCAAACCACACCACACAACACTAGCCCATGTAACTACCTGTATACTGTATACACCACTTCACTGATTTACAGTTCATATAAGTAAATAAGTCAATTTAAATAAATAAATAAATAAATAAATAAAGCCCTAATCTATTGATTTCACATGAATGGGAATACAGATATGCCTCAATTGATCACAGATACCTTCAAAAAAGATACCTTAAATCCAGAGCATCCAAAGCATGCTCAATGGGTGACATGTCTGGTGAGTATGCAGGTCATGGAAGAACTGGGAAATGTTCAGCTTCCAGGAATTGTATACAGATCCTTGCGACATGGGGCCGTGCATTATCATGCTGAAGCATGAGGTGGATGAATGGCACAACAATGGGCCTCATGATCTCATCACTGTATCTCTGTGCATTCAAATTGCCATCGGAAAAATGCTATTGTGTTCATTGTCCGTAGCTTATGCCATACCTTAACCCCACCGCCACCATGGGGAAGTCTGTTCACAACACTGACATCAGCAAACCGCTCACCCACACAACGCCATACACGCATTCTGCCATCTGCCCAGTACAGTACAGATTCATTCACGAAAAGTACACTTCTCCAGTGTGTCAGTGGCCACTGAAGGTGAGCATTTTACGACGATTATGACTTAGAACTGCAGTCAGGTCAAGACCCTAATGAGGACAAGCACGCAGATGAGCTTCCCTGAGAGGGGTTCTGACAGTTTGTGCAAAAATTATTTTTTGTACAAACTCACAGTTTCATCAGCTGTGCGGGTGGCTATTCTCAGACTATCCCGCAAGGGAAAAAGCCAGATGTAGAGATCCTGGGTTGGCATGGTTACACGTGTTCTGCGGTTGTGAGGTCAGTTGGATGTACTGCCAAATTCTGTAAAGTGACTTTGGAGGCAGCTTATGGTAGAGAAATTAACATTCATTCTTGCAGTCAGCATGCCAATTGCTCGCTCTCTTCAGCTCATGAAACATGGGATTAACACTTTACACGTTGCATTTATATTTTTGTTCAGAATAGATCAATGGGCTAAATTTAACAAATCTCTTTAATTGATTATTGATTAATTGATGGATACGCTGCTATATACTGAGCTTGATGAGCTACAATGCTAGTTTACACTGAAGGTATAATGTGTTAGCAATCCCATGTGATACATAGCAGGTCATTACTTGGTTCTACACCATTGATGCAACAGTAATCTCTTGTGGACAGATGCACAGAACCAGTGATGTAGTGGTAAAACCAGGAGGGTAAACTCTTTTTTTCACCTGTTACAATATATTTTTCTGCAAAAGGTGGGTTAACTGTAATGCTACATTTACTTACGTTTTCCTTCCACTACATCGCTGCACGTAACATAAATGTAGTGTCTGTCGACAGACTGTGGAATGCTTGTGACTAGATGGAGTACAGCTACAACCCAGGAAGTGACTTTTCGTAAGCAGGTTAGGAGAGTGTTTTAGCTAACCCTTTTCCTACATTTAACCTAATTCTTCTAACCTGCCTCGTTCATTCTCCTAACCTGCTTTGTAAGTTCTCCTAACCTCCTACGAAAAGTTAACTTCCTGTCGTAGCTCTATTCCACCTAGTCAGAACCATGCAACGACTAATGTGTTCCACTACACAGATTTTTAGACACTTATCATTGTATTTAATTTACATTTTGGTCATTTATCAGACGCTCTTTTCCAGAGTGACTTACAGTAGTGAGTGCATACATTTTTTTATTTTTTATACTGGTCCCCTGTGGGAATCGAACCCACAACCTTGGCATTTCAAGCTACATGGGGTATGGGACATTTGCCCATAGACTGGCCCCAAACTGGATGTGGGTTTCTGTCTAGAGTGGCGGAGACTCTCCTTAGTATATTTTTTAACATGTCTCCCCCCAGAACCTAATCAAACTTTGACGCAATTATGCAAGATTTTTGTGCTGGGTGTCCAAGATCAATGCAGAATTGACATGCATCTAACTAAGACTGATGATGCTATGAAGCAGTAACCACAGCGACATGCTGTGTAACGCTTTCTACAAACATAGCACCTTTTTTTCTAAGAGTGTACACAACCAGCCTCCTCAGTTCAGGTGAAGGTTTTTTCAGCCAAGCTTAAGATAGTCTTAATGTAATTAACATTTATTATCCTTCTTTCTTCTGACAACATTCTGTAATTAGAATTCTGCTGCAGGAGAGGAGAGGAGAGGAGAGGAGAGAAGAGGAAAGGAGAGGAGAGGAGAGGAGAGGAGAGGAGAGGAGAGGAGAGGAGAGGAGAGGAGAGGAGAGGAGAGGAGAGGAGAGGAGAGGAGAGGAGAGGAGAGGAGAGGAGAGGAGAGGAGAGGAGAGGAGAGGGCTGGGGCAGATGGGATAGAGGGATGTGTTTTCCTATTGATCCTCTGTTTCATTGATTTCCTCGCTGTCTTTTTTGTCGGTCAGGGACCAGAATAGAAGAGAAGGGAGGCGGAGGAGAGGCTGTGGTGGACGTCTATCTCTGAATGTGAATTGGAGAGCGCATGGCGCTGGCATGCTAAGGCTAGGTACTGCATGGACAATTACTGGTGAGTGCTACCGCTACTGTGGATTGTGTTGTGGTGGGTTCAGACTCTAGAAACGTACTCACACACATCCATACACACTCTCTCTCTCTCTCTCTCTCTCTCTCTCTCTCTCTCTCTCTCTCTCTCTCTCTCTCTCTCTCTCTCTCTCTCTCTCTCTCAATTCAATTCAAAGGGCTTTACTGGCATGGGAATCATATGTTAACATTGCCAAAGCAAGTGAAGTAGATAATAAACAAAAGTAAAATAAACAATAAAAATGTACAGTAAACATTACACTCAAGAAGTTCCAAAAGAATAAAGACATTCCAAATGTCATATTATGTCTATATACAGTGTTGTAACAATGTGCAAAAAGTACAAAATGTAAAATAAATAAACATACAGTAAATATGAGATGTATTTACAATGGTGTTTGTTCTTCGCTGGTTGCCCTTTTCTTGTGGCAACAGGTCACATATCTTGCTGCTGTGATGGAACACTGTGGTATTTCACCCAGTAGAAATGGGAGTTTATCAAAATTGGATTTGTTTTCGAATTCTTTGTGGATCTGTGTAATCTGAGGGAAATATGTGTCTCTAATATGGTCATACAATTGGCAGGAGGTTAGGAAGTGCAGCTCAGTTTCCACCTCATTTTGTGGGCAGTATGAACATAGCCTGTCTTCTCTGGAGAGCCAGGTCTGCCTACGGCGGCCTTTCTCAAAAGCAAGGCTATGCTCACTGAGTCTATACATAGTCAAAGCTTTCCTTAAGTTTGGGTCAGTCACAGTGGTCAGGTATTCTGCCACTGTCTACTCTCTGTTTAGGGCCAGCATTGTAGTTTGCTCAGTTTTTTCCAATGTGCCAAGTAATTATTTGATTGGGTCTAATTGTGTTGCTGTCCTGGGGCCCTGTGGGGTCTGTTTGTGTTTGTGAACAGAGCCCCAGGACCAGCTTGCTTATCTCTCTCTCTCTCTCAGCTGCTGTTGATTGTGTTGTGTAAGTTCAGGCTCTAGACACGTACTCACACACATCCATACACTAACGAGCACGCACATTTCTCTCTCTCTCTCTCTCTCTCTCTCTCTCTCTCTCTCTCTCTCTCTCTCTCTCTCTCTCTCTCTCTCTCTCTCTCTCTCTCTCTCTCTCTCTCTCTCTCTCTCTCTTTCTCTCTCCTGATGTGTGCTGGCAGGTTACAGGGGTAAATGTACTATGTATGGAATGGGGTGCCAATTGTGACTCGGAGACAGACATGTTGGCTCGGTCTAAAAGCTCACTGAATTCCCATCTTTATGTATTTAATGTAGAAAGATAGCAAAAGAAGAACCTATTTCTGTCCCACAACTCATATATCACATTTTTGCACACAGTCCTCAAGGCCTTAAAAACTGTTGGCCTTAGAAAATGCACAAGAGTCTGGAGGTAAACAGAGGGTTGTGGCTTGGAGCTTCAATTCGGAGTCTAACAGTCAACATTTATTTTTTGATTACTGGCTGCATTCTTTAAGTAGTACATCACAGGTTCTCCATTCATCCACCCTAGTGTTTCAATCATATCATTCATATTTGACAAGGAGGGCTCAGAGGAGACTATAGACATACACTAACATCACTGACTTAACAGGAAAATCAACGATTGTCTTTGAAATGTCTATGCACTCCATCTCACTAAGATCTAAATAGGACAATGCAGCAGTGAAAAATGCATTACATTTCATGCCTATGGCTGGAGGAAGAAATCCATGTACATGTACACACAGATCATCAAGGAGAATATGTGTATAAACAGATCATGAAGGGGAATATGTATATAAACAGACCATCAAGGAGAATACGTGTATAAACAGACCATCAAGGAGAATCAACAAGCTCAGTAGAGGCTCAGTACAGGCTCAGTAGAAGCTCAATACAGGCTCAGTAGAGGCTCAGTAGAGGCTCAGTAGAGGCTCAGTGGAGGCTCAGTAGAAGCTCAGTAGAGGCTCAGTAGAGGCTCATTAGAGGCTCAGTACATGCTCAATACAGGCTCAGTAGAGGCTCAGTACAGGCTGCAGTACAGGCT
>CM042388.1:7653039-7868039 GCA_023634145.1 Thymallus thymallus | reverse complement strand
CGAGAGACTGAAAAACAGCTTCTATCTCAAGGCCATCAGACTGTTAAATAGCCATCACTAGGCGGCTTCCACACGGTTACGCAACCCTGCAACTTAGAGGCTGCTGCCCCATATACATAGACTTGAAATCACTGGCCACTTTAATAATGGAACACTAGTCACTTTAATAAGGTGTACATATTTTTGCTTTACTCATCTCATGTCTAAATACTGTGTTCTATTCTACTGTATTTTATGTAATGTATTCTACTGTAGTCTATGTAATGTATTCTACTGTATTTTATGTAATGTATTCTACTGTAGTCTATGTAATGTATTCTACTGTAGTCTATGTAATGTATTCTACTGTAGTCTATGTAATGTATTCTACTGTAGTCTATGTAATGTATTCTACTGTAGTCTATGTAATGTATTCTACTGTAGTGTTTGTAATGTATTCTACTGTAGTCTATGTAATGTATTCTACTGTAGTGTTTGTAATGTATTCTACTGTAGTCTACGTAATGTATTCTACTGTATTCTATGTAATGTATTCTACTGTAGTCTATGTAATGTATTCTACTGTAGTCTATGTAATGTATTCTACTGTAGTCTATGTAATGTATTCTACTGTAGTCTATGCCCCTCTGACATTGCTCATCCTACTATTTGCTTTTAGATTTGTGTGTATTGTATGCATTGTTGTGAATTGTTAGATATTGCTTGTTACATATTACTGCACTGTTGGAGCTAGAAACAGAACAATTTCGCTACACCCACAATAACATCTACTAAATATGTGTATGTGACCAATACCATTTGATTTGATTTTATTTGATTTAGGATGTATTCCTTTATAAAGCCATGATATGTATTCCTTTATAAAGCCATAGTATTTATTCCTTTATAAAGCCATAGTATTTATTCATTTATAAAGCCATAGTATGTATTCCTTTATAAAGCCATAGTATTTATTCCTTTATAAAGCCATAGTATGTATTCCTTTATAAAGCCATAGTATGTATTCCTTTGTAAAGCCATAGTATTTATTCCTTTATAAAGCCATAGTATTTATTCCTTTATAAAGCCATAGTATGTATTCCTTTATAAAGCCATAGTATTTATTCATTTATAAAGCCATAGTATGTATTCCTTTATAAAGCCATAGTATTTATTCCTTTATAAAGCCATAGTAGTGTATTCCTTTATAAAGCCATAGTATGTATTCCTTTATAAAGCCATAGTATGTATTCCTTTATAAAGCCATAGTATTTATTCCTTTATAAAGCCATAGTATTTATTCCTTTATAAAGCCATAGTATTTATTCCTTTATAAAGCCATAGTATGTATTCCTTTATAAAGCCATAGTATTTGCTTTACATGTGTGATACTTTACACTTTTCATCCATTGCCGCTTTTATCCAATTTCATAATTTCACCAATCATCTACTGTACTATAATTTTAGAGGTTATTGTATGCCAGTTATTCTTAAGACCTCCCTAAACACAACCAATGAACTCGGCCTGCAAACCTGTTTTACTATTTCTAAAAAAGAAGGATAAATGAAATAAAAAAAAATGTATGGTCGAGGATCGAGGATATCGGGACATTACGGCCAGTCTTAAACCGTGGTGAAAACAAATATAAGCTGTAACGATGAGAGTAAAATACTGACTATAAAGGTGTTTCTGTCCATTTTTACAGCTTGTGTCATAAGGTCCAAGGCAGGTTAGATTAATTTGCATACAGGAAGGGACCAGTGAATCTGTTCCCAATATGGACGCAATGGGCAGATAAGAGAAAGGTATTACCACGTGTAGACGCAGCAAATCTCAATTAGATAGTGATCTTATCATCTTGATCAGATAACAACAACCACATGTTAATGCAAGGTGTAACCACAGCTAATGACAATGTGAATACATTAGACCTAATAACTTAGTATTGACTTTTCAATGACCTATAATACATCTCTGCACTTAACAAAAGAGTCCCATATGCACTGCTATTTTAGTTATCAGTTAATCTAACAATTCTCTCATTGATTTAATTTACTAATTTCAGCAATTTGAGTTTGGTTTTCAGTATAGTCTAGTGTTGGTGGTATTATTCTGTTTTAATATTACTCCTGAATCACTATTGTAAATATAACAAATTGTATTTAGTGTAGTTTGTACAGAGCTGATATTTACTTTATGTAGGAATAGGCTTAGATAGATAGATAGATAGATAGATAGATAGATAGATAGATAGATAGATAGATAGATAGATAGATAGATAGATAGATAGATAGATAGATAGATAGATAGATAGATAGATAGATAGATAGATAGATAGATAGATAGATAGATAGATAGATAGATAGATAGATAGATAGATAGATAGATAGATAGATAGATAGATAGATAGATAGATAGATAGATAGAGACATGGTGGTGTAGCAGGACGATTGAAATGCTGTGAACCAAGATGTTGTGAGTTTAAATCACAGGTGAGAACATGTTAAATAATAATTAATGTATGAATAAACATTCACAATGTAATCAGGTGTGTCAAAGTATTAAAAAAATGTTGAAAGCACTGTGTGTGTGTCCCTAGTGTTGCCTAAAGACAACTGGATCCGTGGTTCACCAATTAGGACCTTGATGGGCATGGCAACAGTACGTTTCTTTGTGACCATCAGTTGACGTTTCCAGGGGGACATGACACAATGTCCACGGGACTAACCGGTAACTAACCAAAACCTCCAGGGCACCATGACACAACATCCTGATGAGGCGACATCACGTCCTGGGGATGTCCAAACAAATCATTATTGTTTGCAGGGTATAGGGCTCTGGTCAGAATTAGTGCACTATGTAGGGAATAGGGTGCCATTTGGGATGCAGCCTTTCAGTCTGACATCAACGAGAGTCTTTCAGCGAAACACAGCTCTGGCTGCTAACACTTTACCTCTCCTCTCTACCTTCCACTAATGAAGACAGGCTAGGTTGGTCTGGTGTATCTGACATTAAAAAATCTTCATGTCAATACAACTTTGTTCATCCCCAAAGGGCAATGACAAAGGGACTGACAGTCAGTAGGGTTAACAATAACATGTAGTAGACAGTCAGCAGGGTTAACAATAACATGTAATAGAAAGTCAGTAGGGTTAACAATAACATGTAATAGACAGTCAGTAGGGTTAACAATAACATGTAATAGACAGTCAGTAGGGTTAACAATAACATGTAATAGACAGTCAGTAGGGTTAACAATAACATGTAGTAGACAGTCAGCAGGGTTAACAATAACATGTAGTAGACAGTCAGCAGGGTTAACAATAACATGTAATAGACAGTCAGTAGGGTTAACAATAACATGTAATAGACAGTCAGTAGGGTTAACAATAACATGTAATAGACAGTCATTAAGGTTAACAATAACATGTAATAGACAGTCAGCAGTGTTAACAATAACATGTAATAGACAGTCAGTAGGGTTAACAATAACATGTAATAGACAGTCAGTAGGGTTAACAATAACATGTAATAGACAGTCAGCAGGGTTAACAATAGCATGTAATAGACAGTCAGTAGGGTTAACAATAACATGTAATAGACAGTCAGTAGGGTTAACAATAACATGTAATAGACAGTCAGTAGGGTTAACAGTAACATGTAATAGACAGTCAGTAGGGTTAACAATAATAGTTAATAGACATGAAAAGATACAGATAGCACACAGTCATCCACATACATAACGCAGAATATAGAATACAGAATATAGAAAACAGAATACAGAATACGGAATACAGAATACATAATACATAATACGTAATACCGAATACAGAAAGTAGAATACAGAATACAAAACATAGAATATAGAATACCGAATACAGAATGTAGAAAACAGAATATAGAATATAGAATACAGCATATAGAATTTAGAATACAGCATACAGAATATAGAATACAGAATACACTAAAACAACATTTCAGGTTACATTTCACATAGTTTTGATACTCTGAAATTGAAGCTTTGGGCTTTTTTAATACTCAAACTGTATAATGTCTGTGTCTTGAAAAAGCATGGCTATCGTTACATTCCCAATGTATTTTGGTACACTGTCTGGACTCAGCACCCACTGTAGTATGAATTGATTTGTTCTAAATGCCTTAAAAAGACAGACTGTGTATGAAATCTGAGAATAATAGCCTGTCCTCTTTATTCAACGATGCTCGCCAAGCACCAGATTCATTGCCAGAGCAAGTCGATGTTCCAAAGGGTACCATATTCCCTATATACTACACTACTTTTGACCAGCACCCATAGTAGTGCACTATGTAAGGAATAGGTTGCCATCTGGGACGCAGGCATTGTCTACATTCTCCTCCATTCGTCCAGCGTAACCACTGGAGACCGTTATTTAATTTTAAGCAATGGGCAACCCTAGCTCAAAAAGAATGGATTTTGTGTTTGTTAGTTACAGCACCCAAGGGGGGTCAAAGCCTCACTACAGCTTCTGTAGCAACATTTCTCAGGCCTGTAGAGTTCCATTAATTTCAGTCAGCTTGCTGTAGTGTGGAAAATAGAAAAATAGATGATGAATCATTTTCCAGCGCGTCCAGGGAGACACCCAGCCAACCGATGGCAGCATCATCTGACAGTATGTGGATGCCATTTCAATTCAGGAAGTTAAAAGAAAATTCCAAGCCAAAAATACATTTTGGTATATCAAATCAATTTGTATTTGTCACATGCGCCTAGGTGTTGACCTTACAGTGAAATGCTTACCTACAAGCGCTTAACCAACAATGTTTTAAGAAGTTTAGAAAAAAAGTAAATAACAAATAGTAAAACAGCAGCAGTAAAAATAACAACAGCGAGGCTATATACAGGAAGTACCAGTACAGAGTCAATGTGAGGAGGCTATATACAGGAAGTACCAGTACAGAGTCAATGTGAGGAGGCTATATACAGGAAGTACCAGTACAGAGTCAATGTGAGGAGGCTATATACAGGAAGTACCAGTACAGAGTCAATGTGAGGAGGCTATATACAGGAAGTACCAGTACAGAGTCAATGTGAGGAGGCTATATACAGGAAGTACCAGTACAGAGTCAATGTGAGGAGGCTATATACAGGAAGTACCTGTCAGGCTCTGGCCATAGAGAAGCAATAGGCTTCTCTATGTAGCTATGGTCAGAGTCTGACAGTGTCGTTCCTTTCTGTTTCTTTGTGGGTTTTGGGTGGATCTCTAATTAGAGGCAGCTGCTACCCGTTGTCTCTAATTAGGGATCCAATATATGTTGAGTCTGTCCTCCACTTGGTGTGGGTTGTTATCGATGTATGTCGCAGTCACGGTGTAGTAAGTGTGTTTTCTTTACGTCCGTTCATTGGTGTGTTTTGTGAACGTGACGTTAGTCTGTTCGTTAGTCTGTTTGTTTAGTTCTGTAGTTCGTCATTTCGTTCTGTTTGTTATACATAGTATAAATATTATTCTTACATAGTATAATAAAAAGGTAATGTCGAACTACTATCCTTGCGCTGCGTCTTGGTATCTCCACATCCCATGTCGTGACAGTACCAGTACAGAGTCAATGTGAGGAGGCTATATACAGGAGTACCAGTACAGAGTCAATGTGAGGAAGCTATATACAGGGATACCAGTACAGAGTCAATGTGAGGAGGCTATATACAGGGGCACCGATACAGTGTCAGAATCAATGTGTGGGGGCACCAGTTAGTCGAGGTAATTGAGGTAATATGTACATGTAGGTAGAGTTTGCCTGTAGGTAGAACTGCATTTCTACTCTCTGCTGTCCAGAGCTTGTGCTCTTTCCAGAGAGAAAGCTGTATACTGTAACTAGCAAATTGGTTGTATCTTCTCTCTTCAGTCGTGTGTTGCATTCTGTCGTTATGTGAATGATTGGCTGAGCCTTGGATACAGTCAGTATTGTATTTTATGGGAAGTAGCAGGAGTTCTAGGTCCAGTGGGGAAGTAGAAGGAGTTCTAGGTTCGTTGGGTAAGTAGCAGTAGTTCTAGGTTCATTGGGGAAGTAGCAGGAGTTCTAGGTCCAGTGGGTAAGTAGCAGGAGTTCTAGGTTTGTTGGGTAAGTAGAAGTAGTTCTAGGTTCATTGGGGAAGTATCAGTAGTTCTAGGTCCTGTGGGGAAGTAGCAGGAGTTCTAGATTCATTGGGGAAGTAGCAGTAGTTCTAGGTCCAGTGGGGAAGTAGCAGGAGTTCTAGGTTCATTGGGGAAGTAGTAGTTGTTCTAGGTTCATTGGGTAAGTAGCAGGAGTTCTAGATTCTTTGGGGAAGTAGCAGGAGTTCTAGGTTCTTTGGGGAAGTAGCAGGAGTTCTAGGCTCTTTGGGGAAGTAGCAGGAGTTGTAGGTTCATTGGGGAAGTAGCAGGAGTTCTAGGTTATTTTGGGAAGTAGCATGAGTTCTAGGTTCTTTGGGGAAGTAGCAGGAGTTCTAGGTTCTTTGGGGAAGTAGCAGGAGTTCTAGGTTCTTTGGGGAAGTAGCAGGAGTTCTAGGTTCATTGGGGAAGTAGCAGGAGTTCTAGGTTCGTTGGGTCTAGCTTCTTTGGGTCTAGCGGAGAGAAGTTGAGTGGCTCATTTTCCTGACCTGTCAGACATGTCTCACACACAAATGCGCACACACACACTAACACACATACACACACGGACTAGTCAGTCTGTCACACATGCATGCTTCCAGAGGGTTGTTGTTGCCTTGGGAGGAGCAGTCTTGGTGAACGATACAAGCGAGGCTCGTGGGAAAGGAAGACACAGTGTCAGACGTCTCCCCAGACTTGCCTGACAACCGATCCACTGTGGCACCAGGTCAGTGTGTTCATCCAGGCCTGGCTCTCTCTCTCACACATACACTTGTCAGTCACACACACACACACACAAACACACACACACACACACACACACACACACACACACACACACGCACACACACACACACACACACACACACACACACACACACACACACACACACACACACACACACACACACACACAGACACACACACAGACACACACACAGACACACACACAGACACACACACAGACACAGACACAGACACAGACACAGACACAGACACAGACACAGACACACAGACACACACACACACACACACACACACACACACACACACACACACACACACAGACACACAGACACACACACAGACACAGACACAGACACACAGACACACACACAGACACAGACACACACACGCACACACAGACACACACACAGACACACACACAGACACACACACAGACACAGACACAGACACAGACACAGACACAGACACACACACACACACCTATTGGAGTAAGAGTTAAGGGGTTATTACTCCAGTAACTGGCATCAATGGGGAAATATATAATTTTTTCTCATGTTTGACAGTATTGGCTATTTTCGAGGATGCTATGACTTGGCTGCTATACTGTAAAGGATTTATGAAGAATATACACGGAGTGTACAAAACATTAAGAACACCTTATTGATGTCACTTGTTAAATCCACTTCAATCAGTGTAGGTGAAGGGGAGGAGACAGGTTAAAGAGTCATTTTTAAGCCTTGAGACATTTTATTTAACAAGAAAACTTGACTGAGAACCCATTCTAATTTTCAGCAACAACCTGGGGAATAAAATAGCCAATTGGAAGCTGGGGATGATTAGGTGGCCATGATGGCCAGAATGAGATTTTAGCCAGGACACCGGGGTTAACACCCCCGCTCTTACAATAAGTGCCTTGGGATATTTAGTGACCACAGAGAGTCAGGACACCAGTTTAACGTCCCATCCGAAAGACAGCACCCTACACATGGCAATGTCACCAATCACTGCCCTGGGATATTTAATTTTAGATCAGAGGAAAGAGTGCCTCCTACTGGCCTTCCAACACCACTTCCAGCAGCATCTGGTCTCCCATCCAGGGACCGACTGGGAACAACCAGTATGGTAGTAGGTGCCAGGCGCACCGGTTTGTGTGAAGAACTGCAAAGCTGCTGGATTTTTCCACACTCAACAGTTTCCAGTGTGTATCAAGAATGGTCCACCATCCAAAAGGACATCCAGCCAACTTGACACAACTGTGGGAATCATTGGAGTCAACATGGGCCAGCATCCCTGTGGAACGCTTTCGATACCTTGGAAAGTCCATGCCCTTACAAATGAATGCTGTTCTGAGGGCAAAAGGTAAGGTGCAACTCAATATTAGGACTAAGTGAATATACTGCTTATGAAGACTTTATGGATGTATGATTTGTATTATATTTTTGGTGATTTAATTAAAGTGGGACCATTGAAATGTACTATATCCCAGCAGCAAAATATAACTTGAACAAAATGTTCCTTGTTTCTGTCTTTTCTAGATCGTTTCTAACGTTTCTCAATAACTTTCTCCTGATCGTTTAAAATGTTTATCAATCACTTTCTCCTGTTCTCTTATAACGTTTCTCAATAACTTTCTCCTGAATGCTTATAACATTTCTCAATAACTTTCTCCTGATCGCATATAATGTTTATCAATCACTTTCTCCTGTTCTCTTATAACATTTGTCAATCACTTTCTCCTGATTGTTTATAACGTTTCTCAATCACTTTCTCCTGATAGCATATGACATTTGTAAATCACTTTCTCCTGATATCGTATAACATTTCTCAATCTCAGACTCAATGGAATCAAAGCTATCAAAATGACTGACACATGGACTTTCCCTATCCACTCCCTATTTGCTACTTACTAAACATTAATGTTTAGATCCGAAGCCTCGCACACACACACCAAAGCTGCATTCTGTCACCCATCAAACCCGCTCCTCTCATGGGGCCGCAGCTTGACTGCATAGTGATGTGGATGACTGATAACTACACTCCTAGATCCCTAGAATGATCCTGCTCTTGTTTTGACTACAAGGGGCAGTGATGATGGTCATTAAGAAGAATCTGGTCTCCAACCAGCTCTGTCTGTCTGCTCTTCTCACTGTCTGTCTGCTCTTCTCACTGTCTGTCTGCTCTTCTCACTGTCTATCTGCTCTTCTCACTGTCTGTCTGCTCTTCTCACTGTCTGCTCTTCTCACTATCTGCTCTTCTCACTGTCTGCTCTTCTCTATCTGCTCTTCTCACTGTCTGCTCTTGTCACTGTCTGTCGGCTCTTGTCACTGTCTGCTCTTCTCACTGTCTGCTCTTCTCACTGTCTGCTCTTCTCACTGTCTGCTCTTCTCACTGTCTGTCTGCTCTTCTCACTGTCTGTCTGCTCTTCCCACTATCTGCTCTTCTCACTATCTGCTCTTCTCACTGTCTGCTCTTCTCGCTGTCGGCTCTTCTCACTGTCTGCTGTTCTCACTGTCTGCCTTTCTCTCTCTCTCTCTCTCTCTCTCTCAGTGCATGCTGGGAGTTTTTTAGGAGTCTGAGTGTTTGGTGTGGAGTTAGATTGCCTGTGTTTTCTTTTTTGTTTCCATTTCTTGGTGGTTTTCCTTTTTCTAGGCATGATTAAGGTTATCATTACTTACCTTTTTTGGTGGTAGAACTAGGTATATTGCATTTATTGTTGGAATTGCCCTGGCATTGGTGGGGATTGCGAAGCTGTCACTTCGCCACGGCTTCAGGTGTGTTTCTGGTCATCGTAGTAGAGAAGGTAGGCTATGGCAAATGTGCTTATTCGTCGCGGATGAATAAAGCATTGGTGTTTTTTTCTTAAAGATTAGATTCTTATTGATCGGATGGTTGAGCATGGCGTACTTCTTAAAGGTATTGTGGCAGACGGCAGGGAGAGGTGAGGGGAGTGGTCATTGAGGGAAGATATCTGGCAGCCCGTTGGCTCCACCCCCGAGCCTTATAGGGACTTCCTGCACTAACGAGAAGGTGTGAATCATTAAGTGATCGAGTGTTTGTGGATAAGAAGGGAAGCAGACTAGAAGAGAGGGAGAGAGGTGTGCAACAGAGAGTGTGACAAGTTAAGTGGTGAGCTGTATGACTAGGAAGGAGGATTTAACCCTGTGTACCGAATTGGACTGGCTGAGAACCGTGCTGTGGATTTACCCTTGGATTAATGGACATCGACAACGAACTGTGGACTGTGAACTGGTAGCTAAACCCCCCCCTTTTCCTTTCCCACCTAGGGACTTATTTCCCTAATAAATTCCCAACTACCTTGAAATTACGCTGTTTGTGTCTGTTTGTTATTGAGCTTGATGACGTGGAAACCCCACACCCCTAAACTTGCTACAGTATGTTTATTCAGGTTACGCCGCTTTTTTCTCCGTCAACAAGGGTAACGATTTCAAATGTACCGCCATTTATTCCCAATGAGCTATTGGAGCGCGAGTTATTGCGGTTTGCGTTTCTGCTTGAGGAAATGTGTTACTGCTGTCATGGCAGCAAAAGGTAGTGGGAAATGTTTTAAGGTTAGGAGAAAATGAAAACAGTGATGATGATCATACCTCACAGGGTGTTATTCTCTCTTTGTATGGGTTCTCTGTGGTTTCTTCAGTTTTTTCTTTCTCTTTTCTATATGGCAATCAACTGCAAGGATCCTCAATCAACGTAGACAAAATGAGCGTGATGTATAATCGAATAGTACATAGCAAACTCACTTGGGTTATCATGGCTTTGAGGCGAGCCTTGCAGTTTGTTTTCAAAGTGGGTAACAGAAGCAAAACGGACACCTTTTACTGAGATGTGCTCGGCATGAAGATTTTGCGTCGTTTTATTTAAACTTTATTTTAATAGGCACGTCAGTTAAGAACAAACTCTTATTTACAATGACGGCCTAGGAACAGTGGGTTAACTGCCTTGTTCAGGGGCAGAACAACAGATTTTTTACCTTGTCAGAATCAATAGGTGAAAGAGAGAAATGAGGAGAAGACTGTGCTGATGGGATTCGCAGACACTCAGTGTAAACTAGAGCTTCAGAACATTGTTGGGACAGTAGATCATGGGACAGCCTTTGGACGTATAGCATTCTTCTGTCCACGTGAACAATTGGCAGATCTTGAAGCACTGATTACGAAAGGAAACCATAGAACCCTTACTCTCTTCATTAGCCTGGACACCTCTGGGAAGGCTGCAGTAGAAGGGGTCATTTGGCTGATCCAAATGCTGATCCAGATGCTGATCCAGATGCTGATCCAGACGCTGATCCATATGCCCATGATATTTGCTTTGTTGTTTGAGTGTTTATTGTGCGGTGGGTTCCCAGACCCAATAAAGGTTCTTTAAGGTTCTATCTCTCTCTCTCTCTCTCTCTCTCTCCCTCCTCTTCACTCACATTCTGGTCACATAGCTGATCATGGGCAGGGGCGTGCCCACACACACACACACACACACACACACGCCCTGGGCGTGCTATCTGTTGGCACTGTGGGGTGAGCTGAGAGCTAATTAGAGACAGGCAAACTTCAACAGGCTCCTCTCTCAGTATCACTGACCTTTATCAGTCAGCACACTGGGATTCACATTGTTGGGCAAACACACACACACACACACAATGGCAGATTCCCCTGGAAGCTGTGCTCAGCGTTAGTTGGAGATAAACAAACAACAGACTCATTAGGTTGCACAAGACGTAGTCCTATCGTCATGGTGATCAGATGTTCATACACAATACCGGTCCACCTGAGAGAGGAAAGATGTCCATGCTTAGTTTAACCCTTGGTTAGAAAAGAAGAAGTTTACGTCCTAAATGCCAAGCAAATCCCTATGTAGTGCACTACTTTTGACCAAGGCATGATGGGAATACTACAACCCTTTGGTCACTGGTAAAAAGTAGTGCACTATATAGGGGATAGGGTGCCATTTGAGACACATTCAAAAACTTTTTGGCTACTCAAGTGAGGTACTATGTGACAGGATGTGATGTGACAGTAACAGGAAGTGACAGCTTCAGGCTATGGAGTGTTATGAGTGTCTTCTTCCTGTAGAGGGATGGCTTGGTGACATCACTAAGGGACCACTTCCTGTAGGAGGATGGCTTGGTGACATCACTAATGGGTCACTTCCTGTCGGGGGATGGCTGGGTGACATCACTAAGAGACCACTTCCTGTAGGGGGATGGCTTATTGACATCACTAAGGGATCACTTCCTGTAGAGGGATGGCTTGGTGACATCACTAATGGATGACTTCCTGTAGGGGGATGGCTTATTAACATCACTAAGGGATCACTTCCTGTAAGGGGATGGCTTGGTGATATCACTAAGGGATGTAATGTTCTTCACTAGAAACAACAAGACAACAAACCGGTTCCCCCATCTCTCAAATCTCTTTTTTTTGTTGCTCAGCCCATTTCACAAGTTGAGAGATTCACACATTTTTTTACCTTTATTTAACCAGGTAGGCCAGTTGAGAACAAGTTCTCATTTACAACTGCGACCTGGCCAAGACCAAGCAAAGCAGTGCGACAAAAAACAACAACACAGAGTTACATATGGGAATAAACAAACGTACAGTCAACATCTTAAGCTAAATGTTATTTTCTCATTAAGTACACCCATCTGATTGTGAGGTGAGGTGTACCTCAACATAAGCTACAGTACAACACTGTCAGATGTACCTCAACATAAGCTACAGTATAACACTGTCAGTTTGTCACAGAAACATCAAACTAGGTATGATATATTCTATAAATGTCTAGCATACTTTTACAACCTTCGTTTTGAGGACAAATTCCAGTCTCTAATTTAACAGCAAAGAGGCCCCTTCCAATCATTTTCTATTTTAGCTTTGTTGAAGTCCTTTGTCATCCCCAGACAAGCTGAATGGTACCAGAGCATTCTATCTGCTGTATTAAAAACATAAAACAGGGTTATGTTTATTTACATGTAAATTACAGTTCTGGAATACCCAAGTTCTGTTACATGCTTTTGCAATTAGGAACATTTTCAAATTGAATTGGATTTTTGCTAAATTGACTTTAAATGACATGCATTTGGACCACAACCCTGACAGAAGCACACATAACTGAGGAGTATTCAGGCAAAATCATATAGTAATAAAGGCATACATTTGCAAAAATGTTTAAAAAGGTATCACACATCAATGTTGTAATATCAAACATTACAATAATGGCAGTCTTTGAAATCCATATCAGTTTAATGGTCACTAGTGCCAGATACAACGTGTTTACCTATTATAGTGAATTGTTGTCATAGTATGTATCTAGTATCTCTCATAGTAGAACCATAAAATAGAATAATGCTAATAGAACATTAGTAATAATACAAGGATAACCCTGATAAAAAAGTTTCAAGACAAAGTTTCATACTTCATGAGTTTTCATAGCCTACTGTTATATTACACAAAGACAAACCCAGTTGGTCAGATGATCATAACTTTTCTCTGGATGATCCAAAGCACACATTGAGCAGTCTTGCTTCGCATTGAAGACTGGAAAAAAAGAGGACCACATTTGTATGCATTGTTGACACATTTGAAGACATTTTTCTGGAACCCATAGTTCTAAAGGATGTGCCTCAAACCCAAAATATGTCCCTCACAGCATACTACATTATTCTCTCACTGTCTGTGCTTCGCCCCCTTCCCACACCCTGTAGCAAACCTTGGAATTGTATATTAGTGCTAAACAGTGTGAGCGAATCATATAAAAATGCACTATCACAGACTGTGCTGTCATTTTGCACATTCTAAAGTTCAAACAAACAGAATATTTCTCTGCATGCTTTAGTGTCTAGCAAGCCAAGACCACGGGACTTGGAATGTGAATTGAAAGGGATATGGTAATAGGTGACGTAGATTCTACACTGGTATAATGGGTATAATGTGTGGTAGTTGCACATCTCCCTGATGAATTATGTAGAGCTCAAAATGTATACATTTAGCCCAAAAACCAAACGTACCGTCCAGCTTTTTTTTGCTATCCACCCTTTGGATCAGTATTGGTCAGCTATATCAAGAGACCAAACACATGTAGTTTATATTGATGTTTACCAATACTGATGCCTGTTACATTTGGGTTCTGTGTCGAATTCTGTCTGCTAGCTGATCGTTTGCCAGTGAAACATCGTTGTCTTGTGCCTCTTTCTAAAGCAGTTTCATCACATCATCTATGTTTTGTGTATATTTTTGCTTTACGACATTTATGCAACATTTTTATTACATTTATTACTTCAGCTGGCAAGCTGAAAGCTTCCAAGGTTTTGAATAGAAAAGGCCATTCAAGACGGTTGAAAGCCTTTTCAGCATCATCAGCCATTATTGGTAAATACATATCCTGTTTTTGTGCGTATTTTATTAACCTGAAACATGTTCTTGTATTTGTTTTGCAAGTGTCTATTTTTAATAAACCCTGTTTGATTGATATGTATCAAGTCTGGTAAGACTTTTGCCATTCGATTGCTTATAAGCTTTATTACTATTTTATTGTCACAATTTATTAAAGTTCTAGGTCTGTAACCAGCAGGGACTCTACAGATTTACCTGGATTTAATATAAGTGAAATAACTGTTTGATACATGGAATTAGGAAGTACTGAATTGAGTGACATGAGCGTTCTCATTTGTGTAAATAGGGGGAATACTTTCTACCAAAATGTTTCATATAATTTTATTGGAAAGCCATACATTCCTGTTGCTTTTCTCTGTGTGAATGTTTTAACAGTATCTAAAATATCTTCTTGGGGGATCTCTGTTATTAGAGATCATTTTTTGTCTGCTGATAATTGCTTCAGAGTTGTTAAGTCTAAGGCTGCAGCATCTGTCCAACTGCTGTTTAATTCTGATTTATATTTGCCGTGTTTTCTTGCAGTATAACTTTAGTGCCTTGTTGCATACAGGATGCATGTTTGGTAGTAATTTTACTCTGTCTATTTGTGTTATTATTTTCACTCTGTCATTTGGGTCATTATTGTGGAGTCACTATAATGTTGTTGATCTATACTCAGTTCTCTCCCATCACAGCCATTGAACTCTGTAACTGTTTTAAAATCACCAATGGCCTCATGGTGACATCCCTGAGCAGTTTCATTCTTGTCCTGCAGCTCAGAAGAACAGTCATGTGAAAAAGTAAGTACACCCCCTGGAAAGTTATATTTTTTTTACATATTTGGACAGATGGATATGTAATCTTCACTTCAACACTATTGACAGATAAAGGTAACCCAATTTAACAAATCACACACAAAAAAACTACTTTGAAAAAGTTATGCAATTAAAATGAACAAAAATGCCTTTTCCTTATGGGAAAAAAGTTATTACAGCCCTACCTTTACCATCACATAAAATGGCTAAAATTAGAATAAGGTGTACCAAAACAAGTGCAAATGATTAGAAAACATTAGAGAGAAACTTCAATAAAGATAAGGAAATTGGTCTGGTTTGGTCTTAACCATGTGTGTGTGTGGTAAAACATCATTCAAAGATCAAAAGACCTACCCGAGGCCCTCAGAAGAAAGATTATTGATGCCCATGAGTCTGGGAGGGGTTACAAATCCATTTCCAAGCAATTTGAAGTACATCATTCCACTGTCCGACGAAAATTCCAGACCACTGGCAAACTACCTAGGACAGGTCAGCCCAAGAGCTGACCGAAAGATGCTCATAGAAGTCTCTAAGAACCCCAGGGTAACATCAAGGGATCTACAGGCCTCTCTTGCCACAATCAATGTCGAAGTGCATGGGTACACTGTCAGAAAGAGACTGCACAAACTTGGCCTACATGGGAGGTCAGGAAGGAAGAAGCCTCTGCTCTCAAAAATTATATCAAGACACAACTGACTTTTGCCAGACAACACCTGGGTAAAGTCAGTTTGAAATAGAAGTCTGAGTGAAATAGATTTGACATGACAGATCCTCATAGGAACCCATCTGCCTCACACATCAACAAGTCTGAGTCAATTAGATTTGACATGACAGACCCTCATAGGAACCCATCTGCCTCACACATCAACAAGTCTGAGTCAAATAGATTTGACATGACAGATCCTCATAGGAACCCATCTGCCTCACACATCAACAAGTCTGAGTCAATTAGATTTGACATGACAGACCCTCATAGGAACCCATCTGCCTCACACATCAACAAGTCTGAGTCAAATAGATTTGACATGACAGATCCTCATAGGAACCCATCTGCCTCACACATCAACAAGTCTCAGTCAATTAGATTTGACATGACAGATCCTCATAGGAACCCATCTGCCTCACACATCAACAAGTCTCAGTCCGTGCTCCTACAGTGGCAAAGTACATTGTAAAAACACTTCTGTCCGTGGGAATACACATGGCAGTACAGAGGACAGAACACTTAGTCCAGTCCTCTGTTCCTCCATCTGTCCCTTCTCTGAGGAGTTCCCATGTTAATTCCTCTTCCACAGACTAAAGGGTTGAGGGTGGGACAAGTTTATTCTTCTTCCAAACGCTGTAGAGTTGCTGTAGAGTTGTGTGTGTGTGTGTGTGTTTTTGTGTGTGTGTGTGTGGGGTGAGCGGAGGAGTGGGCGAGAGGAGGGGCGAGAGTAGGGGGTGAGAGGAGGAGTGAGAGGAGGGGGAGAGAGGAGGGGGTGAGAGGAGGGGGTGAGAGGAGGGGGAGAGAGGAGGGGGTGAGAGGAGGGGGTGAGAGGAGGGGGTGAGAAGAGGGGTAAGAGGAGGGGGTGAGAGGAGGGGGTGACGGAGTGTGTGAGCGGAGGGGGCGAGAGGTGGGGTAAGAGGAGGGGGTGAGAGGAGGGTGTGAGCGGAGGGGGTGAGAGGAGGGGGCGAAAGGAGGGGGCGAGAGGAGGGGGTGAGAGGAAGGGGCGAGAGGAGGGGCGAGAGGAGGGTTGAGAGGAGAAGGTGAGAGGAGGGGTGAGAGGAGGGGCGAGAGGAGGGGCGAGAGGAGGGGGTGAGAGGAGGGGTGAGAGGAGGGGTGAGAGGAGAGGGTGAGAGGAGGGGTGAGAGGAGGGGTGAGAGGAGAGGGTGAGAGGAGGGGTGAGAGGAGGGGCGAGAGGAGGGGCGAGAGGAGGGGTGAGAGGAGGGGGTGAGAGGACGGGGTGAGAGGAGGGGGTTGAGGGAAGGAGGAGAAGAGGCAGGCAGGGGTATTATTAAAGTCTTCCATCTTTTCTGCATCTCAAATGTCACCTTATTGCCTATATTGTGCACTACTTTTGACCAGAGCCCCTGTTAAAGTGGTCCATAGCTGCCTGCTGTGGAACTTCACTTTCTCCTGTATCGATTCCCCTGTCCAGCCAGTAACTAGGCTCCTCTGTGAGAAAAAGAAAGTGGTTGTGTGGGAGAGAGGGATGGAGGGTGGAGGAGTGGAGAGAGGAAGGATAGGGGGGTGGGAGAGTGGGATGAGGGTAGGAGGAGTGGAGAGAGGGATGGAGGGGGGTAGAGTGGGATGGAAGGTAGGAGGAGTGGAGAGAGGGATGGGGCGGTGGGAGAGTGGGATGGATGGGGGGTAGGAGAGTGACAGAGATGGAGCTTTCTCTCTCGTCCCCTCTTCTTCTCTTTCTCTCTTTCTCTCTCTTTGCCTCTCACTCTTGTCTCTCTCTGTGTATTGTCAATAAGGGGAAGAGCTGAGACAGGAGGCTTTAGCCTGTTTCATGGCTATTGATATGGAGATTTCTGCACGTGCTGGATTTTTTTTACGGAGCTGCTACCGACTCTGCTGGGGGCGGGGGCGGGGGCAAAAGCCAAATGACTAGAGAGAGAGAAAGAGGGAGAGGTATAGATAGATAGAGATGTAGACCGAGAGAGAGTGAGGTGGAGAGACAGATAGAGAAAGAGGTAGAGAGCAAGAAAGATATGTAGAGCAAGAGAGAAAGAGGTAGAGAGAGAGGAAGAGAGAGGTAGAGAGAGAGAGAGAGAGAGAGAGAGAGAGAGAGAGAGAGAGAGAGAGAGAGAGAGGGGTCGAGAGAGAGAGAGAAAGGTTGAGAGAAAGAGGTAGAGAGAATGAGAGAGCAAGAGAGCAAGAGAGAGGTAGAGAAAGAGAGAGAGAGAGAGAGAGAGAGAGAGGTGGAGAGAGGAGGAGGAAAAGGATAGATAAGAGGGTACAGCACGGCTACAGTAAATATCACTATGGCTGTCTTGCTGTGTTGACCCAATGTGTCTTGTCAAACAAAGCAGCAGTTGTGCTGGTGATGAAGCTGTGGATCATAATTAGTTTGTAATTACCAGAGGACAAAAAGGAAACGTAGAACAATTAGGCTTCGTCTTTGGCTGATTTAATATGCGTCTCAATCTCAGATGAATTGAATTCTGAAGACCCTTTCCTATTGTTGGGATGCCTGGCGGAATGTTCTGGACATCTCAATTATATAATAACAGCACTACATGTACACTAATAATAATAATAATCTGTTATTTAATTTCTATAGTGCTTTTCATTACATACTGAATCTCAAAGTGCTTGAAAAGCAAAAAGAAAACAAGCATAAATAATAAATCACGACTCGGCCTGAACAACACTACACCAGATGAAATAGGGTTAACCACTTTACACAGTGATACCTGAACTAGTTACCATCCTTCATAATGTATTACGAAGATTGAAAAAGTAACACATGACCATTAACCATGTGTACAACCGGCTAAGTCATTTGGATATACTGTAGGTCTACATCATGGGGATATACTGTAGGTCTACATCATGGGGATATACTGTAGGTCTACGTCATGGAGATATACTGTAGGTCTACGTCATGGAGATATACTGTAGGTCTACATCATGGAGATATACTGTAGGTCTACATCATGGAGATATACTGTAGGTCTACGTCATGGGGATATACTGTAGGTCTACATCATGGGGATATACTGTAGGTCTACGTCATGGAGATATACTGTAGGTCTACATCATGGAGATATAATGTAGGTATACGTCATAGGGATATACTGTAGGTCTACGTCATGGAGATATACTGTAGGTCTACATCATGGGGATATACTATAGGCCTACATCATTGGGATATAGGTCTACGTCATTGGGATATGACCTAGCACCTTCGTATGTGGCCTACATTTCAACCAAACGGATTACACTGCCACAAAGGGAATCAGTGTATGACAGGGCAAGAACTCGTCTCTGAGATTGTATTCGTCCCATCCCTTCTTCCGATGAAGAGCTGGAAGAGGACATCTCTCTTAAGGTTGCAGCCGAAGCAGACCACAACTACACGACTCCTCTTCCTCCTCCAGAAACTGAGAATAAGTTACTCCCCTACGTTACGTCAACAGATTCTGTGCTTCTGATGAAGATTTTTTATTCAATAGCTGTCGGATTAGATTTTCGCTGTGTTTTGGAAGTCTATAGAACCATCTGCATCCTAGCTGGTGGTCCAAGGCACAGAGGACGAGACTGCTAACTTTACCAGAAACAACCCCAAGTCCTAACCGTAAGCTGCACCTCATTGACCAGTTCTTCCTGTACTGCTGCCGTGTAGCTGTAGGACTGAAGGAGAAGGTCTTGGCTGACATCTTTAGAATAAGGGTCCCTACTGTCAGCCGTGTAGTCATCACATGGGCCAACTTCCTGTACCTATTCCTTGGCTCACACATGGGCCAACTTCCTGTACCTAGTCCTTGGGTCACAAATGGGACAAATTCCTGTACCTAGTCCTTGGTTCACGCATGGGCCAACTTCCTGTACCTACAGTAGTCCTTAGCTCACACATGGGCCAACTTTCTGCCTGTACCTAGTTCTTGGCTCATTGCCCATCTGGATGATCAGGGAGATGACGAATGGGACGATGCCTGACAAGTTCCAACACCACAGTCCAGACGTCACTGTCATCATCAACTGCACAGAAATAAGATGTGTGGATCCGACATCCCTCACTCTTCCGTCTGAGATGTTCTCCTTCAAGGGGCTAATCGGGATTGCCCCATGTGGACCAGTTACCTTTTTGTCTAAACTCTACACCGGCTCAATCTCTGACTGAGACAATACAAGTCGGTCAGGAATTGTGGAGTTACTGGAGACGTGTCATGGCTGACAAGGGATTGACCATCGAGAGTATGCTGGCTGATGTTGGGGCAAAACAGATCATTCCCCCATTCAAGAGAACAGCCATGTTCAGCAAAGAGGATACTGAAAGCACGTCTGAAAGACATCATTTGGGACACAACAGTTCCACTCGCCTGGACAGGCACTGTAAACCAGCTGTGTACCAACTGCTGCTTGATGAACAACTACCAACGACCACTTGATGTCAAAGGACATAGACCAGTATGAGCCAGTATTAGCCCTTCAACCCACCCCTCTACTTCCCACCTGTCCAACACTGTTCCTGTCCAACACTGTTCCTGTCCAACACTGTTCCTGTCCATCTCTGCCTGAATCCTTAAGATGAAAACAGTGCCTGACTGATGTGTAAATAGGTTTTGCAAAATAGTTTCTTGTTGGTAAATTTTTTTATGGCAATCATTTTCACCTTAACTTGTATGACAGTGCTCGAAATCAGTCAGTTATCGAAATCACATTCCCTGTGATAAGTCCTATACTGAACAAAAATACAGTATAAATGATATATATATTTACAGTTCATAGAAGGAAATCAGTCAATTGAAATAAATTCATTAGCCTCTAATCTATGGATTTTACAAGATTGGGCAGGGGTGCAGCCATTGGGGAGCAAGGCCCAGCCAATCAGAATGTGTTTTTCTCCACAAAAGGGCTTTATTAGAGACAGAAATACTCCTCAGCACCCCCTATGCTCATTCAAAACTTGAGACATCTGTGGCATTGTGTTGTGTGACAAAACTGCACATTTTAAAGTGGCCTTTTATTGTCCCCAGCACAAGTTGCATCTGTGTAATGATCATGCTGTTTAATCAGCTTCTTGATATGCCACACCTGTCAGGTGGATGGATTATCTTGACAAAGGAGAAATGCTCACTAACAGGGATGTACATTTTTTGGGGGAGAAAAATAAGCAGAGAGCTTGTGCATGATACAGGTGGTGGTACTGCCTCCTTCATGCTCATCATACTGTACTGTGCTGTTTGGAAAAGCAACCAGGTGGTTGCACATAGCTATCCCTGCAGCACACAAGCAGGACAGAGACAGCAGGCTCCACATCTTTATGCAAAGTGATCTACAGTGAAGATGTAAACCAATATCAGTACTATTTACAATCATTGTTCCTATAAAAGACAGAAAGATCTTTATAATATTGGATAATCAACAAATGAAGTGCACAGCTGCCACACCTGTGAAAGGGTTAGGCAGCGCTACAGTAGATAAACAGAGTCCTGTGAAAGGGTTAGGCAGCGCTACAGTAGATAAACAGAGTCCTGTGAAAGGGTTAGGCAGCGCTACAGTAGATAAACACATAGTACGGCCTTCATGAGAGATAGCTATTGTAGAGTTATAAAGGAAATCTGCCACCGCAGTAAAACAAAAGTAATGAACTTGATCAAATCTGAACTCTTCCTAAACTTATCTTATTTGTGCCTATTGATAACCCTTTTTTTGTAAGAGTGTAACAACAGAGAAGTTGGAATTACAATTCAGTACAAAATTATATTTATTTTCATATCAAGGGCCCCAGTCGCTTTCCATGAGTAACACGTATCGGCAAAATCCCTTAAAAACAAACTCGATGTCAGACTATCTATTATTAAAACATATTTTCACTTGATCTCAACCTCACTGCGTCAGGGTTGCCTTTAATAAGAAGAAACACCAACAACTCAATGTTATGTTGGAGTTCAGAACCCTAGTGCTAAATCTCAGAGCATACAATTCCAAATACCACTTCTGCGGCTGTTCAACATTCAGTATAGTCTGCATGGACAGTCTGTTGGTAGATTGAGTGTACAGAACATTAGGAAGACCTTATGAGTTGCACCCCCCTTTTCCTTCAGAACAGCCTCAAATCGTCGGGGCATGGACTACAAGGTGTCGAAAGCGTTCCACAGGGATGCTGGCCCATATTGTCTCCAATGCTTCCCACAGTTGTGTCAAGTTGGCTGGATGTTCTTTGGGTGGTGAACCATTCTTGATACACACAGGAAACGGTTGAGCGTGAAAGACACTTAAATATTCTGTCTTGCTCATTCACCCTCTGAATGGCACAGATACACAATCCATGTCTCAATTGTCTCAATGCTTAAAAATCCTTCATTAACCTGTCTCCTTATCCTTCATCTACATTGATTCAAGTGGATTTAACAAGTGACATCAATAAGGGATCATAGATTTCACCTGGTCAGTCAATATCATGGAAAGATATCACTCAGTCCACTCAGTGTATATTTGTGGATTCATCAAATTATTACTGGGCAGAATCCAAAGATCTGAATGTACTGATGCATAATTTAAACAACTTACATTTTTCAAATTAAGAATTGAGGAGGGGAGAAGGAGTCATACCCTCAAGAGATTAAAACTACACTGAAAATACAAAGCATTAAGAACACCTGCTCTTTCCATGACATAGACTGACCAGGTGAATACAGCTGAAAGCTATGATCCCTTATTGATGTCATGGCTCCTCCATTTGCTCTCTCTCTCTCCCTGTTTGTTTCATTTAGTTCCACCTCCTCTCTCTGCTCTCTCTCCCTCCCTGTTTGTTTCATTTAGTTCCCCCTCCTCTCTCTGCTCTCTCTCTCTCCCTGTTTGTTTCATTTAGTTCCCCCTCCTCTCTCTGCTCTCTCTCTCTCCCTGTTTGTTTCATTTAGTTCCCCTTCCTCTCTCTGCTCTCTCTCTCTCTCCCTGTTTGTTTCATTTAGTTCCACCTCCTCTCTCTGCTCTCTCTCCCTCCCTGTTTGTTTCATTTAGTTCCCCCTCCTCTCTCTGCTCTCTCTCTCTCCCTGTTTGTTTCATTTAGTTCCCCCTCCTCTCTCTGCTCTCTCTCTCTCTCCCTGTTTGTTTCATTTAGTTCCCCCTCCTCTCTCTGCTCTCTCTCTCTCCCTGTTTGTTTCATTTAGTTCCCCCTCCTCTCTCTGCTCTCTCTCTCTCTCCCTGTTTGTTTCATTTAGTTCCTCCTCCTCTCTCTGCTCTCTCTCTCTCTCCCTGTTTGTTTCATTTAGTTCCTCCTCCTCTCTCTGCTCTCTCTCTCCCTCCCTGTTTGTTTAATTTAGTTCCCCCTCCTCTCTCTGCTCTCTCTCTCTCTCCCTGTTTGTTTCATTTAGTTCCTCCTCCTCTCTCTGCTCTCTCTCTCTCTCCCTGTTTGTTTCATTTAGTTCCCCCTCCTCTCTCTGCTCTGCTCCCTCCCTGTTTGTTTCATTTAGTTCCACCTCCTCTCTCTGCTCTCTCTCCCTCCCTGTTTGTTTCATTTAGTTCCCCTTCCTCTCTCTGCTCTCTCTCTCTCCCTGTTTGTTTCATTTAGTTCCACCTCCTCTCTCTGCTCTCTCTCCCTCCCTGTTTGTTTCATTTAGTTCCCCTTCCTCTCTCTGCTCTCTCTCTCTCCCTGTTTGTTTCATTTAGTTCCTCCTCCTCTCTCTGCTCTCTCTCTCTCCCTGTTTGTTTCATTTAGTTCCTCCTCCTCTCTCTGCTCTCTCTCTCTCCCTGTTTGTTTCATTTAGTTCCCCCTCCTCTCTCTGCTCTCTCTCTCTCTCCCTGTTTGTTTCATTTAGTTCCCCCTCCTCTCTCTGCTCTCTCTCTCCCTCCCTGTTTTTTTCATTTAGTTCCCCTTCCTCTCTCTGCTCTCTCTCTCTCTCCCTGTTTGATTCATTTAGTTCCCCCTCCTCTCTCTGCTCTCTCTCTCCCTCCCTGTTTGTTTCATTTAGTTCCCCCTCCTCTCTCTGCTCTCTCTCTCTCTCCCTGTTTGTTTCATTTAGTTCCCCCTCCTCTCTCTGCTCTCTCTCTCTCTCCCTGTTTGTTTCATTTAGTTCCTCCTCCTCTCTCTGCTCTCTCTCTCTCTCCCTGTTTGTTTCATTTAGTTCCCCCTCCTCTCTCTGCTCTCTCTCTCTCTCCCTGTTTGTTTCATTTAGTTCCCCCTCCTCTCTCTGCTCTCTCTCTCCCTCCCTGTTTGTTTCATTTAGTTCCCCCCTTCCCCTTATCCTCCTGTCCACCATCTCCCATTCTCCCTACAGAGCAGGGCCATTTTATGTGTAAAAAGCTGACACTCATCGCCAGAGTCCAGAACATGAAAGTGCTGGGAAGAAAAATAAGTCCTACACTCAGAAAACAAGGTCTGATGAATGAACAGTTCTACCAGACTTATTAATTGTTTTTATGACAATACAGTATATCGTACAGCCTTTCTTTCAGGGCCAGGTTGTACCCTAACACAGTGTTCGGAAACTCATGGTTTACAAATAGATAGGTAGATAGGTATATAGGTAGATAGAGAGATAGATAGATACTTTATTGATCCCAGAGGGGACATTTCTTGGTCAAGAAGCTACGAAAAACACAGGAAAGGTGCAGAATGCCAAAACGAAATACACAAAATAAAGATACGTGATACATAGTGCGGAAGTATGAAAATGTATAAAAATACAGGAAGTCTGGAGTGCAAAAAGCTATAGAAAGGCATTGCATAGTATGAAGGCATCAGTCCTGCAAGTCACATTATGCTGCTTTACAAAGTGATGTGTAATTCCTATTGGAATCCATCCAGAGTGAGAATATCCAGTAATTTGAATTAGCTGCATTCAGAATGACTGCCAGGGTAGGGAAAGCTGATCATTGAGACTGGCTAAATTATCTAAACTGGAACTACCATCTCAGTAATGGGTGCCATAAATCCAACCACTAACATATTGGATTTGTTTAGAAAATGTTATGTTATTTATCTTTGTGCAGCATAACAACCAATCAATGTACATGTCTATATCACCAAGTCAAACACAGATATTAAAACAAACAGTTCTGAAAATGACCTGCAATAGAGCATGCTGGGACATATGATAATGATGGGTGTTTTACTCTACACAGAGTGAAAATGACACATTGACACTCACCTCTGGTTATTGACTCCAACAATTAGGTTATTTTACACCACCAAGTGTTAGTTTAACTCTTTACAGAAAATCAACACTAGGTAACACTAGTCAATGTGTTGTGTACTATAAAACACACTACTTGTTCACTGAGATTCCCTATTCTCCTACGATCTACTCAATAGAATCACTGAAAGTACTCATTTGAAAGAAAGAAATCACGGCAAAGGTATCGACTATGTCAGTACTGTATATGTAAAATGGTAAAGGGAATACCAGACACATGTACATACATATATTCCAATATAGGTATAGTTTAAAACATTCTCACAGCTATTGTGGATGATCATGTTCCCTTCGAAAAATGAAGGGTTAATGGTAGATTGAATGCCTGGTACATCCCGGAATTATGAGAAGTCATTCATAAAGGAGATGATGCTTGGGTCAAAGCAAGCTTTTAAGCAACTGAGGATTTATTGTATAAGACCAATCAGAACGGCTAAATCTGATTATTATGTAACCGCTCTTTCGGATTGTAATGCGAAGCCAGCTAAATTCTGGAAAACTGTCAAATCCCTAAAGGGTTCTCCTTCCTCCTCTCTGCCACAACAAATTAATTCAGACACTGGCCTCATTACGAAAAAAAAATCCATCATTGATGCATTTCTTTTAGCGGGCTCTCTCTTTTAAATAACTTCTAAGCGTATTCACAATGATATTGGGCTGGATGCTGATAGGGGAAACTTGCTGAATGAACTTGCTGAACGATCATTGTATACAAGGCCCTATTTCATAAACTTCAATCTTATCAAACTTTGCTGTTGAAGTATAGAAGTATATAGTTGCCTAACCCGTTCACAGGATTGGTTAACTCTTGAGGTTCCTAGGGTGTCCTCTGAGGTAGGTAAATCATTTTTTTGATTTAATGCACTGTATTGCTGGAACAAAATTACAAATACAATCAATCTTGATGTTCTGGTGCCGTTCAGAACATTTTAAGTATTGATTGGGGACTTATTTGGGGAGGAATGTAACTTTTTTTCTGAGTGATTTATGATCTTTTATTTGTGCTTCTCATGACTGTGTTTTTCTATAGATAGATAGATAGATAGATAGATAGATAGATAGATAGATAGATAGATAGATAGATAGATAGATAGATAGATAGATAGATAGATAGATAGATAGATAGATAGATAGATAGATAGATAGATAGATAGATAGATAGATAGATAGATAGATAGATAGATAGATAGATAGATAGATAGATAGATAGAATTACAATAAAAAAAAGCTTATTCAGATTCAGAAGATGTTCAATCCTTATTGACTTCCAAATAATCATCAAATAACCCTTTATCCAAAAAGCAGTTCTTATGATGAAAAACTTTCTAGGTTGAACCCTTTGCCTTACAAAGATCCCTCATCTTCCAAAAAGGGATCTTCAGATGGAAAGGGTTCTTGGTAGAAACCTATTCCTCCACAAAGAACCCTTTGGGAACCCTTTTTTCTAAGAGTGTAGAGTGAGAATGGCTCTTAGTGAATTCCTGGAGGTGGGGATAGAAACGCTCAATCACACAGTCATGGTAAAAGGTCCTAAACCTCTAGAGGATTTAGAAATATGTACCTGATCCAATATTTACTCTAATACAAGATACATAGAATTCCTAGATCAGGTGCCATCTGAGACTCAGCTGTATTTTCAAGTCAGATTCATGCCGTGAATGTTTAAACGGAAACCATTTACTGTCAGCCTTCTGTGTCCCCCTGACTCTTATTTCTGGTGTCATTTTTTTGAGCTGTAGACCGCCTGCATGTCTTAAGATAGTCTTGGGATCTTCGGCCATACTACAGGGGAAAGAAAATGCCAAAACAAAAGACTATGTGACTCCAAGTAGCATCACTTTATTGGATTGGTGAAATAGATATGCAGTAGACCTAGAAAACCTAGTTACAGCAATTGAGGGAACACACACACACACACACACACACACACACACACACACACACACACACACACACACACACACACACACACACACACACACACACAAACAAACACAAACACACACACACACAAAAAAAGCAGTTTTAATCATTGGTTTACAGCCTGCAGGATGGTGATGAACTGTACTTTAACCAGAATCTCATGAATGGTGAGACCGATGGAGTCCTGGCACAGTGAGATCCTTTCATATTACTGGGATACCCTGGAGCAGAGGGGTTTATATAACTATGTACAAACTGTGACTGGTGAATGGAGGAAAAGCGACATCCATTTAAATGAGGAATTATTGGACAAAATAGATTGGGACAAGTCGTTGTGACTGTGTTGTACTGTAGACCACTTACTGTGTTGTACTGTAGACCACTTACTGTGTTGTACTGTAGACCACTTACTGTGTTGTACTGTAGACCACTTACTGTGTTGTACTGTAGACCACTTCCTGTGTTGTACTGTAGACCAATTACTGTGTTGTACTGTAGACCACTTACTGTGTTGTACTGTAGGTGACCACTTACTGTGTTGTACTGTAGGTGACCACTTACTGTGTTGTACTGCAGGTGACCAATTACTGTGTTGTACTGTAGAGCACTTACTGTGTTGTACTGTAGACCACTTACTGTGTTGTACTGTAGACCACTTACTGTGTTGTACTGTAGACCACTTACTGTGTTGTACTGTAGACCACTTACTGTGTTGTACTGTAGACCACTTACTGTGCTGTACTGTAGACCATTTACTGTGTTGTACTGTAGACCACTTATTGTGATGTACTGTAGACCACTTATTGTGTTGTACTGTAGACCACTAACTGTGTTGAACTGTAGGTGACCACTTACTGTGTTGTACTGTAGGTGACCACTTACTGCGTTGTACTGTAGACCACTTACTGCGTTGTACTATAGACCACTTACTGTGTTGTACTGCAGGTGACCAATTACTGTGTTGTACTGTAGACCACTTACTGTGTTGTACTGTAGGTGATCACTTACTGTGTTGTACTGTAGGTGACCACTTACTGTGTTGTACTGCAGGTGACCACTTACTGTGTTGTACTGCAGGTGACCAATTACTGTGTTGTACTCTAGAGCACTTACTGTGTTGTACTGTAGACCACTTACTGTGTTGTACTGTAGACCACTTACTGTGTTGTACTGTAGACCACTTACTGTGTTGTACTGTAGGTGACCACTTACTGTGTTGTACTGTAGACCACTAACTGTGTTGAACTGTAGGTGACCACTTACTGTGTTGTACTGTAGGTGACCACTTACTGCATTGTACTGTAGATGACCACTTACTGCGTTGTACTGTAGACCACTTACTGCGTTGTACTATAGACCACTTACTGTGTTGTACTGCAGGTGACCAATTACTGTGTTGTACTGTAGACCACTTACTGTGTTGTACTGTAGGTGATCACTTACTGTGTTGTACTGTAGGTGACCACTTACTGTGTTGTACTGCAGGTGACCACTTACTGTGTTGTACTGCAGGTGACCAATTACTGTGTTGTACTCTAGAGCACTTACTGTGTTGTACTGTAGACCACTTACTGTGTTGTACTGTAGACCACTTACTGTGTTGTACTGTAGACCACTTACTGTGTTGTACTGTAGGTGACCACTTACTGTGTTGTACTGTAGACCACTTACTGTGTTGTACTGTAGGTGTTCACTTACTGTGTTGTACTGTAGACCACTTACTGTGTTGTACTGTAGACCACTTACTGTGTTGTACTGTAGACCACTTACTGTGTTGTACTGTAGATCTCTTACTGCGTTGTACTGTAGGTGACCACTTACTGTGTTGTACTGTAGACCACTTACTGTGTTGTACTGTAGACCACTTATTGGAAACCTGTCCATAGTGCTGACACAATGATGTCCCTTACATGTGTGAGAAATAGACATAATAACCATGATAGCCATTAGTTTATGCCTTGTTTTTAGAAGTTGGATTTAAACCTAATTTAAGACACAGTGTATAAACAGTGCCTTCGGAAAGTATTCAGACCCCTTGACTTTTTCACATTCTGGCAGGCAGGCACTCAGGGAGGGAGACAGGCAGGCACTCAGGGAGGCAGGCAGGCAGGCAGGCACTTAGGGAGGCAGGCAGGCACTCGGGGAGGCATGCAGGCAGGCACTCAGGGAGGCAGGCAGGCAGGCACTCAGGGAGGCAGGCAGGCAGGCACTCAGGCAGACAGGCAGACAATGAAACAGGGAGGCAGCCAAGGAGGCAGGGAGGGGGGCAGCCAAGGAGGTAGGGAAGGAGGCAGACAGGGAGGCAGCCAAGGAGGCAGGGATGGAGGCAGCCAAGGAGGCAGGCAGACAGGCAGCCAAGGAGGCAGGGAGGGAGGCAGGCAGGGAGGCAAGCAGGGAGGGAGGGAGGGAGGGAGGGAGGCAGGCAAGCAGGGAGGGAGGGAGGTAGTCAGGCAGGTTCACACAGACGTAGTTCTAAACGTGAGGCTACGTTTATACTGGTAGGGTAAAGACAGTGCGTCTATAAGAGACTATGGGATACATTTATACTGGTAGGGTAAAGACAGGACTTATATAGGAGACATTTATACTGGTAGGGTAAGGACAGTATGTCTATAGGAGACATTTATACTGGTAGGGTAAGGACAGTATGTCTATAGGAGACATTTATACTGGTAGGGTAAGGACAGTATGTCTATAGGAGACATTTATACTGGTAGGGTAAGGACAGTATGTCTATAGGAGACATTTATACTGGTAGGGTAAGGACAGTATGTCTATAGGAGACATTTATACTGGTAGGGTAAGGACAGTATGTCTATAGGAGACATTTATACTGGTAGGGTAAGGACAGTATGTCTATAGGAGACATTTATACTGGTAGGGTAAGGACAGTATGTCTATAGGACACTGTTGGGTCTACTGTACATTACTGTAAACACAACACTCCAGCAATGCTGGCATGGTATGAGCTCATGTTTATTTTAGACATAACCTTTCCATGGTATTAGAACAGTCATTCTCCTACACTGATGCCCTGGTCTCATATCCCCTGTATATATATATGGGGAATAGGGTACCATTTGGGACCTTTCTTGTGACATTTAATTAATTCATCACTCAGTCATTTACAGTAGTTTAGGTTGTATGAATACATATAGTAACCTTTTAGCTCTTCAAATGGGAGAGGACCTTATTATGTTAACTTATGCCCTCTAACAAAGGTATCTATGTCATTACACCTAACTCTGTATCTATGGGTTATACTACAGGCTGGTTCTATGGTATCTATGTCATTACACCTAACTCTGTATCTATGGGTTGTACTACAGGCTGGTTCTATGGTATCTATGTCATTACACCTAACTCTGTATCTATGGGTTGTACTACAGGCTGGTTCTAGGGTATCTATGTCATTACACCTAACTCTGTATCTATGGGTTGTACTACAGGCTGGTTCTATGGTATCTAAGTCATTACACCTAACTCTGTATCTATGGGTTGTACTACAGGCTGGTTCTATGGTATCTATGTCATTACACCTAACTCTGTATCTATGGGTTGTACTACAGGCTGGTTCTATGGTATCTAAGTCATTACACCTAACTCTGTATCTATGGGTTGTACTACAGGCTGGTTCTATGGTATCTATGTCATTACACCTAACTCTGTATCTATGGGTTGTACTACAGGCTGGTTCTATGGTATCTATGTCATTACACCTAACTCTGTATCTATGGGTTGTACTACAGGCTGGTTCTATGGTATCTATGTCATTACACCTAACTCTGTATCTATGGGTTGTACTACAGGCTGGTTCTAGGGTATCTATGTCATTACACCTAACTCTGTATCTATGGGTTGTACTACAGGCTGGTTCTAGGGTATCTATGTCATTACACCTAACTCTGTATCTATGGGTTGTACTACAGGCTGGTTCTATGGTATCTATGTCATTACACCTAACTCTGTATCTATGGGTTGTACTACAGGCTGGTTCTAGGGTATCTATGTCATTACACCTAACTCTGTATCTATGGGTTGTACTACAGGCTGGTTCTATGGTATCTATGTCATTACACCTAACTCTGTATCTATGGGTTGTACTACAGGCTGGTTCTATGGTATCTATGTCATTACACCTAACTCTGTATCTATGGGTTGTACTACAGGCTGGTTCTATGGTATCTATGTCATTACACCTAACTCTGTATCTATGGGTTGTACTACAGGCTGGTTCTAGGGTATATATGTCATTACACCTAACTCTGTATCTATGGGTTATACTACAGGCTGGTTCTATGGTATCTATGTCATTACACCTAACTCTGTATCTATGGGTTATACTACAGGCTGGTTCTAGGGTATCTATGTCATTACACCTAACTCTGTATCTATGGGTTGTACTACAGGCTGGGTCTATTGAGTTGGTTTGATGAATTAGACTGGATTTAATTTCACCACTGTATCTGATAGAGATTGAAAATATATCTCTTGCCAGCACTGTAAATATGTTGACTTAAGGGAACAACAACCGAAAGGTTAGATAGAGTTTGATAATGATATTCTCCCTCTATATATCCAAGGGGAGATGAATAACAGCTTGAAACAATAAAGGGGCAGAATGGTATCAAGGGGAACACAGCCAAGCCACCCACCTTGGGACTTTACATTCATTACCTCAAAGCTTTTTCACAATTTGTCCTTAGAAATGAACAGATCGTCAATGCCAATAGATAGGAGATTGACATTTAACAGAAAAGTGAATAGAGTGACAGAGCGATGATATGAACAGAAAAGATCACAGAAGAAGAAGGGACGGGGAGGTAGATGGGAGGGGAGAGGAGAGAGAGAGGGAGCAAGGGAAGGAGGAGGGTGGGGCCGATGTGAAAAGGGAGAAGGTGAGAATAGTCAATTGTATCCTGTGTGAAATAACAAATAGCAGCAAAAGACAAATTGATCAAGGCTAATCAACAGAATGAATCATGAAATGAGAGGAGACAGAGAGAGAGAGAGAGAGAGAGAGAGAGAGACAGAGAGAGAGAGAGAGAGAGAGAGAGAGAGAGAGAGAGAGAGACAGAGACAGAGAGAGAGAGACAGAGAGAGAGAGAGAGAGAGAGAGAGAGAGAGAGAGAGAGAGAGAGACACAGAGACAGAGAGAGCTGTGTTGGCCGGCATTATTAATCTCCCTAGACGCTGGTGCCTACAGATCTGGGACCAGCATGGAGGTTTTCTCCTCTCAGTATATCACCAGGAAAATATATCTAGCTAATGATGCCACATGAGGATGAAAGCAGTGTTTTACCCAAACGAGAGAACGTCTCTATTAAAGCAATAGCACAGACACCAAGATGGCAATTTTTCACTGTCACTCTAAATGAAACATTGATAACGTACATAATAAGATGTAATACGGGTTTTAGCATTATTATCCTCATTGAACAGAGTAACCTATATATTCCCTGGTAACATGGGAGCCCATCTACGCAAAATGTAGATGTAATGAATAAGACGATTTGATCTTTGCAACCAATCGAAATCAATTGTCCCTTGTCATGCAAAGAAAACATGGCTCTAGCAGTAGTTGAATAATAAGTAATTGAGCGTGATACAAAACCAGACCTTTCCATAATCATACACTGTCAGTCATAGAGATGATAGGTCAACGACCTTTCCATAATCATACACTGTCAGTCATAGAGATGATAGGTCAACGACCTTTCCATAACCATACACTGTCAGTCATAGAGATGATAGGTCAACGACCTTTCCATAATCATACACTGTCAGTCATAGAGATGATAGGTCAACGACCTTTCCATAATCATACACTGTCAGTCATAGAGATGATAGGTCAACGACCTTTCCATGATCATACACTGTCAGTCATCGAGATGATAGGTCAACAACCTTTCCATAATCATACACCATCAGTCTCCATTGGCCCAACACTAATACACATCATTTATCCTGGGAGTCTCAGTCTTCAATGGCCCAACACAAATGCCACAAACAATACATACCAGCACCACAGAAGTCACACACCATTCTTTCAATCACAAGGGCGCAAAAGGTAGTTCCCTGCATATTGCTTTCTGTCCGCGATCCATACATATCCATTTTGAGTAGATAACCAACAACAGATTTTATGTGACCTGCATATTGAAAGAGGGAATGTAAACAGATTATATTCAGCATGACAGAGCATCAATTATATCCATATCTCAGGTAGACTCTGACTGGGCTTGGAGGTCTCAGCAGCTTTTAGGCACACACACACATACACACACACCCCGCCAGCTATTACCATAATAACAGCATTACTGGCATCAGCAGTAATGTCATCATCTCAGACGCAGATGGGGACAGGAGAGAGAGACATTTTCGAATATATTGAATATGACACAGACACTTTTGTTGAAAATCAGCCAACTAACTTTATAATGAACAATCCTACACTACATGTTCAAAAGTTTGCAGTCACTTGGAAATGTCCTTATTTTTGACATAAGCAAATTTTTGGTCCATTAAAATAACATCATATTGATCAGAAATACAGTGTAGACATTGTTAATGTTGTAAATGACTATTGTAGCTGGAAACTGATGATTTTTAATGGAATATCTACATAGGAAAAAGGGTTTTCTAATGATCAATTAGCCTTTTAAAATGATAAACTTGGATTAGCTAATACAACTTGCCATTGGAACACAGGAGTGATGGTTGCTGATAATGGGCCTCTGTACGCCTATGTACGTCATTTACAACATTAACAATGTCGACACTGTATTTCTAATCAAGTTGATGTTATTTTAATGGACAAAACATTTGCTTTTCTCTTTAAAAAAATGACATTTCTAAGTGACCCCAAAGTTTTGAACGGTAGTGTATGTGGAAGGAAATGGATTAACTAGCTGCTCGACCATCTGAGAGAGAGTGAGAGAGAGAGAGAGAGAGAGAGAGAGAAAGTTTTTCCTAGAGTTTATTGGTAATTAACATATACAAAAGGGACCAATAAGGCTGTGAGCTATAGGAGTTCATAGCAGAGCTAATGAGGTGGTTCTCCCTCTCTTGACTCCTAGAGGATAGAGGCAGAACATCTTTAGAGAAGCGAGAGGACTAGGTTTGTTGACATGTTAGTGAACACAAGTCAAGTATCCACAGCACTGAGACCGTGTAAAACAATCCATTTATGTTGGCTTGTCTATTAAAGTGACAACTCTTTGGCAATGCTGTAGGATAATGATGGGATTAACATTGATGCGCAACACCTGGAGACTTGTATGAGAGATGTAATGATTCAGAATCTCCATATCCTCTACAGCAGTGGTTCCTAACCTTTTTTGGTTACCCGTACCCCCAACTGAATTTTGCTCTGCCCGGAGTACCCCTGAAGTACCGCTCATGTGCATTTTTTCAGTAACCCTATGGTCTCGAGTATTTTCAAGTACCCCTCGTGGATAGTGTAAGTACCCCCAGGGGTCCTAGTACCCCTGGTTGGGAACCACTGCTCTACAGGACAATAAGAAATTCCCACTGTTATCATTAGAAATCTACCGCTTCCCTGTGACATTGAACATTGGAATAGCACATTGCATATCTTTGAAAATTGCTTTAAAAGATAGCAGTGTATAGTGCAAGAAGATGCATACTGCACTGTACCTACAGAGGTAGGATCTTAAATTGAGCCAGTTTGCTAAAACAGGTAAATAATCCAGCAAGCAACCCGGAAATCTGAATTACTATGTGGATTATAATTAATGGACATTTTTGTAGGGGTTGATACATTTTTCGTAACGGAAAATCAAGTCTAAAATTTCAAAGTGGAAATTACAAACTTCAGAAACTTTTTAAACCTCAAATACCCAAGTATTTAATTAACTGCATTGAAGGAAAGTTCTCCTGCATCAGGGCAATCAAATTAAGATCCTACATCTGTAGAGATGCATATGTTTCATACATTCTCTCCCTCATGTTCAAATCACTACCTAGTGTATAGTCCCAGTCGGTTTTAGATAGAATGTCACCTGCCTGTGGGGAAAACAACCTGTGGTTACCCAGGTTACCACATTGGCTCACAGCAAAATCTTGACGTTTTTCCAATGCAATTTTCTTGGTGTCTGCTTGTTTTAGTTAATTACAAAACTACATGAAAAGTACATAATTTCTAAAGATTACTTTTCAACATTGCCTGTCCCCGAACATTCTCACTACTTAGAAACATTTCATTTTGTAGGGCTTCCCTCATGCCCCTTTTCATTTTTCTTTTTTTTTTTACCTTTATTTAACCAGGTAGGTCAGTTGAGAACAAGTACTCATTTACAACTGCGACCTGGACAAGACAAAGCAAAGCAGTGCGACAAAAACAACAACACAGAGTTACACATGGGAATAAACAAACAACGTGTCAATAAAACAATAGAAAATAGAAAATATATGTACAGAGTGTGCAAATGTAGTAAGGTTAGGAAGGTAGGACAATAAATAGGCCATAGTGGCGAAATAATTACAAATTCATGACAGTGCTAGCAGCCACCTGAGTGAGTGCTAGCTAGTTACCAACCGGAACATTCAGTTAGCCAAGACCAACAACTCTAACAAACAGACTATACAGCTACCAGTAGTGAGTGGAGTTACAAATGGACTATACAGCTACCAGTAGTGAGTGGAGTTACAAATGGACTATACAGCTACCAGTAGTGAGTGGAGTTACAAACGGACTATACAGCTACCAGTAGTGACTGGAGTTACAAATGGGCTATATAGCTACCAGTAGTGAGTGGAGTTACAAACGGACTATACAGCTACAAGTAGTGAAATATAACATTTACATAAGTATTCAGACTCTTTGCTCAGTACAGTGTTGAAACGCCTTTGGCAGCGATTAGAGACTTGAGTCTTCTTGGGTATGACGCTACAAGCTTGGCACACCTGCATTTAGGGAGTTTCTCCAATTCTTCTCTGCAGATCCTCTCAAGCTCTGTCAGGTTGGATGGGGAGTCCTGAGCGCTCTGGAGCAGGTTTTCATTAAGGATCTCTCTGTACTTTGCTCGGTTCATCTTTCCCTAGATCCTGATTAGTCTCCTAGTCACTGCCGCTGAAAAACATCCACACAGCATGACGCTGCCAACACCATGCTTCAACGTATGGATGGTGCCAGGTTTCCCCAAGGCGTGACACTTGGCATTCAGGCCAAAGAGTTCAATCTCGGTTTCATCAGACCAGAGAATCTTGTTTCTCATGGTCTGAGAGTCCTTTAGGTGCCTTTCGGCAAACTCCAAGTGGGCTGTCGTGCCTTTTCCTGAGGAGCGGCTTCCGTCTGGCCACTCTACCATAAAGGCCTGATTGGTGGAGTGCTGCAGAGATTGTTGTCCTACAGGAACGTTCTCCCATCTCCACATAAGAACTCTGGAGCTCTGTTAGAGTGACAGAGCTCCAGAGTGACAAAGCGATTTCATAAATGTTTGAATAAGGCTGTAACCTAACAAAATGTGGAAAAAGTCAAGGGGTCTGAATACTTTCCAAATGCACTGAACAAATAATATAAAACACAACATGCAACAATTTCAACGATTTAATGTAAGGAAATCAGTCAATAGAAATAAAAATAATTACGCCCTAATTGATAGATTTCACATGACTGGGCATAAGCCCACCCACATGGGAGCCAGCCCCGCCCACTGGGGCGCCAGGCCCAGCCAATCAGAATGAGTTTTTCCCCACAAAAGTGCTTTATTACAGACAGGAATACTCCTCAGTTTCATCAGCTGTCCGGGTGGCTGGTCTCAAATGATCCCGCACGTGAGGAAGCCGGATATTGAGGTCCTGGGCTGGCGTGGTTACACGTGGTCTGCGGTTGTGAGGCCAGTTGGACGTACTGTTAAATACGATGTTGGATGTGTCTTTTACGTCTTTGGTGGACATTCCTGCAGTCAGCATGTGGATTGCACAAAACTTAGTAGCAAAACTGCACTTTTTAGTAGCCTTTTATTGTTCCCAGCACAAGGTACACCTGTGTAATGACCATGCTGTTTAATCAGCTTCTTGATATACCACACCTGTCAAATGGATGGATTTTCTTGGCAAAGGAGAAATGCTCACTAACAAGGATGTAAACACATTTTTGCACAAGATTTGAGAGAAATAAGCTTTTTGTGCGTATGGAAACATGGGACCAACACTTTACATATTGAGTTTATATTTTGTTCAGTATACAATGAACAACACAGCTGTTTTACAATGGGGGTCAATGGGAAAGAAAGTTTGTTTTCCCCAATTTGTGGGCGTGGTCGAGGGGAATTCCTTATTATTTTGTGACTGTATAATCGTAGTATAGGAACACCTACTGCATAGGATAAAAAAGCCTGATTGGCAGAGAGAATGTGAAGTTAATCTCTCTCGTTTGTTTGTGAAAAGACGCCTTGTTCTGGAATGTCTGTCTTAATTACCCATAAAAACAACTTCCTGAGCTCTCCCCACAATATGCTGGGGATGCCCCATGGGATCTGGGCAAATGAAAAAAAAATGATGCATTCCTTTTCCTGGAGAAAAATAAAAGGGAAAATCAGGATTAGCTGTGTTTTACCCTCGAGTCATCGGGATTAGATGTGTTTTACCCTGAGTCATCAGCCTTCAATGGCATTACCAATCAATCATTATGACATTCACAAACTGATTTAACCAGCATGGATGGCTTGTAAATGACAACTGGCTGATTGATGCCAGATAGCTAATTTAATCAAGCCTTTGATTCGCCTCTTTGAAATGTTACACTTATTGCCATGTTGTCATTGTGTATTTCCTAGATCTGTTCAACCCCTTGAAATGGCTATTTTTCCTCTGGACACATTATCATGTATTTATTTAATTAGAATAGTCCACTCAGTAGGCCTAATACCTACCACTGGGATATACTGATTGCTACGATGTCATGAAGTAATTTCCTCTCCTAGAAAGATACCATTAAACCTTGTAAATGGCCATTGATAAAGAAACAATATTGCAGTCCCTACATGTTGGACATTTAGAATGCTTCATCTTAATGTGGCATTTCTGTAAATTGACTTATAGACTGTGGCTTCAACATTAGATTCATATTTTTACTTGATGTGCACTTGATTTAGCTTGTTGGACAAAGCAGAACTGAACTGTCCCAAAAATGCCAAATCTGCATTTATTTATTTAATTGAAACTTTATTTAAGCAGGGAGTTATTTATTCACTTATTTAATCAGGGGAGCCCAATAATGGTGCTCTGAGGTGCTCTGAGGTCATAAATTAAAATAACTAGTCCATTAGAACATCACGGTCAACAGTGCACTCAGGCTATCTAGAAAATGGTTAAAGACCTGGAGAATAAACCCTCCTCTTCACAGCTGCACATGTCCCTTAAA
This sequence comes from Thymallus thymallus, assembly GCA_023634145.1. Taxonomy (NCBI): domain Eukaryota; kingdom Metazoa; phylum Chordata; class Actinopteri; order Salmoniformes; family Salmonidae; genus Thymallus; species Thymallus thymallus. The sequence continues at coordinate 7,829,850 of CM042388.1, read as the reverse complement.
GTTGATGATGTGGTTGTTACTGACAAGAAGCACATGGCTGAGCTATTTAAACATTAAGTCAAGATTCCTATTCGACTCAGCCATGCCTCCTTGCCCGTTCAACATTTCCTCATCTGCCACACCTTCTAATGCAACTATCCCCGATGCTTCTCCCTCTTTTTCCCCTGCCCCGCTACATAGTTTTTCCCTGGTGGCAGTTACCGGGTCCAAGGTACTAAAGGAGCTCCTGAAACTTGACCCCAACAATCTGGGTCAGACCCTTTCTTCTTTAAGGTTGCTGCCCCTATCATCTCCAACCTTTTTAAACCTGTCTCTCCTCTCTGGAGAGGTTTCCATTGCTTGGAAGGCAGCAACGGTTAATATTTTATTTAAAAGGGGAGATCAAGCTGATTCTAACTGTTATAGGCCTATTTCTATTTTGCCCTGTTTATCAAAAGTGTTGGAAAAACTTGTCAATAATCAACTGACTAGCTTTCTTGATGTCTATAGTATTCTCTCTGGTATGCAATCTGGTTTCCGCTCCGGTTATGGATGTATCACTGCAACCTTAAAGGTACTCAATGATGTCACCATTGCCCTTGATTCTAAGCAATGTTGTGCTGCTATTTTTATTGACTTGGCCAAAGATTGTGATACAGTAGACCATTCCGTTCTTGTGGGCCAGCAAAGGAGTATTGGTGTCTCTGAGGGGTCTTTGGTCTGGTCTGCTAACTACCTCTCTCAAAGAGTGCAGTGTATAAAGTCAGAACATCTGCTGTTTCAGCCGCTGCCTGTCACCAAGGGAGTACCCCAAGGCTCAATCCTAGGCCCCACGCTCTTCTCAATATACATCAACAGCATAGCTCAGGCAGCAGGAAGCTCTCTCATCCATTTATATGCAGATGATACAGTCTTATACTCAGCTGGCCCCTCCCCTGATGTTGTGTTAAATGCTCTACAACAAAGCTTTCTTAGTGTCCAACAAGCTTTTTCTACCCTTAACCTTGTTCTGAACAGCTCCAAAAAAAAGGTCATGGGGTTTGGTAAGAAGAATGCCCCTTTCCCCACAGTTGTGATTACTACCTCTGAGGGTTTAGAGCTTGACGGTACACTGTCATTCTCTCAACACATATCAAAGCTGCAGGCTAAAGTTAAATCTAGACTTGGTTCCCTCTATCGTAATGGCTCCTCTTTCACCCCAGCTGCCTAACTAACCCTCATTCAGATGACCATCCTACCCATGCTACATTACGGAGACGTAATTCATAGATTGGCACGTAAGGGTGTTCTCAAGCGGCTAGATGTTCTTTACCATTCGGCCATCAGATTTGCCACCAATGCTCCTTATAGGACACATCACTGCACTCTATACTCCTCTGTAAATTGGTAATTTCTGTATACCCGTCGCAAGAGGAGGTCTTTTGCCTTTTAGGCCGTCATTGTAAATAAGAATTTGTTCTTAACTGACTTGCCTAGTTAAATAAAGGTTAAATAAAAATAGAAATTCAATCAATCAAAACAACCTCGATGAACATAGTATCTATCATCAGGGTTTTAAAATGCCCTAGTGGCACCAAAGAATCCAAATGTAAACTGAACGTGAAAACTAAAAGCAGAAGCACAGCATCGTCTACAATGTCATTGTATGCTGCAGCGTTAAGATTTCCCTTCACTGGAACTAAGGGACCTAGCCTGAACCATGGAAAACAGCCCCGGGCCATTACTCCTCCTCCACCAAACTTTACAGTTGGCACTATGCATTGGGGCAGGTAGCTTCTCCTGGCATCTGCCAAACCCAGATTCTTCTGTCGTACTGCCAGATGGTGAAGCGTGATTCATCACTCCAGAGAACGCTTTTCCACTTCTCTAGAGTCTAATGGCAGCCAGCTTTACACCACTCCATCTGATGCTTGGCATTGCGCATGGTGATCTTAGGCTTGTGTGTGGCAGCTGGGCCACGGAAAGTTCATGAAGCTCCCGACGAACAGTTATTGTGCTGATGTTGCTTCCAGAGGCAGTTTGGAACTCAGTAGTGAGTGTTGCAACCGAGGACAGACAATTTTGATGCACTACGAGCGTCAGCACTCGGCTATCCCATGTGTGTGGAAAATATTTAATCACAGGTAAGACATTTTACTTGTTTTGTATAGTTTGTTTGTAACTCTACTCGCTACTTGTAGTTGAATAGTCGGTTTGTTTGAGTTGTTGGTCTTAGCTAATTGAATGTTCCGGTCGGTAGGTAGTTAGCACTCACTCACGTAGCTGCTAGCACTGTCATGAAAAGGGGCACTTTTTCTAAGTAGTGAGAATGTTCGGGAGCAGGCAATGTTGAAAAGTAATCTTTAGACATGATGTAGTTTTCATGTAGTTTTGTAATTGACTAAAACAAGCAGTAGGTAACCACAGGTTGTTTTCCCCACAGGGCCGCAACGTTCTATCTCCCTTGCCTAGTTCCTTGCCTCGGAGCTGGGCTTGGAACTATGAATCTCAAAGCCAAAGGTGAAGAAAGAGGCACAAGGCATCTTTATAAAGCTCCATCTGTTAGCTAACCACATGGCTTTGGCCCCACATCCTCCACCTACCCCACAACCTCCCCACTCCCCTGCCCAGTTCCTTGTCTCGGAGCTGGGCTAGGACAGCCACCTTCCCTCTGCCCCTAACCATTGAGAGGCTGAGGATATCTTGGGTGTCTGCCAAATCTTGAAGAGGTATAATCTGGGCTACATCTGTCCACTTGGCAAGCTTTCGTTTTCTGTGTGTGTGTGTGTGGAGGGAGGGGGCGGTGTATTGAAGGCTGTGTGGTAAAACCCTTTGAAAATGTTTGACACCTTGCAATACCATCGCCAGTGCTCTGATTCTCATCTTGGGAGCATGAGTTAACAGAGCTCTTAGCTTGTGTAGAGATAGAACAGGGATGTTCTGTCTGGCAGTGTGAATACTGACAATACTGAACCTCATTATCAGCATTTGATGTTAGTTAGATTGATTTTTTTGTGCCTCCAACTCCAATACACACACACACACACGTGAACATACACACGCACACAATCATCATCATCATCATCACATATCTGAGGAAATCATAGACAGCTGAAACACTGTAGTATTGGTATCAGTTTCCAGAGAAACGTACCATCATCGTGACATACAGATTGGGTTGCAAAATATTTCAGAATATTTGGAGGATTTCTGTAATCAGTAGGGAATAAGTAAGGTCTTCTTGGGTATGACACTACAAGCTTGGCACACCTGTATTTTGGGGGTTTCTCCCATTCTTCTCTGCAGATCTTCTTAAACTCTGTCAGGTTGGATTGGGAGCATCGCTGCACAGCTATTTTCAGGTCTCTCCAGAGATGTTCGATCGGGTTCAAGTCCGGGCTCTGGCTGGGCAACTCAAGGACATTGAGAGACTTGTCCCTAAGCCACTGTCATTGTCTTGGCTGTGTGCTTAGGGTCGTTGTCATGTTGGAAGGTGAACCTTCGCCCCTGTCTGAGGTCCTGAGCGCTTTGGAGCAGGGTTTCATCAAGGATCTCTATGTACTCAGCTCTGTTCATCTTTCCCTCAATCCTGACTAGTCTCCCAGTCACTGCCGCTGAAAAACATCCCCACAGCATGATGCAGCTGCCACCACACTTCACCGTACGGATGGTGCCAGTTTTTCTCCAGACGTGATGCTTTCAATCTTGGTTTCATCAGACCAGAGAATCTTGTTTCTCTTGGTATGAGAGTCCTTTAGGTGCCTTATGGCAAACTCCAAGATGGCTGTCATGTGCCTTTTACTGAGGAGAGGTCACTCTACCATAAAGGCCTGATTGGTGGAGTGCTGCAGAGATGGTTGTCCTTCTGGAAGGTTGTACCATCTCCACAGAGGAACTCTGGAGCTCTGTCAGAGTGACCATCGGGTCCTTCTCACCTGATTGCTCAGTTTGGCCAGCTCTAGGAAGAGTCTTGGTTCCAAACTTTTTCCATTTAAGATTGATGGAGGCCACTGTGTTCTTGGTGACCTTCAATGCTGCAGACATTTTTTGGTACTCTTCCCCAGATCTGTGCCTCGACACAATCCTGTCTCAGAGCTCTACGGACAATTCCTTCAACCTCATGGCTTGTTTTTTTTTTACTGTGTGACCTTATATAGACAGGTTTTTGCCTTTCCAAATCATGTCCAATCAATTGAATTTACCATAGGTGGACTCTAATCAAGTTGTAGAAACATCTCAAGGATGATCAATGGAAACAGCATGCACCTATGCTCAATTTCCAGTCTCATAGCAAAGGGTCTGAATACTTATGTAAATAAGGTATTTTATTTTTTATTTTTTATACATTTGTAATGATAGGGAGGCAGAGGAAATGTGTTATCCAAAATCTGCTCTCCATGTTCACCAATGAGAACATTGTGATGCTAGTAGCTACTGACTGAGGTCAATTGTGTTCCTGATTGCCAAACAAAGTAGCAAATAAAAAAAGGACTTTCTCTTTTGTTTTGTCAGTCAAATTTCATTTCAGGTGTGACTGCACAGGGGACGATTGCCACAATGAGATTGAAGTGACATTCAATTCTTACTAAGACTCATATACTTACATTGATATGCTACATTATTCAACAAAGTTCTTAGTTATTGTAACATCACCTAATATTCTAAATGTCAATATCAAGACAATCAAAACATATTTCCATATAATAAGAAAATTGGGTGGTGGGTGATAATTACTGTTTGTTTTCGAGATGAGAAACAGTGTTTGTCTGATGAAGATAATGCAAATGTAATCAATATTTATAAGGGTTATCTGTGTCTATTCTTACTTTAACTAAATCTGAATGCAGAATTTAATAGAACACATTGTGGATTTAAAACATAGGCATTCATTCAAATGAATACAAGTCTTATTGGAACATAGTCTTCCCATACACAAACAACATTGGGTCCATATTGATATTGATGTGATATTCACAAAGACTCTCAGAGTAAGAGCTGATAAAAGATCAGCTTTGCCTTTAAAATCATAATAGATAAGATTACATCGACAGATGCAACCTGATCCTAGATCAGCACTCCTACTCTAAAATGCTATCGTTACTCTCATAAAGTGGTCTCATTGTTTATGTCTCAAATTGTTTACATCAATATCTTGTCCGTTCTTATGTCCAACTGCTGAGAGATCACCATGGAAGTAATCATCGAAACCTAGAGCTTACTAGTTAATGTCTTCCCTCTTTTTCCACTTAACATATGCATTCCGGGATCTTAAGCACAAGAAAAGTGCAGCATATTGCACAAATTGGATTCGTAACATATCACATGAATTGCAAAATTCGTAATATATACACAAACTGAATAATTCGTCACATACCACACGAAGTGGATTACGTACTACACAATTGGATGACGAAGTATACAAAAATAGGGAACCCGTTTTGACTTGTGAGCGCCACTTTAAAAACTACTGCCTGAATTTATACAAATGTTTGAGAGTGCATCTTTAAAATCACATTCAGCAATATTCAGTATTCATTAGCACATTAGCTCAATAATTGTCCTATTGCTCTGCTGCACTAGCTGATGCTTATATGGGCGTCTAGGGTATTTATCTATATGGAAGAAGTACGGGTCATATTCAAGCCAGAGGACTGTTATTTATATCAATGGAGGTGTTAAGGGTTGCAACACTCATTATCGAGTTCCAAACTGCCTCTGGAAGCAACATCAGCAAGAACTGTTCGTGGGAGCTTCATGAAATGGATTTCCATGGCTTAGCAGCCGCACACAAATGTAAGATCACCATGCGCAAAGACAAACGTCGGCTGGAGGTGTGTAAAGCTCGCCGCTATTGGACTCTGGAGCAGTGGAAACGTGTTCTCTGGAGTGATGAATCATGCTTCACCATCTGGCAGTCCGACGTACAAATCTGGGTTTGGCGGATGTCAGGAGAAAGCTACCTGCCCCAATGCATAGTGCCAACTGTAAAGTTTGGCGGTGGAGGAAAAGTGGAGGCTGATATAGTAGCAAAGGGGGGACCAACTCCATATTAATGCCCATTTAAATGAGATGTTTGACGTACTTTTGGTCATGAAGTGTATAATTGTCTCTCTCTCTCCCTCTCTTCTTAAATCTGTTTCATCTACTGGCTCTGTGGATCAGGAACATTTATGTTTTTATTCTGTCCTGAGGCAGAGAGGGAACAGCACATAAAGGTGCCATAAAGGTGAGCAAGCCTGTACTAAAGGTGAGCAAGTCAATAATGGAACTGGTGGTCTACAATGGAACTGGTCGTCTACAATGAAACTGGTAGTCTACAGTACAATGAAACTGGTCATCTACAATGAAACGGGTAATTCTACAATGGAATGGTAGACTACAACAAAACTGATGGTCTGCAATGAAACTGGTAGTCTACAATGAAACTGGTAGTCTACAACTGGTAGTCTATATCTCTCACATGTAGCCTAATATAATATGAACTCCTGCGGTAATTAATTGTTTCTTGCAGTAAAATTATAGACCAAATTATAATTTATAACCAAAAATGTTGTTTTAGAGACAAAAAAGCTTTACACATGTCAACTAGATTGATGCATTCATTCAATTGATTTATGACGTTATCCTGGTGAGCCAGGGTTTATGTAGTCTAAGGCAACAAGTATTAAGAGAAGAGAAGATGTATATAATTATTGACATAAAACATTTGCGAATAGACTTGAAGTAAAAGAAAACTGTAGTATCTATACTATGGTAATGAATGTAGTGTTTTTTGTGGGTTGTAGTACTGTAGTATACACTGTATTATTTATTCTAGTTATTTTGCAGACATAACTGTAGTATTTACTATGTTTTTTTGTTTTATTATCTTTGACATAGAAGTGGAGGCTTTCTCCTTCTGAAAACCTATTACAAAAATAGCACATTGTCCATAACAGGTAGGTAGGTAGTGTCACGACTGGGTGTGTAAGTTGACCAAGGTGCAGCACAGTAGTAGTTTGACATAATATTTATTTAAATTAATATACTGATATACTAAACTAAGAAACATAAGACGAAGTACTTACAAATACAGACACCCCTTACATCGACTGACATATAAACAATGAACCACACAACAGTGTGGGACATGACAACATGACAACATAGCAGCTGCCTCTAATTGGGGACCCAACACAAAACAACACAGAACTAGAATATCTAGATCTGTCAGGCTCTGACCATGGCTAAATAGAGTAGCCAAAGGCTTCTCTATGGCCAGAGCCTGACAGGTAGGTAGGTAGGTAGGTAGGTAGGACGGACAGACAGACGGACGGACAGACTGGGGTCTTAACAGATCATTCAGTTTATGCTATTTCCTCTAACCTGGACTATATTTTCTTGACTCTACTTCTTGAACTGCATAGTTGGTTAAGGGCTTGTAAGTAAGCATTTCACAGTAAAGTCTACACCTTTTGTATTCAAGGAACACAATATATACAGTAGGTTTCTCACTTCTGGGTGGCACAAATTGGGATATGGGGTAGGTGAATGGGCAGGGTATATGCAAATTAAACGCTGTTGCATTTACTATAGTTATAAAAGTGTAATGTTTTTGCAGACTAATGTTTTTGTGAACATTAATTCAGTATTTTCTACAAATAATACTGTAGTATTTACTATATTATTCTACAGTATACTTGTCACGATTGGGTGTATGGAGAGACCAAAGCGCAGCGTAGGGATAGTAGTTCGCCATTCTTTATTTGTACTATGTTATTAAGAATACTAAGTACAGTACAAAACACACAACGAACTGTACAAAACCAAAAACCAAACACTACAGGGAAAACGTCACGTTCACAAAAACACACAAATGAAGCGGACGTAAAGAAAAACACACTTACTACACCGTGACTGCGACATACATCGATATCGATATGTAACGATAACAACCCACCCCAAAGTGAACGACAGACTCGACATATATTGGATCCCTAATTAGAGACAATGCCGTGCAGCTGCCTCTAATTAGGGATCCAACCTAAACCCCACACAGAAACAGAAAAGAACGACACTGTCAGACTCTGACCATAGCTACATAGAGAAGCAATTAGGCTTCTCTATGGCCAGAGCCTGACAATACTACAATATAGTAAGTACTACACATGGTCGAGCGATACTACAGTGTGTAGCATAGTATTGTACAGTATACTACAGTTTACTTCATAATTCTATAGTAAGTACTGGAGCATTCTATAATAAACTGTAGTATTTTTTTATGACAATCTCCAAATGTCTTTAGGCCTACACTTTTTGGTGTTTTAATAGACAGCTCTATCCATTCATCAAATGGCGAGTGCACTGTATATGCTGGAATTATTATGAGAGTGGATTGAATGCGCATGTAGCCTACTTTTTGAAATTATTTGTTTGACAATCAGATTATTGGTTGTGTTCATGCCACATTAAAGGGGCAGTGCAGTTAAAAGAAATAAGAAGATGGCGCCTCCCGAGTTGCGCAGCGGTCTAAGGCACTGCATCTCAGTGCATGAGGCGTCACCACAGACCCGGGTTTAATTCCATAGGCCCGGGAATCCAATAGGCCTGCACACAATTGGCCCAACGTCGTCCGGGTTAGGGGAGGGTTTGGCCGGGGGTGGGGCTTTACTTGGCTCGTCGCGCTCTAGTGACTCCTTGTGGCGGGCCAGGAGCCTGCAGGCTGACTTCGGTCGCCAGTTGAACAGTGCTGCTGGCGGGCGGGTGTTAAGGAGCGCGGTTTGGAGGATCGTAAATGAAATTGGTAGAATATATAATATTACATATTTCCACTCTATGAAGTCAAAATAAAACTCTGAAATTGTGAAAATGATGATAACGCCCTTTTTCTGTACGAGCTGTTTGAAAATAAAATCCTGGAATTTCAGCCTGTTCAGGTGGGATGGAGGTTTTGGCCCAGATCATGATGTCAGAATCTGATCTGATTATAATAGTCCAATGACATTAATCTGGGTAAGGGGGTGGGCTCTAGACCATACAATTAAAAAGACTGCATGGGGGCTGGCTTTGGAATGTATACCTTTCCTTTACATTGCACATCTCAGTAACCCTCTCACTTCACTGGCTGGACAGCAGATTTTCTCCTGGAGTTTTCATTCAATGGGGTTTTCAGTACCTTTATCTTAAGCCATCTCTTTAAATACAGTGTACCTTTTAGTTAGAATTTTGTTAGACTATAATTTATCGAGAGAACGGGTTGAGAATAATAGGGACCAATGAAAGAAAGACTAATAAATATAGGCATATTATAAATATATGCATATTTTTCTCCATTTCAGTATTTATGAAGCATAAAAAAAACTGTTTTGGAGAGCCTTTATGTACAAAAGTAAGAAAGTGGTTTGATTCATTATGAAAATTGCCACATTTCATCTTCAACCCATGGGAATGTTGAAAGGTTAGTGTAGATAGCATTGTATTAGGGACAATAGTGTACAATAGTAGGCTAGCGAGCTAGGACGGTCATAACTACTTGTTCAGCACTATTAAAATGTACAGCGACAGAATTCAGAACATGGGCCATTCTTACAGTATTCTCCCTGTACACCAAGTCAGAACCATAGGATAAATAAAGGGGGCATATAAGCAGACAATGAAAGCTTACAGTTGTTTTGAACGCAGCAGAAGTCAAGCTGGGTTGACAGCATGGCCAATGTATTCAAACTTTTCTGGTCCATGGTGTTGATTGTTTATCCTTTTAAGCTTGGAAAAAAGTTACCCTTAAACCCAAATTTGGACCACACACCCACTCCACTGAGTAGCAGGCTAGTGATTGCATTGGAACATTTGCAGTTAGCCACTGATTCTTTCCTAATCACTCATTGTTGAATTTATGATTTCCAACTTGTTGTGTAATGTTTATGTCCAATGGCCGATGAGCATCGATTCGCTTCATCTATAAGTTATCTTCATATGACAAGGATTGAAAAGGATTTGCCAGTAGATTGTCGAATTGATTCATGATGACGACTGCTCGTCTCTCTTGCTAGCTAAGATTTTTAAAGTATTGACAAAGCAACGGTAGATATAACGTGATTTGACGTAATTTTATCTGTGACCAATGAGCCTTCTTGGATGGGCACTTCTAATGTAACTATGGCAGCACCCAAGAGGCTTGATTTTTTGAGCTCTCCCCATAGATTTTGCGGTGATTTAGTGTCCCCATGAGTGACAGAACACTGAGCTAATAACGAAGCAACTAGAGAACATTACCAACCCTTACTGCTCTGTATTTTCCGCTGGCTGCCCCTCCACCACAGAAAGCACTGAGCTAGGCTGAAACACCTGCATCTGTCTTACTCAAGAAAGTAAAAAAAAAACCATGTTCATATGTGTCTTTATTTTTATTTTTTTTAACTAGGCAAGTCAGTTAAGAACAAATTCTTATTTACAATGACGGCCTACCGGTGAACAGTGGGTTAACTGCCTTGTTCAGGGGCAGAACGACAGATTTGTACCTTGTCAGCACAGGGATTCGATTCAGTAACCTTTCAGTTACTGACCCAACACCCTAACCACTAGGCAAGTATATATATCTATTTTTTTTACATTGTTTGCAAACTTATATGTGACAGGTATTAATACCAAAATAACATGCAACCCAACAACAACTAAAAAACAGGTGGGGCTCAAAACAGGTGGGGCTCAAAACAGGTGGGGCTCTGCATAATGGACCAGAATTTCATGTACTTTACTTGGTTTCACATTTGTCTCCAGCGATCATAAAGTAATTATTAATGGTTTCCTAGTATTATGATGGAATTAAATCAAAGTCAGAATACGGTTTATCTGTACACACACCTCCGCCATACCTTCATTTATTTAAACTCCACCTCAAAGAAATAGTGGGTTAATAGCATGCTACTCTATTCAAGGTCAGAATACGCATACAGAGAAAAGCGCATAAAAGAAAAGCTCACAAAAAGAGAATTACGTTCCACTTAGTCTCGCTTAACTCGGGTCGGAATTCCCCTCTAAATTAATGACATCATTTAATCTGGTAAACTACTGTTGGCAGATGACAAAACGAGTGGAATCAGAAGTCACTTATTCTGTAAGGTATACAACCGGTATGTCTAATCCTGAATGCTTCTTGGTTAAAACTGCATTACACAAATTACCACCGGCTAATTCTATGACTTTAAAATGCCAGATTACTCTGTCCCAGGGTTTGGCCGGGGTAGGCCGTCATTGTAAATAAGAATTTGTTATTAACTGATTTGCCTAGTTAAATAAAGGTTAAATAAAAATAGTAATGAACGTGTCGGGACGAGACAGACAAACAGGCAGCGTTTCTCAACCAGTCGGAATCATGAATCAGCTGGCATAATTTTTATGGATATATACAAAGGAATGTAAATAAAAAAAAGTTCAAACGAAACAATGTGCATCTGGTTTGCAGTCTTTCCAGCTTCAGTTCGAAGTGATTGGGTTACTGTAGGGCCTACCTGTGTTGGCTAGCTCCTCTGAACAAAAAAGAGAGAGCACATTTTCTATGCCAGGCGAAATAGTTCTGGATGTATCCAAATAAATGTCACTAGAAAACAGCCTAAACAAATGCCAATGCGGCTACTTTGCTGTTATTCTGGCTGCTTTTTGACATGACTGTGAGTTAGCAGTAGTTGGCTAGTTAGCAAGCAAGGGATAAGAACGTTGCCAGCCAGTATGGCAATGGAACACTTAGAACGAACGACTAGGTTGGGAGAATTTTTTAATGAAAATATGTCAATCGTTATTTGAATATGTTGGTAAAAAAGTGATAATGCCCTCGAAGCCTGTGTTTGGAGAATATATTGGCACGGGTTTTGTTAGGCCCGAGACAGGCATTATCACTTAAATATATAACTCGAAATTATGGAGAAAGCGTTACATGCTGTAGTGGGCCTACATGTGAAGTGTACTGTAGGTTTGAATGTACAGTATAATACCGGTAATTACATTAGTATGTGTTGAAACTAAGATGTAAGTCAGTGTGAGTCAGTGTAGGTAAATACTGGTCGGTGGAAGAATAGAGTAATGGAATAGAGAATTTGTATTTCTCCCTAAGATATCTCCCTAGATTAGTTCATTTATAGCCAGACAGCCATTAACATTCAACAGACAAGACTACAGTAGAATATATCAAGGTGTAGGCTAGAGATGAAAATTATTGCCATGCCTTTACTTTCCTATAATGAGATCTGGCTTTCCAAAGCCCCTTGCCTGCTTAGCGCAGAGCCAGCAGCATATTTGCAATGTAATCAAAAGTGGCCTTTTTGATGGGAATTAGCATATTTTACTTCTTGGGCTAATTCTATTAGTCATTTTGACATGCCATTGATCATTTAATAACCTCTATATTAAGGACTTTCTTGGTCCGCTGGAAGGAAGATTGTGCTAGATCAGATCACCTTAAATCAGTAAGTACAGACCAGTGAGCAATAGCAGAATCATCTTATTCTGCTTTCACTGAGACAAGAAGCGGCTCTGATGGCGAAGGTATCAGAATTCACTCAAATTGTAAATGGACTTGACAGGTATCAGGACATGAGCCTAAACAACAATTTAAAAAAGGCCCTTTTTGAGATATAATTAAAATTCATATTGTGCAATGTGTATGGTTTGACAATGATTCTCCTGTACAGTGTGTTTTCTGTCATCTATAGGTAATTGTTTAAGTGTACACTACCGTTCAAAAGTTTGGGGTCAGTTAGAAATGTCCTTGTTTTTGAAAGAAAAGCACATTTTTGGTCCATTAAAATAACATCAAATTAATCTGAAATACAGTGGACATTGTTAATGTTGTAAATGACTATTGTGGCTTTTCCAGATTTTTAATGGAATATCTACATAGGCGTACAGAGACCCATTATCAGCAACCATCACTCCTGTCTTCCAATGGCACATTGTGTTAGCTAATCCTTTGTCCAGTGTCTGTGTTATTTTGCCCATCTTAATCTTTTCTTGTTATAGAAGGCCAGAATCCCGGAGTTGCCGTTTCACTGTTGACGTTGAGACTGGTGTTTTGCGAGTACTATTTAATGAAGCTGCCAGTTGAGGACTTGTAAGGCGTCTGTTTCTCAAACTAGACACTCTAATGTACTTGTCCTCTTGATCAGTTGTGCACCGGGGCCTCCCACTCCTCTTTCTATTCTGGTTAGAGCCAGTTTGCGCTGTTCTGTTCAGTTCAGTTTCTTGGCAATTTCTCACATGTAATACCCTTCATTTCTCAGAACAAGAATAGGCTGATGAGTTTCAGAAGAAAGTTATTTGTTTCTGGCCATTTTGAGCCTGTAATCGAACCCACAAATGCTGATGCTCCAGATACTCAACTAGTCTAAAGAAGGCCAGTTTTATTGCTTCTTTAATCAGAACAGTTTTCAGCTGTGCTAACATAATTGCAAAAGGGTTTTCTAATGATCAATTAGCCTTTTAAAATGATAAACTTGGATTAGCTAACACAGTGATGGTTGCTGATAATGGGCCTCTGTACACCTATGTAGATACTCCATTATTTTTTTTTTTTTTTATATCAGCCGTTTCCAGCTACAATAGTCATTTACAACATTAACAATGTCTACACTGTATTTCTGATGTTATTTTAAATAGACAAAAAAAATGCTTTTCTTTCAAAAACAAGGACATTTCTAAGTGACGCCAAACTTTTGAACGGTAGTGTATGTGTTGGGGCATAACATAAGTAATAGTCAGGGAAATACTATTTGACCAAAATTGGACTAGTCTTCTTCTGGATCTGTAAACGGAGAAGGCTAATCAAATGGCTACCCGGAATATTTGCATGGTTACATTAACTGTACAGGTAAATGACAGGAAGAGATACTTAAATAGCTAATTGTGTGTATGATATAATTTAGGGTAATAATAGTAATTCCCTTAAAATACAGTCCTTAGTGCGCAGGGTTTAATTACAGATAAATGCACGTATTGCACATTCGATATACTAAAAGCAATGAATAAAGATATAACTGACAGGATACTAATATGCAATCCTGAGTGAATGACTACTTAAATTCAGTCCAAGAATTACTTACAATATTGCACGTGATATGATATAACAACTGTACATGAATATGTATATACAGACCTGAATGAATAAATAAGTCCAGAGTGAATGAGTGATAACAGACCAGAGTTACTCACGGATGGATGCATAATTGTTAAACTAGGTCCTAACACCCCAACAGTTCCAGGTCTATGTTGCCGACGGCACGGCACCCCGGTGAGGCATTAAATAGTCTAATAGTCGCTGGCAGGAAGGACCTCCTGTAGTGCTCTCTGGCACACCGTGGTGGGATCAGTCTGTGACTGAAGGTGCTCCTCTGCGTCATAACCATGGCATTCAGAGGGTGGGTGACGTTGTCCATGATGGCCAGCAGTTTGGCCAGGATCCGTCTCTCCGCCACCTCCTCTAGAGTGTCAAGGCTAATCCCCAGATCAGAGCTAGCCTTCCTGATAAGCTTATTTACCCGAAAAGCATAACCGGCTTTTATGTTGGCGCCCCAGAACACCACTGCAAAAATGATGGCACTGTTTTTTATTTCTTTACCTCTCTTGTTTACATAATACTTATTTTCTACTTAAACTGCACTGTTGGTTAGGGCTTGTAAGTAAGCATTTCACTGTAAGGTCTACACCTGTTGTATTTTGCACACATTACAAATAAACTTTGATTTGATTGATTTAGAGTACACAGGAGAAGGCTAGAGTACACAGAAGGAGAAGGCTAGAGTGCACAGAAGGAGAAGGCTAGAGAACACAGAAGGAGAAGGCTAGAGAACACAGAAGGAGAAGGCTAGAGAACACAGAAGGAGAAGGCTAGAGAACACAAAAGGAGAAGCGTAACTGCATTCACAAGCAAACTTACTAACCAACTAGTGGAACACTATTGAACCCTATAGTCCCCAACGTGTTAGAAAAGGAGCATGGTAATGCACAAACAGAAAGACAGAGCAGTACAGGCAGGTAATAGTAACATTATTATAATGTACAAGGAGATGAACAGAGCAGTACAGGCAGATAATAGTAACATTATGGTAATGTACAAGGAGATGGACAGAGCAGTGCAGGCAGGTAATGGTAACATTATGGTAATGTGCAAGGAGATGGACAGAGCAGTACAGGCAGGTAATGGTAACATTATGGTAATACACAAAGAGAAAGACAGAAGTACAGGAAGGTAATAGTAACATTATGGTAATTATATTAGGAAGATGTACTAGTAGTCAGTGGTGTAAAGTAGTTAAGTAAAAACTACTTTAAAGTACTACTTAATTACTTTACTTTTACTTTTACTTCACTACATTCCTAAAGAAAATAATGTACTTTTTACACCATACATTTTCCTTGACACCCAAAAGTACTCAATCCTTAGCAGGGCAGGAAAATGGTCCAATTCACACACTTATCAAGAGAACATCCCCGGTCATCCCTACTCCCTCTGATCTGGCGGACTCACTAAACACACATGCTTTGTTTGTAAATTAAATTATGTTGGAGTGTGCCACTGGTTATCTGTAAATGTAAAAAGTCAAGAAAATCATGCTGTCTGGTTTGCTTATGGCTCCCAAGTGGCGCAGTGGTCTAAGACACTGCATCTCAGTGCTAGAGGCATCACTAAAGACAACCTGGTTTGAATCCAGACTGTATCACAACCGACCGTGATTGGGAATCCCATAGAGCAACGCACAATTGGCCCAGCATCGTCCGAGTTTGGCCAGTGTAGGCCATCATTGTAAATAAGAATTTAAATAAAGGTTAATAAAAAAAAAATGAATACAAGGTATTTGAAATTATGTGTATTTTAGGATTACATTTACTTTTGATACTTAAGTATTTTTAAAACCAAATAACTTGACTTACTCAAGTAGTATTTTCCTGGGTGAATTTCACTTTTACTTGAGTCATTTTCTATTAAGGTATCTTTACTTTTACTCAAGGATGACAATTGGGTACTTTTTCCACCACTGCTAGTAGTTGAACACTATTGAACTAGTCACGTACATGACAACAAGGTGCAAGGAACAAGGGTTCACTGGAAGGTAATATGTCATTGTCCTGTGTTGTCTGGTGGCTGGAAGCTATCAGTAGCTGCCAGTTTGATAATTGCTGCCCTGGGCTCTGTAGTACTCTTTCACATCCTCCTGACAGGCCAATCCAAGCTAAGGATGGCTGGGGAGAAAGGAGTTGGCTGTTAGCTGCAGGTATGTTGCTTGGAGGACTATTGGCTGCAGGTATAGGGCTAGGAGGACTGTTGGCTGCAGGTATGGGGCTAGGAGGACTGTTGGCTGCAGGTATGGAGCTAGGAGGGCTGTTGGCTGCAGGTATGGAGCTAGGAGGGCTGTTGGCTGTTGGCTGCAGGTATGGGGCTAGGAGGGCTATTTGCTGTAGGTATGGAGCTAGGAGGGCTGTTGGCTGCAGGTATGGGGCTAGGAGGGCTATTGGCTGTAGGTATGGAGCTAGGAGGGCTATTGGCTGCAGGTATGGAGCTAGGAGGGCTGTTGGCTGTTGGCTGCAGGTATGGGGCTAGGAGGGCTATTGGCTGTAGGTATGGAGCTAGGAGGGCTGTTGGCTCCAGGTATGGGGCTAGGAGGGCTATTGGCTGTAGGTATGGAGCTAGGAAGGCTATTGGCTGCAGGTATGGAGCTAGGAGGGCTGTTGGCTGCAGGTATGGCGCTAGGAGGGCTGTTGGCTGCAGGTATGGAGCTAGGAGGGCTATTGGCTGCAGGTATGGAGCTAGGAGGGTGTTTGCTGCAGGTATGGAGCTAGGAGGGCTGTTGGCTGCAGGTATGGGGCTAGAAGGGCTGAGGCTGCAGGTCTGGGGCTAGGAGGCTACAAAGCTAACAGTGGCTAATAGTCACGTAACATAGCACAGTGGAATAACTGTAATTAAACATTTCAGTTTGATTCAGGGTGTTGTCCTTCAATCCGTAGTGTACTATTCCTTTGATATACTCCTTGCTATGGTATAATGACAGGCATGACAACAGTGCAGTTAAACAACACATTTCCCATCAGTTTACTCACACAATGTATAGCTTGGTAGCCATAGAGTTTGGTCAGGGGTTAGTCTCAGATCAGATCCTGCTGTAGATAATGTGCAGCCAACCAATAAAGCATAGGAATGTGTGTTCCCGCAAGCATATGTGTGTGTTCATGTGTGTGCCTGGGTTTGTGTGTCAATGTGTTGTGGTTGCGGTGTGTGTACTATGAATGTGCTGCTGTGTCACTTGTTCTAGTCCCCTCATAACCAGGAGATATCAGTCTGGGACTAGAATTGGGAAGTGTTGGTAAGTGATGTTCTAGTCCCCTCATAGCCGGGAGCTATCAGTCTGGGACTGGAACTGTGAAGTGTTGGTAAGTTATGTTCTAGTCCCTTCATAACCAGGAGCTATCAGTCAGGAACTGGAACTGTGAAGTGTTGATAAGTTATGTTCTAGTCCCCACATAACCAGGAGATATCAGTCTGGGACTGGAACTGTGAAGTGTTGGTAAGTGATGTTCTAGTCCCCTCATAACCAGGAGATATCAGTCTGGGACTGGAACTGGGACATGTTGGTAAGTGATGATCTAGTCCCTTCATAACCAGGAGATATCAGTCTGGAACTGGAATTGAGAAGTGTTGGTAAGTGATGTTCTATTCCCCTCATAACCAGGAGATATCAGTCTGGGACTGGAATTGGGAAGTGTTGGTAAGTGATGTTCTATTCCCCTCATAACCAGGAGATATCAGTCTGGGACTGGAATTGGGAAGTGTTGGTAAGTGATGTTCTAGTCCCCTGCTAACCAGGAGATATCAGTCTGGGACTGGAACTGTGAAGTGTTGGTAAGTGATGTTCTAGTCCCCTCATTACCAGGAGATATCAGTCTGGGACTGGAACTGTTGGTAAGTGATGATCTAGTCCCCTCATAACCAGGAGATATCAGTCTGGGACTGTTCAGATATTCCACACAACTTGAATCTTCCACTCTTTCTTTCTCTGTCTGTCTAATTCTCTGTTCACTCCTTCCCCTCACCCTCTTCCCATCTCTCATCTTTTAATCGGCACCAACACTCCCTTAAGATCGGCCTCTGCTTCATTAAAGGGGATGGGGACCATATTAAGCGGTATTATTCTAATGGGAATGCGGTTGGTTTCTATTACTTTCTCTCTCTCTCTCCCTCTCCCTTTCTCTACCTTCCCAGTTCTCTCTCTCTCTCTCTTTCTTATTCTCCTCATCTAAGCCCCGTTCCAGAGCCAGTGCTGTGTGGAGATGTAGTTGTTCCCCACGAGGGCATACTGAAGCAGGGCTGGCTCTATTTCAATGTGATGATTGCTGTTCAATGACAATAAGCAAATATTGTGACAGGCTTTCCTTCTGGGTTCCCTCTGAGAATCAAGTGCACTCTATTCTGAAGTTGACATATTCCAGATCTTCTTCTTCTTCTTCTTCTTCTTCTTCTTCTTCTTCTTCTTCTTCTTCTTCTTCTTCTTCTTCTTCTTCTTCTTCTTCTTCTTCTATTCTCAATCATTCTTGCCTTTCCCTCCCATTCCACCCCACAAAAAAAAATGTAATCTTCACCTTTCCTTCATTTGTTGTTGTACAATAATCTAAAATTGCCATGGCTACCTCTGAACCATACAGACTATTAGTGGTAAATAGGCACTTGGAGCAGCGGCTTGAGCGATTGATGACAGCAGCACGGACAGATGTGTGAGTGACTTACTGGGTCCACACACACACACACACACACCTGCATCATGGGCGGTGTGTGTGAGTGTCTTAACTGGTCCTCAGATACACAGGGATCTCTCAGGACCAAATAAAGATGAATGCCTTCTCCAGGGCTACATCCCAGATGGCACCCTATTCCTTACATAGTGCACAACATAGGGAATAGGGTGAGAAATTGGGACGTAACCCTGGAGAAGCCTGATCACCACCAGTGTTGGGGAGTAATCCGTTACCAGTAAAAATAATGTAATCAGATTGCAGATACTTTTGAAACAATACATGCAAATATTTGACACTTCTCTGTTGTCTCAGGGACATTCAAAATCAGCATTGAAAAAAGGAAGCACGTTTAAATGTGTTCCACCTGAGCGAGTCTGACCACAAGTCAGAGACCACGATGATGACACAACAAATGTGTTTGATGGATCGCAGGAAAACAGCAGGAATAGGCTTTAGTAGGCTACAGTCCAAGCTATGTCTTCCAATGGTGCGACTGCTGTTGGCATCCTAAGATTTTTCAATTTACAGTAAATAAATGCTTGGAGGTAAGGATGTTAGCAGTAGTGTAGTCTACGGCAATAAGGATATCACTTATTATTGAGCTATTTGCGCCTTACAGATTATGGTTGTTGTGGATGGCTGTTTACAAATCTAAATGTGTATTTGAACCCAATAATGGTTGAATTCAAGAAGTTTAAGCTGCATATCAAATCATTGTTTTTGAAACCAGTGGACAGCCAGTGAAAAATGTGCTCTTGCAACAGCTGCATAATGCGGATCCCAGCCTTTGGAATAAAAGTGGGGCTCTAATCTAATCCATAGGTTTTATGGACACAAGCTCAAACTTGCACACTTTTGATAGACTTAAAAAGGGGCAATCTGTAGTTGCTACATCAATTTTTGGGACTTATCTTTACATAATATATATATAATTTATCTCATTCAATCATATTATATGAAGTAGAAAGCAAATGGGTTAGAAGAAGCCTACCCATAAAGTAAAATGTAACATCCATACATGGCCAGCTATGTAAACTTGAACATTGATTTATCCTGCAATAGATGTTGTTCAATTGGTAACATACATTTTTGTCTTCTTCTAATCGTAAGGGGAAAATAATCAGATTGCGTTACTGAGTTTGGGTAATCCAAAAGTTACGTTACTGATTACAATTTTGGACAGGTAACTAGCAACTGTAACGGATTACATTTATAAAAGTAACCTACCCAACCCTGATTACCACCAATAAAAAGCATGAACTGGAGCACCCCCAGAGAACATGACTAACAGAGAATAAACTGTAAACTACATGAATTACTCAAATGTACTGTAAATGTTGAAAAACACGTGTGGCCAAAAACTCCCAATCTGCACCAAAAGTAGAATTCCCAGCTATATTAATCAAGCATACTGTAAACATGACTTTACATCTTACCCTTTCCTCTCCAATTAACAAAGAAACTACAGCAGGCCAGTGACAGATGGCGGCACATGTTTGTGTGGGTGAAGTAGTTATTGTCAGTGTGTGTGGTGGTGCTGTGAGAGAGACAACAGCCTTGTGGCAGTGGGCGAGGCGCATTTTGTTATTGTGGGTAGCAGAAAAATGTGGTAAATTAGTCATTTACTGATAGATTCTTGATCACTGAGGTTTCAACTGGACCTCCTCCAATCTTTGAGAGGCAGGCGAGGAATTGGAGGAAACAAGGATTTGACAGTAATGTTTTTAGATACAGACAACATCTCTTCAATGCCCCCTCTACACTGAGTGTACAAATCATTAGGAACATCTTCCTAATATTGAGTTGCACCCCTCTTTTTGCCCTCAGAACAGTCTCAATTTGTCGGGGCATGGACTCTACATGATGTCGAAAGCGATCCACAGGGATGCTGGCCCGTGTTGACTCTAATGCTTCCCACAGTTGTGTCAAGTTGGCTGGATGTGGACCATTCTTGATACACACAGGAAACTGTTGAGCGTGAAAAGCCCAGTAGTGTTGTAGTTCTAGACACACTCAAACCGGTGCGCCTGGTACCTACTACCATACCCTGTGCAAAGGCACTTAAATCTTTTGTCTGGCCCATTCACCCTTTGAATGGCACACATACACAATCCATGTCTCAATTGTCAGTCATCATGTGGATTTAGGATTGAGTCATAGAGGCTATTGTCATTGACACACATTTAAGGAGAGGCAGTGCAATGAGATTTCAATGTACATACACTTTTCAATTTACATCCTTGTCTTACCTTTAGTTGTGGCTGGCAACGTGACATCCTTATCTTACCGTTCGTTGTGGCTGGCAACGTGACATCCTTGTCTTACCGTTCGTTGTGGCTGGCAATGTGACATCCTTGTCTTACCGTTCGTTGTGGCTGGCAATGTGACATCCTTGTCTTACCGTTCGTTGTGGCTGGCAATGTGACATCCTTGTCTTACCGTTCGTTGTGGCTGGCAACGTGACATCCTTGTCTTACCGTTCGTTGTGGCTGGCAATGTGACATCCTTGTCTTACCGTTCGTTGTGGCTGGCAACGTGACATCCTTGTCTTACCGTTCGTTGTGGCTGGCAATGTGACATCCTTGTCTTACCGTTCGTTGTGGCTGGCAACGTGACATCCTTGTCTTACCGTTCGTTGTGGCTGGCAACGTGACATCCTTGTCTTACCGTTCGTTGTGGCTGGCAACGTGACATCCTTGTCTTACCTTTCATTGTGGCTGGCAACGTGACATCCTTGTCTTACCTTTCATTGTGGCTGGCAACGTGACATCCTTGTCTTACCTTTCATTGTGGCTGGCAACGTGACATCCTTGTCTTACCTTTCATTGTGGCTGGCAACGTGACATCCTTGTCTTACCTTTCATTGTGGATGGCAACGTGACATTCTTGCTCTGCAGCTCCACATTTACTGTACATATCTGTATCACAGTAGCCTCTAGTCAGTGAACTTGCAAACTATTCACCGGCTATTCCCAAACTGGGGTACGCCAAATAAAAATGTGATTCACATTTTCAAACATTCCATTTAGATTTTGCAACGGGGCTATACATTTGAGTGATGTTCTTTTCTCACCTAAGTAGCCTCGTTTCACTGCCATAAATGAAATTAAACCATCTAGTGCCCTTACCCGGGAAAGCACAGAACAACAGACAGGGGCGCTGGACCATTGAAGAGGTGCAAATATGATGAGAACTACATTGATTTGGGGTTCACTTATATTGGGAGTAGTGCCTTTCCTCAGCCAGTGTTTTATACAGTATGTGGAAAAGTACTCACAACTCGATGAAACCGTCACCCTTGCGCAGACATTTAGAAACAAGACATGCCAATTTGAAAAATAATTCATGGGTGTTTGAGTGAGAATTAAGATGACTTTCAAGTAGTAAGACGTGTAAAAGCAACAGATACCGTTAATAAAAAGGGGCTAGAAACGTCTTATATGGTGAGCTACTGAGTGGCTAGGACAGGCAAGCCCCATACTATTGCGGAGGACTTAATTCTTCCTGCTGCCGCGGATATGGCTGGGACAATGTTGGGGGAAAAGGCCCCAAAAAAACTATACAGACAATGCCTTCATCAAACAACACTGTTTCACGACGCATCAGTGACATGGCAGGAGATGTTTCGAAACAATTACTGCTTTGCATACAAGCCAGTGAATTCTATGCGTTACAGCTGGATGAGTCAACAGACGTGGCGGGCCTGGCACAGCTCCTGGTATATGTCCCTTACGTTTATGAGGGTGAATTAAGGTAGACATCCTCTTCTACAAACCACTGGAAACCAGGACAACAGGAGAGGATATTTTAAAGTACTGGGCAGCTTTGTGACATCAAATGGACTTTCGTGGTCAAGATGTGTTGGTATCTGTACTGATGGTACAAAAGCCATGACAGGGAGACATAGTGGCGTGCAAGCAGTTGCTCCCAATGCCACTTGCGTACACTGCAGCATCCACCGAGAGGCTCTTGCTGCCAAGGGAATGCTTGACAGCTTGAAATACGTTTTGGACACTACAGTGAAAACGGTTAACTTTGTTATAGCAAGGCCCCTGAACTCTTGTGTATTTTCTGCATTATACAATGACATGGGCAGTAACCATTAACGCTTTTACAACATACAGAAGTGCACTGATTATCAAGGGACAAAGTATTAACATGTTGTTGTTTTTTAATTAAGAGACGAGCTTAAATTGTCTTTACTGTCCGTAATTTTAACTTGTCTGACCGCTTGCATGATGACGAGTTTCTCACACAAATATCTGTGATATTTTTCTCGCCTGAATGATCTGAGTCTAGGATTACAGGGACTCTCCGCAACTATATTCAATGTGCGCGACAAATTTGAGGCTATGTGTCACGAGTGTGTGTGTTGGGAGACCAAGACGCAGCGCAGGGATAGTTCGACATGATTTTTATTTTACTATGTATAAGCACTACAATACTATACTGTGTAAAATCAAATCCAAAAGACGAACTAAAGAAACACGAAAAGACTAACGACACGTTCACTCTACAAACACGAAATGAACGGACGTAAAGGAAAAAGGACGACACTGTCAGACTCTGACCACAGCTACATAGAGAAGCAATTAGGCTTCTCTATGGCCAGAGCCTGACACTATGATTTAGAAGATGGAGCTCTTCTCTGTCTGCATTAACAAGGACAGCACACAGGTCTTTCCATCATTGTATGATTTTTTGTGTGCAAATGAACTCAAGCTCACGGACAAGCGGTTCTGTGAAAATTGAATTTAATCAGAAGCCATTGCCAGATTTCTGGATAGGGCTGCGCTCAGAGTATCCTGCTGTTAAGACACGGCTGCCCTTTGCAACCACGCACCTATGTGAGTGTGGAGTCTCTGCCCTCACTAGCATGAAAACGAAATACAGGCACAGACTGTGTGTGGAAAATTATTTAAGACTGAGACTTTTGGTGTGTGTGTTCCCAAACAAGGACCAGTTGCGCTCTGAGGCGGCTGATGTTGGTGGGATTTGGAGGATGATGGAGGCAACAGGGGAAAGAGCCTCAGATCCACAATGCCCCTTCCACCAGGTGGCTGATGAGATATGTTGGCACGACTGCCATATTGCATCTCCATCCTAAAGCCCTTGCTTGTAAGTGTACTTACAAGTGTACTACCAAGAGCCTTGTCCTCATCCAGACCAAGGTAGAGATGACACCATAGGCGAGGAGTCTGGTGATCTCTGCACCAGACAGGATGCCCTTGCCAGCATACTTGGGGTCCAACATGTACGCTGCGGCGTGTATGGGCTTCAGGCAGAAGTCTTCACGCTTTTTGATGTATTTCAGAATTTCAATTGACTCTGCTTGGAGCAACAGTGAAGTGGGCAGGGCAGTACGGATTTTTTATCTTACATCTGCAAGCAGAGTCTGAACATCAGCCAGGGTGGAATTGTCTCCCTCAATCCGTGCAATGGCTACTGTTATAGGTTTCAGGAGTTTCAGGATGCTTACCACTCTCTCCCAAAATACATCAACCAGGAGGATCCTCTTGATGGAGCGGTCCATATTGGCAGACTGTGGTATAGCCATTTCTTGGAGAGACTCCTTCCCCTCTAGGAGACTGTCAAACATGATGACACCACCACCCCAACAGGTGTTGCTGGGCAGCTTCAATGTGGTTGCTGCTAAAACTTGATGACCCTTCACATACGCAACCATTTCCTTGGCTCTCTTGTAGAGTTTATACATTGTTTTCAGTGCCATGATGTTCTTGAGGAGCAGATTCAATGCATGAGCAGCACAGCCAATGGGTGTGATGTAAGGGTAGGACTCCTCCACTTTAGACCAAGCAGCCTTCATGTTCGCAGCATTGTCTGCCACCAGTACAAATACCTTCTGTGGTCCAAGGTCATTAATGACTGCCTTCAGCTCATCTGCAATGTACAGCCTGGTGTGTCTGTTGTCCCTTGTAGAATACTGGTTGAGGGGTAGAGATGATGTAGTTAATTATTCCTTGCCCACGAACATTCGACCACCCATCAGATATGATTGCAATACAGTCTGCTTTCTCTATGATTTGCATGACCTTCACTTGAACTCGGTTGAACTCTGTATCCAGCAAATGAGTAGATGAAGCATGTCTGGTTGGAGGGGTGTATGCTGGGCGAAGAACATTCAGAAACACTCGAGCAAGACATTCATCAGCATTTATCTGAATACATTCCTCCATTGAGTAAAAAATCCAATTTGTGTCCAATTCGTCATTTCCACCTCCAATAGAAGTAGACTTTTGTCAGAGGTTGCTTGCTGTGAGCGCTGAGGGAACTTCATGCACTTGGCCAGATGATTCTGCATCTTTGCTGCATTCTTCACATATGATTTGACACAGTATTTGCAAATGTACTCAGCTTTTCCTTCTACATTAGCTGCAGTGAAATGTCTCCACACATCAGATAGTGCCCATGGCATTTTCCTGTAAAGACTAGAAAAAACAATTGTAAAAAATAAATAAATACAATTCCATGTACAGATAAATAGTTAAGCAGTTAGATTAAACTTTGTAAAATAAATGTTTTAAAATGAAACATGTATGGAAACAGGAGAATTATCAGTCAGCAGCTAAAACCCACATAGTAGCAAAACGAACTAGCAGAAGTTGTTAGAAAGTTAGAAATGATTTAAACACACTTTGCTTTAGGCTACTATTTACTAGTTAACAAAAAATAATGTATGTCATATAAAATATATTCACCCCACCCAGTATTGTAATCAAAACTTACCAGAAAGCATGTCGTCCTTGGCTCAGACAGTGTAGTAGTGTGGGCTCAATACCATCTCATTAGTATGCAAGATCTTGAGAATCAGCTGTAAATGTGATGGAAGAATGCACTGTGCATGCAGAGGGTTGCAACTCCATTGAATAGGGGACAGTTTAACCAAAATATAGACCTAGAATTGCCTTATGTGTATCCCACAAAAAAAGGTTCACTGTTATAAGCTAACTTTTTTGATGAATTTAAGCAAAATTCCCCAAATTCCAGGGCTTAACTTCCCATGGAAAATCTCCGGAAAAATTCTGCAAATTTACCGGAATGTTTCCGACCCTTTGCAACCCTACTTGGTACACACTAAATGTAGCTTGCAAGACAATAACGCGTCTAGCCAGCTAGTAACTTTAGCATATCAAACATTAACTTTTACCACTTTCATACATATATAAAATAATAGTTTCAGCATATTAAAGTTACCTTAGAACAAACCAGGCTTCATTTCATCAAAGTGGAAAATGATCACTGAAAACTGAATTTAAGTTCCTCTGGTGAGTTGATTGGCTTCTTGCTGCATGCTTACTGCCTGGACCATGGTGCCAGGAAGGTGGCTCAGAGCAGCCAACGGGGAAACACCCTTTCTTAAAGAAACAGCGACAATGTCTGGTGAAAACTCAATAAAACAAGTCTAAAATATAATGAAAATGTCTATACATTTCAGGTGTTTCAAAAACGTTGCTCTGCTATTAGTATTTTAACTGTATAAATGTTGGTCTCAACAAGACAATTCTGTTTACATTGCCCTGCTTAGAGGGGGCAACTGACGGGCGAATGTCATGCGCGACCTCCGAAATTACAGTACATTTACATTACAGTAATGTCTCTCGAGAATCGATACCTCTCGAGAACCTCTTCAATTCGCCGTAATTCTAGTCAATGAGAATAGACCCATAGTGTCCATAAATGACTATTCTTTCTCCTTAGTGCAGGGGTTCTTAAACTTTTTCAGCGTGCGACCCAAATGAGAAATTCT
Source organism: Thymallus thymallus (assembly GCA_023634145.1). NCBI lineage: Eukaryota > Metazoa > Chordata > Actinopteri > Salmoniformes > Salmonidae > Thymallus > Thymallus thymallus. Next base: position 7,803,374 of record CM042388.1, on the reverse strand, counting down.
GTGTTTTCCTGGGACCCAAGCTTATGAAAACATGCAACTATACCTAAATATCGGTACATTTATATTTTAACTGGAATAAACTGACTGATCACATCACACAGATGTAGACCAGAAAACAAACAAACACACTCACACACACACACAGTCCTAATGAGAGATTTACGCCAGTGTTGAGAATCCTGACTCACGTAGGTATGTGGTGCCAAACTGGATCAGAGCATCTACTGCTTTCTTAGTCAGGCAGGGGACCGCTTCCTGAGTAACCCAGAACTGTGTAAGTGTGTTTGCCTCAAAAGGCATCTTCCAGAATATTGCTCATTCCGTGCACCAGTTCCAGAGGTTTATGTCACCGTCCTCTAGGCGTGATTGAACTCTCATTACGCACACCTGGTTCCCATTCCATGATTAGTAATTGTATAAGTGGGCCCTTTGTTACCCATTGTGCTTGTCGATTACTGTTACTATGTCCGTTGGTCATGTGAGTACCTGTGCTTTGTTGTTTTGGCTTTCTCTGCCGCGTGAATTGTGCATGTATAATTACGGGTCTCGTACCGTGTTGTATCATTGTGCACTTGTGTTTTTGGGTCTCGTCCCGTGTATTTATTCCGGGTCTCGTCCCGTGTATTTATTACGGGTCTCTCCCCGTGTATTTATTATGGGTCTCGTCCCGTGTATTTATTACGGATCTCGCCCGTGTATTTATTTGAGGTACTCCTTGCTCTTTCGGTTGGGTTTCAACCCTGTGTTTTGTATACGTGCTTTATTTGTGTGTAAATTAAAACCTCTATTACACATTCCTGTGCCTGTCTCCCGATCCTTTCATACAATGTGACACTATGACAGATAGCACTCCCTTATTTCTGCTTATCGTCACCTGTAAGAAAATGACAATGAAGCAGTGTTTCCTGAAGCAATGTGTCCTGTTCTGAAATAACTCCCTGGGTTTACCGTCATGTTGTGGATGTTTGGTCAAGACCTGTCTTTTTAATTTGTTCGTTTTGAGAGACTCATTACTAAGCACTTTCCTGCACAAAACACATTGTGGCCGCTCCTCGTTATTTCTCAAAGTTTGTATGAAACCAAGAGAGAGAAACTCATCGCTGTATGAACTCGGTGAGAACATGTGGCTAGCTTGAGTCCATTTGATGACACTGTTGGCGAGTGAGAATGACAAGTCAGCGGCTGACAGCACTGCAGCTTGTGGGTCACGGAATTATCTTCAATAAAATCTGCAGAAAAAAGATCTGGTGAACCGAGAAGCAAACGGGCATGTCCGTCACACTGAGCAGAGACACTGCTGCTAAGCAGAGAGCGCACTGACCGAGAGCGCAGTTGCACTTGACCAAGTCAGTTCCAGTAATGAATGAAATAATTACTTTGTAACCGCTTTAACAAATAACCACTTTGGGTCGCGACCCATACTTTAAAGGGTGCCTTAGTGTAATACACATGGTGCATGCTCTTTATGTGTGTGTCTTTATGTGTGTGTGCGTGCATAGGTATGTGGGTATGTGTGTGTGTGCATGAGTATGTGTGTGTGTGTATGTGTGTGTGTGTGTGTGTATGTGCGTGTGTGTGTGTGTGTGTGTGTGTGTGTGTGTGTGTGTGTGTGTGTGTGTGTGTGACTTCTTGTGTTAGATAAAAAGGGTCCATCAAAGCCTGTTCTGTTCTATGAAGGCCTCCTGGGATGAGAACAGAACAACAGCAGGCCTTTTGATGCCACAGAAAATGAGGCACTGCTGTTTGTCAAGAGGGAGGGAAGCAAGGAGGGAGGGAGGGAAGGAGGCAAGGAGGGAGGGAGGCAAGGAGGGAGGGAGGCAAGGAGGGAGGGAGGCAAGGAGGCAAGGAGGCAAGGAGGGAGGCAAGTAAGCTTGGAGGAAATGAGGGAGGGAGGCAAGGAGGCAAGGAGGAATGGAAGTAGGCAAGGAGGCAAGGAGGAAGGGAGGCAGGGAGGGAGGGAGGGAGGCAAGGAGGGAAGGAGGGAGGCAAGGAGGAAGGAAGGGATAGAGGGAGGGAGACAAGGAGGGAGGGAGGGAGACAAGGAGGGAGGGAGGGAAATAAGGAGGGAGGGAGGGAGACAAGGAGGGAGGGAGGGAGGGAGGGAGGGAGGGAGGGAGGGAGGGAGGGAGAACAGAACAACAGCAGGCCTTTTGATGCCACAGAAAATGAGGCACTGCTGTTTGTCAATAGGGAGGGAAGCAAGGAGGGAGGGAGGGAGGGAAGGAGGCAAGGAGGGAGGGAGGGAGGGAGGGAAGGAGGCAAGGAGGGAGGGAGGGAGGCAAGGAGGAAGGGAGGCAAGGAGGAAGGGAGGGAGGGAGGGAGGCAAGGAGGAAGGGAGGGAGCAAAGGAGGTAAGGGGGAGGCAAGGAGGAAGGAAGGGATAGAGGCAGGGAGACAAGGAGGGAGGGAGGGAGGGAGACAAGGAGGGAGGGAGGGAGACAAGGAGGGAGGGAGGGAGACAAGGAGGGAGGGAGGGAGGGAGGGAGGGAGGGAGGGAGGGGGGGGGGGGGGGGAGGGAGGGAGAACAGAACAACAGCAGGCCTTTTGATGCCACAGAAAATGAGGCACTGCTGTTTGTCAAGAGGGAGGGAAGCAAGGAGGGAGGGAGGGAGGGAAGGAGGGAGGGAGGCAAGGAGGGAGGGAGGCAAGGAGGCAAGGAGGGAGGCAAGTAAGCTAGGAGGGAGGGAGGGAGCGAGGAAATGAGGGAGGGAGGCAAGGAGGAATGGAAATAGGAAAGGAGGGAGGGAGGGAGGGAGGGAGGCAAGTAGGAAGACAGGGATAGAGGGTGGGAGACAAGGAGGGAGGGAGGGAGGCAAGGAGGGATGAAGGGAGACAAGGAGGGAGGGAGGGATATAGAGAGGTAGTCAAGGAGAGAGGGATGATAGAGGGAGGGAGGGATAGAGAGAGAGAGGCAAGGAGGGAGGGAGGGAGAATAGAGGGAGGGAGGGAGACAAGGAGGGAGGGAGGCAGGGAGGAAGGGAGGGAGGGAGGCAAGGAGGGAGGGAGGCATGGAGGAAGGGAGGGAGGGAGGTAGGCAAGGAGGGATGGATGGAGACAAGGAGGGAGGGAGGGATAGAGAGAGGGAGGCAAGGAGAGAGGGAGGGATAGAGGGATGTAGGGAGGGAGGGATAGAGAGAGGGAGGGAGGGAGGGAGGGCGGGAAGGAGGGAGCCTGTGATAATGCATCCACACCTGGGCAGACTGATCAGTTGACCGTGAAGGGACAGATGTCTCTAAAGCAGTTCTGAGTTCCACCCAACCTCTGAAGTTGCAGGGTCTAGCAGTTAAAGTCAACAAAAAGGTTATCGTTGAGCGCATCCTCTGAAGTAGCTGAGTCTAGCAGTAAACACCAACCACAGGTTAGCATTGAGCCCATCCTCTGAAGTAGCTGGGTCTAGCAGTAAACATCAACCACAGGTTAGCATTGAGCCCATCCTCCAAAGTAGCAAAACTGACAGATTTTCGGTTTCTTTCAAGGATTTTATGTAATCTATTAAAAAGAGATCTAGTGGCCCTTTTGGGTACTTCATATATTTACAGGTGTCTGTTATGCTCTCTGGCCCCCTGTGTGGCCTTATCACATATACAATATATTAAATAATAAGATTATTTAAAATAAAATAATAAAATGACAAAGCTGTAAAACAGCCTAAATATGAATCAACAACATAGTGAATACCATATGTGTTTAATATGAGGGGTTCAGCATGACATATACTTTATATAGTTTAATTTGAGTGTTTCAGCATGACATATCCTTTAAATAGTTTAATATGAGTGTTTCAGCATGACATATCCTTTATATAGTTTAATATGAGTGTTTCAGCATGACGTATCCTTTATATAGTTTAATATGAGGGTTTCAGCATGACGTATCCTTTATATAGTTTAATATGAGGATTTAAGCATGACATATCTATTATATCGTTTTTTACACACCTACTGTATTTACTTGACTATGACAAAATGTGAACTGGTGGCAGTTGTAAAAAAACGTAAATAGTTGAAAGAGTTTATTTTATTTTTTTATTTATTCAGTTAAGATCAAATTCTTGCTCAAGGACACATCGACAAGTTTTTTACCTTGTCGGCTCAGGTACTGGCCCAACGCTCTAACCGCTAGGCTACCTGCCACCCTAATTGCAGTGCTCATTGAAAATAATGTCATTGTACACGTCACTGACAAACTGAAATGGTCCACCCACACAGACAGTGTGGTGAAGAAGGTGCAACAGTGCCTCTTCAACCTCAGGAGGCTGAGAAAATTGTCTTGGCACCTAAAACCCTCACAAACCTTTACAAATACACAATTGAGAGCATCTTGTCAGGCTGTATCATCACCTGGTACGGCAACTGCACTGCCCGCAACCACAGGGCTCCCCAGAGGGTTGTGCTGTCCACCCAACGCATCACCGGGGGCAAACTACCTGCCCTCCAGGACACCAACAGCACCCGATGTCACAAGAAGGCCAAAATGATCAACAAGGACAACAACCACCCGAGCCACTGCCTGTTCACCCCACTATCATCCAGAAGGTGAGGTCAGTACAGGTGCATCAAAGTTGGGACAGAGACTAAAATCAGATTCTATCTCAAGGCCATCAGACTATTAAATAGCCATCACTAGGCAGCTTCCACCCGGTTATGTAACCATGCACCTTAGAGACTTCTGCCCTATATACATAGACTTGAAATCACTGGTCACTTTAATAATGGAACACTAGTCACTTTAATAATGTTTACACACACAATTTTTCAAATATTTTTAGCACTTCCATGGATTGCCAGATGGATGGGTTTTTATGTTTCTGGACTATATGGGTCCATTAAGCTAGGCAAACTCAATAAATCACAGATATGGCTTTTTTTGTTGTTGTTGGTTACTACATGATTCCATGTGTGTTATTTCATAGTTTTGATGTCTTCACTATTATTCTACAAATAGTAAAAATAAAGAAAAACCCTTGAATGAGTAGGTGTGTCCAAACATTTTTCCTGTACAGTATATACGTTTTTTTTTTTTTTTTTTGTAGGCAAAAACTACATCTAGACTTAATAGAATTAATTTTGAAAACCGGTACCGGTCACCTTCAGATGAGTCCTGTGACACTGGTGGAGGTTTGTAGAGCAAAATAAAATCCCCTTTTCACAGAGGGGTCACATATATTTGTAGCCAAATGGTTCAGAGCTACAGACGTTTTGGTGAGAAGACCAATTTTCGGGATGTTTCATGGTCTAACAAACATTGCTCTAGCTCTGCCACCTTTCACGCAGATGTGGAAGGCTACATTGCAGGCATCCACATACCAGGTTCGGTTTGCTACACCGCAGATGATGGATGCAGTGAATTGAGACGCATCCAATATCTCTAGCTTAAACTGATAGATTTGTATTGGGATTTTTATATTATGTTACTTAGATTGACGCACCGGTGTGTCAATAGACTCTAGGGGGTATGCGAAGCACAGACGTTCACTTCGCCTAGCCGAGCGCTACTAGTAGCAAACCGAACCTGGTATGCGGATGCCTTAAGACAGCAACTTCACAGAACTTTTGAACATTGTCTTATTTTAGCCTAAATCCTTGTATTCCATTTGGCTAGTCTAGATTTAGCCTAAATCCTTGTATTCCATTTGGCTAGTCTAGATTTAGCCTAAATCCTTGTATTCCATTTGGCTAGTCTAGATTTAGCCTAAATCCTTGTATTCCATTTGGCTAGTCTAGATTTAGCCTAAATCCTTGTATTCCATTTGGCTAGTCTAGATTTAGCCTAAATACTTGTATTCAATTTGGCCAGTCTAGATTTAGCCTAAATACTTGTATTCAATTTGGCCAGTCTAGATTTAGCCTAAATACTTGTATTCAATTTGGCTAGTCTAGATTTGGAGGCAAGTCACATTTCCAAGAAAATATTGTGGATGATTCAAAAAGGTTAAAAGGTTAGCATTTGCATTTACATGATACATTACATAAATGTGACAAATATTTAGTGACAAAATGCATTGCATGTGTGCCTGCTGGGAGTTGATATTCAGAGCATCTCTCTTTCACCCCCCTCTTCAACCCCCTCCCTCCCTCCCTCCCTCCCTCCCCCCCCTCCCTCCCTCCCTCCCTCCCTCCCTCCCTCCCTCCTTCTCTTCCTCTCTCTAATCCTTCTCTCTATTCTGATGGATCTGCTCCTCTGAGACTAATTATTAAGATTCTCTTGTTATCCCCTGTGAGATGAGTAGTCTTCTCCCTAATCTACAAACGTGTCATTCGGTGTAATGAATTCCTATTTAACTTTCTATTCCTGGACTGGTAAGCAGCAGGCTCACTAGGCTGGCTCACTAGGCTGGCTCATTGGGCTGGCTCACAAGGCGGGCTCACTAGGCAGGGTTTCTGTAGAAAGCTGGGTATCTTGGCTATTGATCTGTGCCTTAAAATCTTTGCTGTGACTTACTAGCATATATGGGCATATCAATGTATAAGGGCAGGCCGAGTTGATGACCTCATTTTAAGATGGCTGCTACCTACATTTCGGTTAGCTTTGTGAAGCATAACTAAATAAACACGGAATACGTTGATACACACCAAAAGCCTGGGCTCAACAGATCATGAGGATATCTAATTTGTCTGCCTGTGACCTACCGTTATTGATCACAAGCCCAGAGAGTTCAAATGTTTATTTTACGCAACGTTTTCACCAAACAGAAAACATCTTACAAGGTGAGCTTCGTTTTGGTCTGTGTTTGAGCTTTAGCTACATGGGGGATATGAACTGAATCCTTAGGTTGGTTGGAACAAATCTAGCATATTGTCAATGTTATCTGATAATGTATGACTTAATGGCAACATTGAATGTCTACTGAGTGACTACATTTGCGCATAAAAAATATGCCTAGGCTCAAGCTCTGTCAGGTTGGATGATGCTGCCACCACCGTGCTTCACCATAGGGATGGTGCTAAGTTGCCTCCAGACGTGAAGCCAACGTTCAGACACTTTGGAGAGGTTGAAAAAACACTTGGATGTCCTCTGTATGTCCTCCGACACCGCTACAATGTTGTAGAGAGTTTGGTGTTGTAGAAATCTAGTTCTATACTGAACAATAACCTTTAGGCACATCCGGTGTGCAAAAACAGTGCAATTACCACATTCGGAACACTTTGGAGAGGTTGAAATTACACTTGAATGTATCCCATAACATAAAAACAATGTTTGAGTGAGGTTGATATGGTAGAAATTGTGTTTTTATACTGAGCAAATAGCATTTAGGGATTGCAAATATGTAATAGCCCTGGAATTATCTAATTTACAGAAATATGCCACTTTGGAGCGGTTTCAGGACACTTGTAAACGTCCTGTGGCCACACCTCACACCACTTACTAGAACATCTGACCATCTCTAGTTGTTAGGTCTATCAATCCCATTTTTTCTGATATTATTCACATATTGTGGAAGCCATCTGATGTGTTTCCAGCTCTAGCAACCAATAATATACTTATAGTTTGTCAATGAAAGATTACTTTCAAAATAAATAAAAAAAAACATTTGCATTTTGTGTGTGCTTGATCTTGTGTCTGAACTGTATAACTCCTATCTATCTTTCTGATCATTTCCTCATAATCTCCCAGATGTCTTCTTTCCAAATACAAGTTTCTGCATGTCAGAATCATGTAATTACCCATGAATAGCAGTTACTTTTGGGTATGTCTATTTAGGCAGAAATCACATTTTTCCATTACATTTAAGACATCAGCAATAGACTGGAAGGGGAACTCATTGTCAATCAGCACATCCAGGCTACTAAACTGTTTGACACTGGGATCTCTAGCTGTGGTTGGCTCAACAACAGAAGCTGAGTATTTTAGCCTGGGGGTATTGGGGGCTTTGTCACAAAGTCATGTTTGTATTCCAATGGTGGACTTCAATAGTTCCAATACTACACAATAACTACCTCTCTTAAAGTCTATATGAAAGCAATATTGGTTGTATAGGTAGACTTTCCATGATGGTGTTTTTATCCTCAATGTCCCTTCTATGCACTGCAACTCATGAGATCAATAACATACACCCCACCCCCAACCATTAACATACACCCCACCCCCATCCAATAACATACACCCTGACCCCATCCAATAACCTACACCCCACCCCCATCCAATAACCTACATCCTCTCTCCCTCTACCTCCTCTCATCTCCTCCCTCTTCTCTCCTTCCTCACTCCCTCCCTCTCCCTCATTCTCGCTCCCTCTTTTCTGCTCCTCTAGTGACTAATGGACCTCTTAAAACCCCCTAGAGTCGATATACACTCCCCTTGGAAATCTTCTTTTTTTTTTTTTTGCATGGGCTGCCTCTCAATCCATGACATCCTCCAATGGCGGCCTTCCACATCTGCGGTGGAAGGTGGCCGAGCTACGGCGGTGTTTGTCAGACCATGAGACATTCCGAAAATTGGTCTTCTCGCAAAAACATCTGTAGCGTTCAAAGGTGAGATTCTCACAAACACAATTTACCCCCCCCCCAAAAAAGAAATACCTTCAAACCCTTTGCTATGAGACTCGACATTAAGCTCAAGTGCATCCTGTTTCCATTGATCATCCTTAAGATGTTTCTACAACTTGATTGGAGTCCACCTGTGGTAAATTCAATTGATTGGACATGATTTGGAAAGGCACACACCAGTCGATATAAGATCCCACAATTGACAGTGCATGTTAGAGCCAAAACCAAACCATGAGGTCGAAGGAATTGTCCGTTGAGCTAGACAGGATTGTGATCTGGCACAGGTCTGGGGAAGGGTAAGAAAAAGGTCCCCAAGAACACAGTGGGCTCCATCATTCTTAAATGGAAGAGGTTTGGAACCACCAATACTCTTTCTAGAGCTGGCAACCCGGCAAAACTGAGCAAGGGCCTTGGTCAGGGAAGATGATGGTCACTAACAGAGTTCCAGAGTTCCTCTGTGGAGATAAGAGAACCTTCCAGAAGGACAACCATCTCTGCAGCCCTCCTCCAATCAGGCCTTTATGGTAGAGTGGCATAAACTTTCAGTTCTTGAAATGTTCCGTATTGACTGACCTTCAAGTCTTAAAGTAATGATGGACTGTGGTTTCTCTTTGCTTATTTGAGCTGTCTTGCCATAATATGGACTTGGTCTTTTACCAAATAAAGCTATCGTCTGTATACCAACCCTACCTTGTCACAACACAACTAATTGGCTCAAACGCATTAAGAAGGAAAGAAATTCCACAAATTATTTTTTAACAGGGCACACCTGTTAATTGAAATGCATTCCAGGTAACTACCTCATATAGCTTGTTCAGAGAATGCCAAGAGTGTGCAAAGCTGTCATCAAGGCAAAGGGTGGCTACTTTGAAGAATCTCAAATATAAAATATATGTTGATTTTTTAAAAACATTTTTAGTTACTACATTATTCCATATGTGTTATTTCATAGTGTTGATGTCTTCACTATTATAAAATAAAATAAAATAGTAAAAATAAAGAACGTTGATGTAGTCTTGATGGTGACATCTCCATATGTAGTCACGACTCTACATTAACTACATTAAAATTAGTTGCTTTCAGCCTCAGCATGTTTTGCTCTAAAGTGAATGTATGGTTTTAATTAATAACAGGGGAATTAATATCCTGGGTAAGAGAAATTATTAATTATTCAGTAATGTAATGCTGGCTCTGTCTCAATCCCAAATAGCACCTTATTCCCTATGGAGTTCACCACTTTTGAGTAGAGCCCTATGGGCGCTGGTCAAAAGTAGTGCTCTACAAAAGGAGTAGGGTGACATTTGGGATGCAACATGGTCTCTCCATAGAGCTGGATTGGAATGAAGAGAGAAAAGCAGACCTGGGTTCAAATACTATTTGAAATATATTAAAATGCCATATCTGTGATTTGTTGAGTTTGCCTTGCTTAATGGACCCATATAATAGTCCAGAAACATAAAAACCCATCCATCTGGCAATCCATGGAAGTGCTAAAAATATTTGAAATGATTTTAAATAGAATTTGAACCCAAGTCTGGAGAAAAACAGAGATTATCTAATATGGATGTATGAGTCAATTATTCTCAGCAAATACAATATGGTGGACAATACTATTTAATTGGACTGCTGCTCTGGTGTTAAGGGTTTGTGTTTGGTTAGAGGTAATTCCGCAGCTGAAACAATAACAAAGCCACTTTTCCCTGCCACTTTTTCTGTATTATTTCACTGTAATAGCTACTGTAAATTGGACAGTGTAGTTAGATTAACAATAATGTAAGCATTCTGTCCATATAAGATATGTCTGTGTCCTGGGAAATGTTCTTGTTACTTACAACGTCATGCTAATCACATTAGCGCACGTTAGCTCAACTGTCCTGAGGGCGGGACACGATCCTGTAGATTTGCCTCCAACCCATGGCAAAATGAGTAGACCCACAAGTCACTGCAGCCCCTCATGATGAGTTGCGTTTTTTTTGTGGCTCCCACCCCATCAAAGTTGCCCACCCCTACTCTACACTGTACTTGCTTGTTTTGTCACATTAACTGAATTTAGGCGAACATTCGAATTTTAGCAACCGGGCAAAGCAAAGTAAAATAAGGATATATTTTGGGTTCTGATGGGGTACAACAGTTGAACTAAGCTCATGAGGTGTTTATAAGTTATGTTCTTGAATAATTAATGGGTACATATCATTCATTTATACGTCCAAAAATGGATGATGCAACAGCAGATTGCCTTTTTAAGGGTGAGACATTCAAACAGCCAATCAGGTTCTGTCAACATCCAATAAATTACAAGTATTTTGGAGAAATACTGCAATATTTTGATTATTGACACAATATGCTGTGTATATTTACACTTCATCCCATTGTGTGTTACCTGAATCACCAATATCCTCCTCCCTGTCCTTTCTCTTCTTCTCTCCCACAAGACACAGCAGGGTGGGAGACAAATAACAGTCTGAGAATACTACTTTGACTGCTGTGTACACTGTAATTACCTGGAACCATTCTTGGGCTGCTTTCTTCACTTCTGGCCATAATGATGTTTACTTTACCAGCTCTTGATTCTGTTGAAAAGCACGCTGTCTTCTTTGACAGTAAACTCGACAGCAGTTTACATAATGGCATTCTCAGTATTCATATTGTCATGTGTCAGCATCTCTGAAATAGCATCAATACTAGGAACACATTATGATGGTAATTGTATGTGAGTCACTTGTCTATCCCGACCCATACCATGTCACAGCCCTTTACAAAACATCACAGGTTTATTACAGAGACTACCTATTGTCAAAGGGAACACACTAGAATGTTCATTACTTTTACGACAATGTGGATGCTCCAGAGAAGTAAACAAAATTGAGAGGCTGAAACACAGCTCTGATCAATGAATACCTTCTGTTTCTAGGACTATGGTTGAGTCCCAAATAGCACCCTTTTCCCTATATAGTGGACTAGTATTGACCAGAGCCCTAAGAGCTATTGGGATGCAGCCATAGTTCTGTTCTGTGAAGATCTTGTGATAAGCCATTTCTAGAAACTATACATTTTTGCCAGCAGCCTATATACAAAACCCTTTGAACATCTAATACACTTTATTTGGAGTGGTGCTTGGCTGTAACATTGGAGGAAGAATAGAGCATAAAACTAGAAAGATGAATCAGACTTACTTATGCTGTTGTTCAATACTATGACAAAAGGCTTCTGTTGTTCAGAAGTGAAACCAAAGAGTTGTTATAACTAACCCAAGATAGATCACAGCCTGTTGTTTCCAATGGGAACAAATGTGTTGTAGTGAGCAAAACAAGCAACGAGGGGGACAGAGTCAAGCACTAGCTAGCGAGATCCTATTGGTGCGTTCTAGCATGTATTTGCATATTTCTGTTAGAGAACACCTATTTTGTGAAGTGCGCGTGTGCAACATTTTTATTTGCACTCCTTTTAAACAACGCAATTTTTTACAACTCTGACGGTTCACAGTGTCGTAGGCAGCAGATAGAGCTAGGAGGATGAGAAAAGAGGAGAGAGTCAGCTTTGGCAGTGCGGAGAGCCTCCCTGACACATAGAAGAGCAGTCTCGGTTGAGTGACCCGTCTTGAAGCCTGACTGGTTAAGGTCAAGAAGATCGTTCTAAGAGAGATAGCGAGAGAGTTGGTCAGAGACAGCACTCTCAAGTGTTTTAGAATGAAAAGAAAGTAGGTCCACTCTGTTCGTAACAGATTGTAGTTTTGGGAACAGAAAACTGTATTGAGATCAAATGTTAAAATTAGCATTCTGCCAAAATCCATCTCGCTCAATCTTCTCCCACTGCCAGCCACCGGGCTTCCTCTCATCATCATATTTGGTAGTGAGTGGAAACACCAATCAGATGCTTCACATTTATATATCCGGTGAAATATCTGTTTCATTGTTCTATCTGTGGTGAAACTATTTGGAGGGACCCTCACCATATTTTATTTAAAACATTCTTTATCCATGAAGTCCCAATGAGGTCTAAAGACCTCTTTTACAAGGTATACCTGTTATCATAATTTGCTCGCAGAAAATACCCATTCATCCCCATTCCATCCCATCGTTCCCTATCCCATCACCATTCCATGCCATCCACATCCACATACCATCAGCATCCCCATCCCCATCCATTCCATTCCCCATCCAATCCATCCCCTTCCCCATCACCATTCCATCCCATCCCATCCCCATTCCATGCCATCCCCATTCCATCCCCAATCCATCCCTTATCCCATATCCATCCCATTCTCTTTCCATCCCCATTCCATCCCAATCCCATATCCATCCCATCCCATACCAATCCCAATACCATCCCCAGCCCCGTCCGCATTCTATCCCCATCCCCATCCCCATACCCATACAATCCCATCCCATCCCCATTCCATGCATCCCCATGCCAATTCCATCCCATTCCATCCCCATCTTATCCCATCCCATCCTCATTACATGCCCATCCCCATTCCATCCCCATCTTATCTCCATCCCATCCCCATCCCATCCCCATCCCATCCCCAATCCATCCCCAATCCATCTCTTATCCCATATCCATCCCATCCATCCCATCCCCTTTCCATCCCAATCCTATATCCATCCCATCCCATCCCAATCCCAATGCCAACCCCATCCGCATTCCATCCCCATCCCCATCCACATTCCATCCCCATACCCATACAATCCCATCCCCATTCCATGCATCCCCATGCCAATTCCATCCCATTCCATCCCCATCTTATCCCCATCCCATCCTCATTCCATCCCCATCCCCATTCCATCCCCATCTTATCTCCATCCCATCCCCAATTTCCAACCATCCCCAGCCCAATTCCATCAATATGCAAATTCCATCCCCATGCCAATTCCATTCCCATCCCATCCCCATCCCTATTCCATCCCTATAGCATTCCCCATCCCATCCATATCCCCATTCCATACCCATCCCATCCCCGTTTCCATCCCATTCCATGCATCCCCATGCCAATTCCATCCCATTCCATCCCCATCCCATCCATCACCATTCCATCTCCATCCCATCTCCATACCATCACCATTCCATCCCATCCCCATTTTATCCCCATCCCATCCATCCCCATTCCATCCCCATCCCATCCCATCTCCATACCATCACCATTCCATCCCATCCACATCCACATCCCATCCCATCCCATCTCCATACCATCACCATTCCATCCCATCCACATCCACATCCACATCCACATCCACATCCACATCCCATCCCATCTATCCCATCCATTCCATCCATTCCATCTCATCCCCATCCCCATCCCCATCACAGACCCATCCCAATTCCATCCCAATCCCATATCCATCCCATCTCCATCCCCATTCCATCCCAATCCCAATCCAAATCCCATATCCATCCCATCCCATACCAATCCCATCTCCATACCACCCCATCTGCATTCAATCCCATCCCATCCCATTCCATCCACATCCCATTCCATCCCCATCCCCATCCCCATCCCATCCATCCCCCATCAAATCCCATGCCAATTCCATCCCATGCCATCCCCATCCCCTACCCATCCCAATTCCATCCCCATCCCATACTAATTCCATACCCAACCCATCCCCATTCCATCCCTATCCCCATCCCCAGAGCATCCCCATTCCATCCCCATCTCCATCTCCATCCCCATTCCAACCCTATAGCATTCCCCATCCCCATCCCCATCCACATCCCATCCATATCCCCGTTCCATCCCCATACCCATCCCATACCAATCCCACCCCCATGCCAATTCCATCCCATGCCATCCCCATTCCATCCCCATGCCAATTCCATCCCATGCATCCCCATTCCATCCCATCCATATCCCAATCCCATCCCCAACCCATTCCATCCTCATTAATTCCCATTCCATCCCATCCCCTCCCCATTCCATGCATTCCAATCCCCATGCCAATTCCATCCCATGCATCTGTCACGTACGGGTGCATACCTCGACCAAGACGCAGCTCAGGGATTATAGTTCAACATTTATTTTTTATACTATGTATATATTAAATACTATGTATATAAACACAACAAATGACGAACTATACAAAACCGAAATAAACACTATAGACAAAACGTCACGTTCACAAAAAACAAACATGAATGAACGGACGTAACAAAAGCACACTTACTTTCACCGTGACTGCGACATATAACGACAACGACCCACAACCCTGTGTGAAAATCTACAAACCTATGTAGGATCCCTAATTAGAGACAATGCGCTACAGCTGCCTCTAATTAGGGATCCCACACAAACCACCACCAGAAGCAGAAAGAAAAGACCTGTCAGAATCTGACCATGGTTACATAGAGAAGCAAATAGGCTTCTCTATGGCCAGAGCTTGACAGCATCCCAATCCCATCCCCAACCCATTCCATCCCCATACCATTCCCATCCCATCCCATCCCATCCCATGCATTCCCATCCCCGTGCCTATTCCATCCCGTGCCATCCCCATTCCATCCCATCCATATCCCCATTCCATCCCCATGCCAATTCCATCCCATGCCATCCCCATTCTATCCCATCCATTTCCCCATCCCATACCCATCCCATTCCAATCCCATCCCCAACCCATCCTGTCCCCCTCCCAGAGTGCAAATAGCCTTGGCGTGACCCTGTATACCCTGTCGTTCTCTGCAAACATTGACACAGTGACTCGCTCCTGCAGGTTCACGCTCTACAACATCCATAGAGTATGACCCTATCTCACACAGGAAGCTGCACAGGTAATCACCCATCTGGACTACTGCAACTTGCTGTTGGCTGTGCTCCCTGCTTTTGCCATCATAACTTATCCACAATTTTGCAGCATGTCTGGTGTTCAACCTTCCCAATTTCTCCCATGTCACCCCGCTCCTTCACACACTCCACTGGCTTAGAGTCAAAGCTCACATCCACTACAAGACCCTGGTGCTTGACTACGGAGCAGCAAGAGGAATTAACCCCCCCCGCCCCACCTTCAGGCTATGTTCATACCCACCACCCAACCTGAACACTCTGTTCTGCCACCTCTGGGCCTGGTTTCCCGGCAGCAATGGAATTTAAGCTTACAAGTGTTTTAACGATGCCTCTTTCCAACAACAGCCAAATACATCGCTTGTTTTTACTAATTGCAAAGACATTTCCAACTTCGTATTTGATGTCAACTTTTGTTTTGAAGTTATAGGCGGTCACAGAGAGTGGGATCAACCATGTGGTTCTATTTTTAGCGGGGATCTTCTTTGTATAAACTGATGTGGGAGGTCAAAAAAGCATCTAACGACGCACTTAGCTGTGGTCTGAGGCAGGCGTTAGAATACGAGCATGTATAAGTGCAACGTTAATAATGACGGAATTGGGAAACTCAGATATTTCACAATGCTGCTATGAAGGTTCTAACGATGAACTTAGCCATAACCTCTTAAGGATCAGACCCTTTTTTTCAATTTTCGCCTAAAATTACATACTCAAATCTAACTGCTTGTAGCTCAGGACCTGAAGCACAAACATCTTAGAAATGCAAGAGAAAGGTCATAATATTACTTAGGAGTCCAGGCAAAATTTTAGACTGATCCAATGAACCATTGCATTACTGTTCAAAATATTGTATCAAGACTGCCCAAATGTGCCTATTGATTTTTTTATACTTTTTAAAAATAGTACAAAACTGTGCACTCTCCACAAAAAATAGCATGCTATTCTTTCACTGTAATAGCTACTGTAATTTGGACAGTGCAGTTAGATGAACAATAATGTAAGCTTTCTGCCCATATAAGATATGTCTATGTCCTGTGAAATGTTCTTGTTACTTACGTCATGCTAATACTTTTTCATACTGCCGCTCTATGTATCATGTATCGTGTATCTGTCTGTATTTGTGTACTTTCGTTGTGTCATTTTGCACCTGCCCTGTGTTTTTGTTGTTGTAGCTGCTTGACAAAGAAATTTCCCCCTCGGGGATCAATAAAGTACCTATCTATCTATCTATCTATCTATCTATCTATCTATCTATCTATCTATCTATCTATCTATCTATCTATCTATCTATCTATCTATCTACCTACCTACCTACCTACCTACCTACCTACCTACCTACCTACCTACCTACCTACCTACCTACCTACCTACCTACCTACCTACCTACCTACCTACCTACCTACCTATCTATCTATCTATCTAATCACATTAGCGTACGTTAGCTTAACCGTCCCAAGGGCAGGACATGATCCTCCAGAGGTTTTAAGATGCTTTTGGAAAACCATCCCCTGGTCTCTTGGCCCTCCCAATCTCTCCTCTAGAACAGCTGACTAAGCTATGAGGAAAAATGTACTTACTATGACTGTGAAATGTAGTTGTCCACCTAGCTATCTTAAGGTGAATGCACCTTAAGTCGCTCTGGAGAAGAGCGTCTGCTGAATGACTCAAATGTAAATATAAAATGTTTAGACATACACTTTTATTAATGGATGACATAAAAGCTGATTTGTGGTAAATGCTAAATAGAATAAAACTAATGTAACATTATTAGGAGAAAACCAAAGCCGCAGAGATATTATTGCATTGTGCAATTACAATGGGATATGTCATGTTTAAATGTTAAATGCAATTATATATAAAAATAGCATGCTATTCTTTCACTGTAATAGCTACTGTAATTTGGACAGTGCAGTTAGATTAACAATAATGTAAGCTTTCTGCCCATATAAGATATGTCTATGTCCTGTGAAATGTTCTTGTTACTTACGTCATGCTAATACTTTTTCATACTGCCGCTCTATGTATCATGTATCGTGTATCTGTCTGTATTTGTGTACTTTCGTTGTGTCATTTTGCACCTGCCCTGTGTTTTTGTTGTTGTAGCTGCTTGACAAAGAAATTTCCCCCTCGGGGATCAATAAAGTACCTATCTATCTATCTATCTATCTATCTATCTATCTATCTATCTATCTATCTATCTATCTATCTATCTATCTATCTATCTATCTATCTATCTATCTATCTACCTACCTACCTACCTACCTACCTACCTACCTACCTACCTACCTACCTACCTACCTACCTACCTACCTATCTATCTATCTATCTATCTATCTATCTAATCACATTAGCGTACGTTAGCTTAACCGTCCCAAGGGCAGGACACGATCCTCCAGAGGTTTTAAGATGCTTTTGGAAAACCATCCCCTGGTCTCTTGGCCCTCCCAATCTCTCCTCTAGAACAGCTGACTAAGCTATGAGGAAAAATGTACTTACTATGACTGTGAAATGTAGTTGTCCACCTAGCTATCTTAAGGTGAATGCACCTTAAGTCGCTCTGGAGAAGATGACTCAAATGTAAATATAAAATGTTTAGACATACACTTTTATTAATGGATGACATAAAAGCTGATTTGTGGTAAATGCTAAATAGAATAAAACTAATGTAACATTATTAGGAGAAAACCAAAGCCGCAGAGATATTATTGCATTGTGCAATTACAATGGGATATGTCATGTTTAAATGTTAAATGCAATTATATTTCAATGTTGAATTCAATCAACGTGTTCTTCCCAGCAGTTGACTCCTCTGTTGATAACACATTGAGACATTGCCTCATCCATTGTATAACCTACACCCCCATAAAAGCATTGTCTCATCCATTGTATAACCTACACCCCTATAAAAGCATTGCCTCACTAAAGTCCTTGCAACAAATCTGCATCCCAAATGGCACTCTACTCCCTATATAGTCCACTCCTTTTGACCAGGGTTCATAGGAAGTAGTGCATTACAGTATATAGGGAATAGGGTACTGTTTGGGACGTCTTTGTATACTCTGAAAACGAAACTAAATCTCCTCCTTTCTTCTTCCTCCAAACTGATATTGAGATTCACTGGGTTGGAGAATAACAATCTGCTCTGTTTATTTGGTGCAGTGAAAACACACAGGGAGATGTAGGCCAGGTTCATTACAGTACAGAGCAGTACAGAGCAGCTGGCCAGGCACATCAGTTCAGGTTTAAAATGACTTCCAAGACAACACAGTGTAACTCCTGGATCTGAAGACTTGGTTATTTTCCATTCATTTAGGCATGTTAGCCAAACAGTTGTCTCTGTATTTGTTTTTGTTGCAGCACAGTTGTCAAATAATACAACTATTGAATACAGAAAATATGAATGGGAATGTACAGTGGTATTTTATGAGAAAATGACACTGATGAAATCAGGTTGTTGCATGAGAGTGTTTTAGTGACCTCTGGCCTCATGCCTGAAGTCACAGGCGGGAAGTATGAGGCTATTCTATCTCTCTCTATCTTTCACCCTCCCTACCGCCCCCTCCTGGTCCCTCTTTATCGCCCCCTCCTGGTCCCTCCCTACCGCCCCCTACCGGTCCCTCCCTTCCTTCCTCCCTCCCTCCCTCCCTCCCTCCCTCCCTCCCTCCCTCCCTCACTCTTGTCTCTCAGATCCATCAGCAGAGCTTCCCCCATCAGATGTCCTCCTGCTCCCTGCAGACTATAGGTCAGATCAGTCTCTAAAGGCCAGGGTGGGCATGCAGACAGGCAGACAGCAACTTGACCCACCACTCAGCATAGCAGCAGAATGTGGCTGCTGCCCTTTCTGAACCAAACAACTGAGTGAAATAATGCCTTTTCACATAGGGAAGCACAGGGGTGATTAATGAACTTTGTCACATAGGGAAGCACAGGGGTGATTAATGAACTTTGTCACATAGGGAAGCACAGGGGTGATTAATGAACTTTGTCACATAGGGAAGCACAGGGGTGATTAATGAACTTAAACATTGTTACTGTTCTTTTGTCTGTTGAGTTATGTTCCATCTCAGGCTTTGATTTGGTGAAGACAATCTGTTGTTGCTGCCCTTTTCACACCAAACCACGCCTTGAAATATGCTATGTCACGTAGGGAGCCATCAGTCACCTCTGGGCTTAAGGAACTTAATATGTTATTCAGTTTATTAAATTCATGTTGACATGTAGCTGGCATGGTACTGATAGTCTGTTGGCATGCAGCTGACATGGAACTGATCGTGTGAAATGCAGCTGACATGATAAAAAGGATAGACAGCCACCACAATAAACAGGATATACAGACAGATGAGAAAAAGGATATACAGACACCATAATAAACAGGATATACAGGCAGACAATAAACATGATATACAGACAGACTATAAACAGGGTATACAGCCACCACAATAAACAGGGTATACAGCCACCACAATAAACAGGATATACAGACAGACAATAAACAGGATATAGAGACAGACAATAAACAGGATATGCAGACATACTATAAACAGGATATACATACACCACAATAAACAGGATATACAGACAGACAATAAACAGGATATAGAGACAGACAATAAACAGGATATACAGACATACTATAAACAGGATATACATACACCACAATAAACATGATATACAGACATACTATAAACAGGATATACAGACACCACAATAAACAGGATATAGAGACAAATGATAAACAGGATATACAGACAGATGATAAGCAGGATATACAGACAGATGGTAAACAGGATATACAGACAGATGATAAACAGGATATACAGACAGATGATAAGCAGGATATACAGACAACATAACAGATGTAGAATGGACACAAATCCACATGCTCTAAGTATAGTCGTGGCCAAAATTTTTGAGAATGACACAAGTATTGGTCTCCACAAAGTTTGTTGCCTAGGTGTTGATGATGGCAATTTGCATATACTCCAGAATGTCATGAAGAGTGATCAGATGAATTGCAATTAATTGCAAAGTCCCTCTTTGCCATGAAAATTAACTTAATCCCCCAAAAACATTTCCACTGCATTTCAGCCCTGCCACAAGAGGACCAGCTGCCATCATGTCAGTGATTGTCTCGTTAACACAGGTGAGAGTGTTGACGAGGACAAGGCTGGAGATCACTCTGTCCTGCTGATTGAGTCAGAATAACAGACTGGAAGCTTTAAAAGGAGGGTGGTGCTTGAAATCTTTGTTCTTCCTCTGTCAACCATGGTTACCTGCAAGGAAACACGTGCCGTCATCATTGCTTTGCACAAAAAGGGCTTCACAGGCAAGGATATTGCTGCTGGTAAGATTGCACCTATATCAACCATTTATCGGATTATCAAGAACTTCAAGGAAAGTTGATTCAGCTGCGGGATCGGGGCACCACCAGTGCAGAGCCTGCTCAGGAATGGCAGAAGGAAGGTGTGAGTGCATCTGCACGCACAGTGAGGCGAAGACTTTTGGAGTATGGCCTGGTGTCAAAAAGGGCAGCAAAGAAGCCACTTCTCTGGGGTAGAGTCATTTTCTCTGATGAATCCCATTTCCGATTGTTTGGGCCATCTGGAAAACACCTTGTCCGGAGAAGACAAGGTGAGCGCTACCATCAGACCTGTGTCATGCCAACATTAAAGCATCCTCAGACCATTCATGTGTGGGGTTGCTTCTCAGCCAAGGGAGTGGGCTCACTCACAATTTTGCCTAAGAACACAGCCATGAATAAAGAATGGTACCAACACATCCTCCGAGAGCAACTTCTCCCAACCATCCAAGAACAGTTTGGTGACGACCAATGCCTTTTCCAGCATGATGGAGCACCTTGCCATAAGGCAAAAGTGATAACTAAGTGGCTCGGGGAAGTTTAGGTCCATGGCCAGGAAACTCCCCAGACCTTAATCCCATTGAGAACTTGTGGTCGATCCTCAAGAGGCGGGTGGACAAACAAAAACCCACAACTTCTGACAAACTCCTAGCATTGATTATGCAAGAATGGCCTGCAATCAGTCAGGATGTGGCCCAGAAGTTAATTGACAGCATGCCAGGGCGGATTGCAGAGGTCTTGAAAAAGAAGGGTCAACACTGCAAATATTGACTCTTTGCATAAACTGAATGTCATTGTCAATGAAAGCCTTTGACACTTATGGAATACTTGTAATTATACTTCAGTGTACCATAGTAACTATTGACATAAAGATCTAAGAACACTGAAGCAGCAAACATTGTGGAGACCTATACTTGTGTCATTCTCAGAACGTTTGGCCACAACTGTACACTGTGAACACTAGCCTGGAACTACAGGCTATGCTATAGACACTAAGCTACATTATAAATTATGTGTAAGAGATGTATGAATAGAAACAATTTTATGAGGATGGTGTGCAACGGGGGAAATATACATGTTAACAGTCAGTTGCATACGAGTATGTGCAGGGAATGCAAAGAGCACTATGCAGTTCTAGGATGTTTAGTGCTAGTCTGTTAGAGCACTATCCAGTTCTAGGATGTTTACTGCTAGTATGTTACAGCACTATCCAGTTCTAGTATGTTTACTGCTAGTCTGTTACAGCACTACGCAGTTCTAGGATGTTTACTGCTAGTCTGTTAGAGAATTATGCAGTTCTAGGATGTCTACTGCTAGTCTGTTACAGCATTATGCAGTTCTAGGATGTCTACTGCTAGTCTGTTAGGGCACTATCCAGTTCTATGATGTTTAGTGCTAGTCTGTTGGGGCATTATGCAGTTCTAGGATGTTTAGTGCTAGTCTGTTAGGGCACTATCCAGTTTTAGGATGTTTAGTGCTAGTCTGTTAGGGCATTATGCAGTTCTAGGATGTTTAGTGCTGGCACGAGAGGGTGCATGCATAGACTAAGACGCAGCGCAAGGATAGTAGTTCGACATATTTATTTACTGAATATTCAATAAAATGTACGAACTACACAAACAAATAAAACACGATGTACAAACGTAACGTCAAAATGAAACACGATATACAAACGTAACGTAGCACACTTACTTGTTTCACTGTGACTTGCGAAATATACAATGACCCACATCCCCAGTGTGGAACATACAAACCTATGTAGGATCCCTAATTAGAGACGATGCACAGCAGCTGCCTCTAATTAGGGATCCAACACAAACCACCACCAGAAACAGAAAGAATAGAACTGTCAGACTCTGACCATGGCTATATAGAGAAGCAAATAGGCTTCTCTATGGCCAGAGCCTGACAAGTGCTAGTCTGTTGGGGCACTATGGAGTTCTATGATGTTTACTGCTAGTCTGTTAGGTTACGGCCCTTCATGTTGACTTTGTTTTACTGTAATGCTTTTGAAGATTATAAGGATATTTCTAGACCAAGGATGGCATTTGGTTGCATCATGTTTAGTACGTGTCTATTTTGTCATTCTGGATTATCTCTCGGAGAGAAAGCCAGATTTGAGGGATATGCTTATATGATTTGATTTATTAGGATCCCCATTAGCTGATGACACTACAGACAAATGACTTAACAATTTACATACATTTAAAAACATTAACATGTAGTGTGTGTTCATCTATAAGTTACACGTACATGTAGGTCACAACAAGTAGGTCACATGGGGGAGAGGCGTTGTGCCGTGTGGTGTTGCTTCATTAGTTTGTTTTTGAAACCAGGTTTCTGTTCACTTGCGCTATATAAGATGGAAGAGAGTTCCATGCACTCATGGCTCAATAATGTAATACTGTACTGTACGTTTCCTTGAATTTGTTCCGGACATGGGGACTATGAAAAGACCCCTGGTGGCAAGTCTGGTTGGGTAAGTGTGTGTGTAAGTTGGCTAGGCAACCAATTTTGAATTTCCAAAACATTCATGTTTCTTATAAAAATAAGAAGTGATGCAATCTACTAATATTAGCCCTATGATTACAATGAAGAGCAAGACGTGCCACTCTGTTCTGGGCCAGCTGCAGCTTAACTAGGTCTTTCTTTGCAGCAGTTGACCACATGACTGGACAATAATCAAGATAAGATAATAACTACAGCCAGAGTGAAATACAACTATTTATTATGTTTGATAAACACCAACGGGCAACGGTGTTTATAAACTGCAGCTCGGAAAAAACATGCGTTCATATGTGCATGTACTAAATCCAGCAGCAACCTCTGTGGGGACCAGTCCAGACAATATATGGGTGTGATGGCACTCCTTATAGACACACATAATTTTAAAACAAGACAATGATTATCTAGTCTCTCAGTCAAGGTTTAGTTACAACTCTGGACTAATGCAAGATGGAAAGCAATGGATTGACATTGACTATTGATTTATATATTGAATTTAAAATATTGATTAGCTGGGCATACTGGGCAATATGGATGCATATCTCTCAGTGAATAATAACCATCAAGTATTCAGCCAAGCCATAGTAGAAATAGTATTTTATATTTGAAATTGTATAAAAGGAAATATGGGGAAGCCAGTTTGAATGGGCCTGATGCAGCTGATAAAATTAGTATTGTTATCTATAATTTACACGTGCTATGCTTAAGTTTGTCAGTAGAGGAGATGCTGGATCATCAACCAGTACTAACACAGACCCAGTACAGCCAGCTTCAGCAAATACTAACACAGGCCCAGTACTGGCAGCTGCAGCAAGTACTAACACAGACCCAGTACACCTGGCTTCAGCAAATACTAACACAGACCCAATACTGGCAGCTTCAGCAAGTACTAACACAGACCCAGTACAGCTGGCATCAGCAAATACTAACACAGACCCAATACAGCCATCTTCAGCAAGTCTAGAGAGGTTTCCATTCAGGCTTATTACAGAGACAGCTGTCAAATGGGGAAAAGATTACCAGGAGCTGGCTTTCATAATCAGTCAAAAACAACGCTGTGTATTGTTTTTGCTGTAAGCTCTTTTCTACAAAAGACTACAAAATAATAAAGGAAGTGGTGAATGACTGGTCAAATATCAACGCCATTCTGAAATACCATGAGGTAGTCCTGAACACACAAACAATATGATTAAGTGGAGAGAACTTGATCTGCACCTAAGTCGGGGACAGGCTCTTGACCAGATACAAATGACAATTTTGGAGGCTGAAAGAAAGAGATGGCGGGATTTCCTTACACGTTTAATAAGTATCACCCAGTCTCTGTCTGAAAGAAATCTAGCATTCAGGGGTTCATTAGACAAACTCTTCCAACCAGATAATGGACATTTCCTAAAAGAGGTTGAATTACTGGCAAAATTTGACCCTGTTATGGAAAATAATCTCAGCAAAATTAAAGATGGAGACACACATGCTCATTACCTTGGGAAGCGCATACAGAATGAGCTTCTACAGATTGGGAGTGACAAGATTCTGGAAGCAATAGTGACTCAAGTAAGAAAATTCAAAGTTCTTCTCCATTATCTTGAACTATACACCTGACATTAGTCCCCAGGAGCAAATGTCCACTTTTCTGAGAAGCGTGACTTTAAAGGGAAAGCCAGAGACCAAGGTGAACTTCCTCTGCTTTGTGAATGTTGAGGTTACAACAGGCTTGAATCTGTCCACTGTCATCTTAGATAAACTGAACGAGCTGAAGATTCCATTTGAAGATTGCAGAGGGCAAGCTTATGATAATGGGTCCAACAAGGGCAAGCACCAAGGAGTACAAGCCAAACTGCAAAAATAATGCTCCATGTGGAGCACATACTCTAAACCTTGTCATTGCAGATGCTGCCAAATCTTCAAAAGATGCAGTTGGGTTTATTGGGCATGTGAAAATGCTCTTCACCTCTTTTCAGCTGGCACACAAATATGGAGTGTTTTGAAGAAACACTTGAACATAACCGTGAAATCATGGAGTGACACAAGATGGGAGTATAGGCTCCGAAGTGTTTATGCAATCAGGTATCAGGCTTCTGAGGTTCGGGAGGCATTACTGGAAGCCACTCAGACGATCAACAATCCTGAGGTCAAAGTGGAGGCACAAGCACTTGCAGAGGAAGTTGGGTCCTACCGCTTCTTGATTTGCTGTGTCGTATGGTGTGAGATACTGACAATGACAAATAAGGTGAACAAGCTCCTCCAATCCGCCTCAATGCTGTTGTATATCGCAGTGAATTTAATCTCAAATGCAAAGGCCTCTCTCACTACATATCGGGACACTGGATTCTCTGAGGCCCAGACATTAGCCTAAAGCATTTGTGAAGAAATGAATGCGGAGGCTGTTCTGAAAGATAAGAGACTGAGAAACAGCAAGAGGCATTTCAGCTATGAGGTTCCTGATGAACCGGTGACTGATGCACTGAAAAACCTTGAAGTCAGCTACTTCAACATTGTGGTCGACTCTGCTGTGACATCCATGGATGAGAGATTTGAAACACTCAACCAGGTGAAAACCAAATACGGAGTGCTGCTGAACTTCAGCACTGCCTCTCAGATGTCCAGTGAATCTTTAAAGGCTCACTGAGTGGAAGTTGAAAACACTCTAACCTTCAGAGATGACTGTGACATCAGTGGAATGGATCTGACATACAAGATTCAGAATTTACCTGATCTGCCATCAGATAAGATGACTGCCTTTGAGCTGCTTTCCTTTCTCTGTGAAAAAAACCTGGAGGAACTCTATCCTAACCTTTGGATAGCCCTAAGAATTGCAGTCACCCTACCAGTAACAGTAGCATCGGCAGAGAGGAGCTTTTCAAAATTAAAGCTTCCAGGTCTTCATGTCACAGGAACATTTGAGTGGTCTGGCCATCATGAGCATAAATCATGACGTGGGGAAACACATGTCCTATGATGATTTTGCCTCAAGAAAGTACAGAAGAGGAATATTTTGATGGTACGATTTTAATTCAAACATTCAAATGTTTACACACTTAGTAACATTTAAGATTATATGGCAGAAGTGTGTTTGTGTAAATGACTGCTTAACTAACTATGTGACATACTTTCTCAATTTCTTCCAGACAGTCCAGATAGACTGGTGCCCATGCTGATGCTGAAAATTCCCAGGCTGTAGAGGGAACCAAAGTTAATCACACAGCTGTATAGGTTTTATTTGACTATTTTGAGACATATAGCTGCAGCCATAGCCTATAGGCTTATGTTTACATTGTATAGCCAAAGCTAATTGTATAACATTGTGAGGACTGGACTAATTACCAGGCAGCAGAGCCAAATCTCAGTGTTATATTTTATTATTAACTACATTTTAGATTTTCTACAATTTCTTATTTATGTTAATGTTAATATTTACTTATCTTAAGATTCTATAGAAAATATTATATTCAATAAATATTGTTTGTTTATACTTCATTCTGTTCTGTATAGGTCTACTTATTATTAGACCGACAGATGGAGCAAACTGTTTTAAAGGAGGGAGGATTGTAGTGGGAGGACTGGGGTGTCAGGTGTGACTGTGTAGCAATGGCAAATGGTTTACATGGCTCACGGGTCAGGTAGGAGGGCCCCTTAGCAGAATTTTGCTTAGGGCCCCAGGGAGGTCAGGACCGGCTCTGTCTTTACCACCATTGAATCTATAAATTTTGACCATGACAGTTTACAATCTAAGGTAACACCAAGTAATTTAGTCTCCTCAACTTGTTCAACAGCCACACCATTCATTACCAGATTCAGCTGAGGTCTAGAACTTAGGGAATGATTTTACCAAATACAATGCTCTTAGTTTTAGAGATGTTCAGGACCAGTTTTTTACTGGCCAACTATTATAAAACTGACTGCAACACTTTGTTAAGACTTCTCTCTACGCTCAGATTAAAGATATGACCGATAGAAGTGGTTAAAGACTGCGCTGCAATCCTCAGTAGCTTTCCATCTAAGCTGTCAATGGCCTTTTTCTACCTCTCCCACACTAACAACTTTTAAAATTCAAGCTTACACTGCTTTTCTAACATTTTTCTATTGTTTTATGCATGATACAATGGCTCATTGTTCGTTGTTGGCATTTTCTGCCTAAGTTTGCCCACTTTTCCAATAAAGTAATTGGCAACATCAAATGGTTTCATGATGAATAAGCCATCTCATTCGATGAAAGATGGAGTTGATTTTGTCTTTTTGCCCATGATTTAATTTAAAGTGTGATGAGTGTGATCCATCTGGGGGTAGGAGTCCCTCACTTGCATTCCCCTTAACCTGTGTTCCCTGTCAGGGGTAGAGCGGTGGAGGTGTAGAGCAGTGGAGGGGTAGAGGGGTAGAGGGGTCGGGGAGGTTAGAAGAGGAACTGACACCAGCACAATCACAGCCGTCACTCACATGGACCCCTAGAGCATGAAGCTGGCTTCTGGGATGACACCAGCAGAACCCTCTGACTGACAGGAGAGAGCATGAGGGGTGGATGGATGGAGGGGGGAGAGGAGAGAGAGAAAGAGACGATACTCACTCCTTCCCGGAGTTATTTGTACATTTTTACAATGCATCAGCAGGCAGGAGGCATGCACCAGAGGATAGGAGAGAGAGAGAGAGAGAGAGAGAGAGAGAGAGAGAGAGAGAGAGAGAGAGAGAGAGAGAGAGACTTCTCCCTCCAAAAAATGTTTTGCATTTCGACATCAGCAAGCAAGCAGGCACCATGGGTGTCTGCACCCGTCCATGCCACCATGCACTCAAATAGCTCCCACATTCCAGTATTCCTCCCTTCTTTATTTTCCACTTCTCTCATCCTCATCTTTCCATTAGCTCCATCTCCTTTCTTCAGCTCCCTCTCACTTTCATGAATAATTTCTCTGAATCATTAACTCTGTGTCTCTCCCTGTGTCTCTGTCTCTCTGTCTCTGTGCCTCTATCTCTGTGTCTCTACCTGTCTTACCCTCTCTCCTGTATCTGGTCGTTTCCACTTTCTCTCTACTGTTCCCTCTACGTTTCCCTCTACGTTTCCATATACATTCCCCTCTACATTCCCCTCTACGTTTCCCTCTAAGTTTCCCTCTGTTTCCCCTCTACATTTCTCTCTACATTTCTCTCTACGTTTTCCCTCTACTTTTCCCTCTACTTTTTCCTCTACGTTTCCCTCTACTTTTCCCTCTACGTTTTCCTCTGTTTCCCTCTATGTTTCCCCTCTACATTCATTCTACATTTCCCTCTACATTCATTCTACATTTCCCTCTACATTTCCCTCTACATTTCCCTCTACATTTCTGTCTACATTTCTCTCTACATTTCTCTCTAAATTTCTCTCTAAATTCCCTCTACATTTCTCTCTACATTTCTCTCTACATTTCTCTCTACATTCCCTCTACATTTCTCTATACATTTCCTGCAGCTCTGCAACAGTTAAAAGATGAGAAGGTAACATATTATTATTACACTGAACAAAAATATCAACACAATATGTAAAGTGTTGTGCTAAACAGAGTGAGTAAGGTAATGTAGTAAACAACCAACGATTTCAAGAATGAAAGTGGTTTAAGTAGTAGCCTACAATAAGGAAATCCTGCAGGTAAAAATACACGTTATCTAGTCCTTGGCCTATATCCAAATCTGACTTTGAAAGTGTCCAGATACAAATATTGTATAAATATTGTATAATTATTAGATGATGCTTAGCCAGCACTTGTCAAGCTATAACCACCCCTTGCCACATCTAGCTAAGTAGATGGGTCACTATTGTCTAGACATGTACAAATGTTCATGAAATATAATAGATGGCAGTAATCACCCCCAGACACACCTGGCTAACTTGATGGGTCATGTAGTCATTCTCTTGCGAAGCTAAACAATTATCCATAATCCCAACCCATAGCTACAGTACAAATGGATTGTCATAGCTAGCCACCATGCATGGAATGCTGGAGTATGAATCTGCAGGTAGCTAAAGCTAACCTATTAGGTTTAATTTTAGATAGATAGCTAACATTAGGCTATAACTAGCAATTTCTGAGATACAAATAGTATTACACAGATCATACATGTAACCTTAGCTAGCGAGCCAGCAAGCTAATGTTCGCTAGCTAGCAAACAGTCCATTTTAACTTACAATGAAAATAACTTTCTGACAAAATTATAAACGTATAATATCTGAAAATGTAGCAAGACCCTTACCCGTGTACATGGATGCTGAATGCTTCATGCCAGCGTAACTTTACCATTTTGTTTGTACCTAGCTACAGCTTGTTTGGCCCACGTTGTGTCAAGTCACTCCAGTTCACATTGACCGTGTGCAGAAAGTAGTCCATCACAACTTTTTCACACTGATCTTTGTCGAAAGCGCCTGCTAAATTCTGGGCAGCAATGTTGTAGAGAGCATTAGCAACACTATTGCAGGTCTCCATGGCTAACATTATATCTTTCAAAAAGCCACGGTAGCAAGGATTATCTTCACATTCTGAGCAACTAATTGTTAGACAGAAGCATGCTACGTGTCAAACCAATACGATCTCATCAATCAATCAATCAATCAATCACATTTATTTATAAACCGCTTTTTACATCAGCCGATGTCACAAAGTGCTTTACAGACACCCAGCCTAAAACCCCAAAGAGCAAGCAATGCAGATGTAGAAGCACGGTGGCTAGGAAAAACTCCCTAGAAAGGCCAAACCTAGGAAGAAACCTAGAGAGGAACCAGGCTCTGAGGGGTGGCCAGTCCTCTTCTGGCTGTGCCGGGTGGAGATTATAACAATTTATAGCCATTAAGGCCAGTTCTTTCTCCAAGATGTTCAAATGTTCATAGATGACCAGCAGGGTCAAATAATAATACAAGTAGTTGTGGAGGTTGCAACAGGTAAATACATCAGGAGTGAATGTCACTTGGTTTTTCAGTGCAATAGAGCGAGAGCGAGGTGAAAACAGCAGGTCTGGGACAGGGTGACACGTCCAATGAACAGGTCAGGGTTCCATAACCGCAGGCAGAGGAGTTGAAACCGGTGCAGCAGCACGACCAGGTGGACTGGGGCCAGCTAGGAGTCATCAGGACAGGTGGTCCTGAAGCATGGTCCTCCGGGTAGGCTCAGGTCCTCCGGGAGAGGAGGTAGAGTGGGAGAGAGAGAGAATTAGAGGGAGCATACTTAAATTCACACAAGACACTGGATAATAACATCAGATTTAACAAACTGACCCTAGCCCCCCGGCACATAGACTATTGCAGCATAGATACTGGAGGCTGAGACAGGGGGGTCAGGAGACACTGTGGCCCCCTCCGACAATACCCAGACAATACCCCCGGACAGGGCCAAACCAGGCAGGATATAACCTCACCCACTCTGCCAAGCACAGCCCCTACACCAATAGAGGGATATCAACAACCACCAACTTACTACCCTGAGACAAGGCTGAGTATAGTCCACGAAAGATCCCCTCCACTGCACAAGCCAGAGGGGGCGACAAACCGGACAGGAAGTGACGCACCCCTCCTAGGAATGGCATGGAAAGCACCAGTAAGCCAGTGACTCAGCCCCCGTAATAGGGTCAGAGGCAGAGAATCCCAATGGAGAGACGGGAAACGGCCAGGCAGAGACAGCAAGGGTGGTTCGTCGCTCCAGAGCCTTGACGTTCACCCTTGCACCCCTGGGCCAGACTACACTCAATCATAGGACATACTGAAGAGGTGAGTCTTCAGTAAAGACTTAAACGTTGAGACGGAGTCTGCGTCTCTCACATGGATAGGCAGACCATTCCATAAAAATTGAGCTCTATAGGAGCCCTTCCTCCACCTGTTTGCTTAGAGATTCTAGGGACAATAAGGAGGCCTGCGTCTTGTGACCGGAGCGTACGTGTAGGTATGTACGGCAGGACCAAATCTGAGAGATAAGTAGGAGCAAGCCCATGTAATGCTTTGTAGGTTAGCAGTAAAACCTTGAAATCAGCCCTAGCCTTAACAGGAAGCCAGTGTAGAGATGCTAGCACGGGAGTAATATGATCAAATCTTTTGGTTCTAGTCAGGATTCTAGCAGCCGTGTTTAGCACTAATTGAAGTTTATTTAGTGCTTTATCCAGGTAGCCGGAGAGTAGAGCATTGCAGTAATCTAATCTAGAAGTGACAAAAGCATGGATTAGCTTTTCCGCATCATTTTTGGACAAAAAATGTCAGATTTTTGCAATGTTACGAAGATGGAAAAAAGCTATCCTTGAAATATTCTTGATATGTTCATTAAAAGAGAGATCAGGGTCCAGAGTAATGCCAAGGTCCTTCACAGTTTTTTGGGAGATGACTGTACAACCATCAAGATTAATTGTCAGATCCAAAAGCAGATCTCTTTGTTTCTTGGGACCTAGAACTAGCATCTCTGTTTTGTCAGAATTTAAAAGTAAAACATTTGCCGCCATCCACTTCCTTATGTCTGTAACACAGGCTTCCAGGGCAGGCAATTTTGGTGCATCACCATGTTTCATCGAAATGTACAGCTGTGTGTCGTCCGCACGACAATGGAAGTTAACATTATGTTTCAGAATGACATCACCAAGGGGTAAAATATATAGTGAAAATAAAAGTGGCCCCAAAGCGGAACCTTGAGGAACACCGAAACTTACAATTGATTTGTCAGAGGACAAACCATCCACGGAGACAAACTGATATCTCTCCGACAAATAAGATCTAAACCAGGCAAGACCTTGTCCGTGTAGACCAATTAAAGTTTCCAATCTCTCCAAAAGAATATGATGGTCAATGGTGTCAAAAGCAGCACTAAGGTCTAAGATCACGAGGACAGATGCAGAGCCCTGGTCTGACGCCATTAAAAGGTTGTTTACCACTTTCACAAGTGCAGTCTCAGTGCTATGATAGGGTCTAAAACCAGACTGAAGTGTTTCGTATACATTATTTGTCTTCAGGAAGGCAGTGAGTTGCTGCGCAACAGCTTTTTCTAAGATTCTTGAGAGAAATGGGAGATTCGATATAGGCCGATAGTTTTTAACATTTTCTGGGTCAAGGCTTGGCTTTTTCAAGATCGGCTTTATTACTGCCACTTTTAGAGAGTTTGGTACACATCCGGTGGAGAGGGAGCCATTTATTATGTTCAGCATAGGAGGGCCGAGCACAGGAAGTAGCTCTTTCAGTAGTTTAGTTGGAATAGGGTCCAGTATGCAGGTTGAAGGTTTAGAGGCCATGACAATTTTCATGAATGTGTCAAGAGATATAGGATTAAAACACTTGAGTGTCTCCATTGATCCCAGGTCCTGGCAGTTCTGTGCAGACTTAGGACAGCTGAGCTTTGGGGAAATATGCATATTCAAAAAGGAGTCTGTAATTTGCTTTCTAATGATAAAGATCTTTTCGTTGAAGAAGTTCATGAATTCATCACTGCTGAAGTGAAAGGCATCCTCTCTTGGGGAATGCTGCTTTTTAGTTAGCTTTGCAACAGTATCAAATAGAAATTTAGGATTATTCTTATTCTCCTCAATTAGGTTGGAAAAATAGGATGATCGAGCAGCAATGAGGACTTTTCGATATTGCACTGTACTTTCTTTCCAAGCTAGTAGGAAGACTTCCAGTTTGGTGGAGCGCCATTTCCGTTCCAGCTTTCTGCAAGCTTGCTTCAGAGCAAGGCCCAGGAGTCCTGTAAATAGTAGCTATAAAAAGTGATTGAGTATGCTGCTTAGATTCCATGACTAGAAGCTCAAAAGATGAAAGCGCTGTCCTTTTTTGGGGGGTAAATTGAAATTTGCTATCGTAAATGTTAGCAACACCTCCGCCTTTGTGGGATGCGCGGGGGACATGGTCACTAGTGTAACCAGGAGGAGAGGCCTCGTTTAACACAGTAAATTCATCAAGCTTAAGCCATGTTTCAGTCAGGCCAATCACATCAAGATTATGGTCAGTGATTAGTTCATTGACTATAACTGCCTTGGAAGTGAGGGATCTAACATTAAGTAACCCTATTTTAAGAAGTGAGATATCACAACCTCTTTCAATAATGACAGGAATGGAGGAGGTCTTTATTCCAGTGAGATTACTAAGGCGAACACCGCCATGTTTAGGTTTGCGCAACCTAGATCAAGGCACAGACACGGTCTCAATGGGGTTAACTGAGCTGACTACACTGACTATGCTAGTGGCAGACTCCACTAAACTGGCAGGCTGACTAACAGCCTGCTCCCTGGCCTGCACCCTATCTCATAGTGGAGCTAGAGGAGTTAGAGCCTTGTTTATGTTCTTAGATAAAATAAGAGCACCCCTCCAGCTAGGATGGAGTCCGTCACTCCTCAGCAGGCCAGGCTTGGTCCTGTTCGTGGGTGAGTCCCAGAAAGAGGGCCAATTGTCTACAATTTCTATCCTTTGGGAGGGGCATGTCCAGCCCATCCATTATCTCAGCCAATCATGGCTAGTGGGAAGGTTCCTGTCTTTTTCATTGGCTAAACCAACTAGGCTCGTAATTTACAAATGCCATTCAAGTTTGTTGTTATGGCACATGAAAGTGAACATGTTCCAAAATCCCTAAGAAGCCTCCTGAAGCCTGAACCAGCAGAACACCTTACACAGATAACCTCCCCATGCATGACACACACACACACACACACACACACACACACACACACAATGTTCTGACTGTTCCAATATCCCAGATTAATGAGTAACCGTTGCCTCCAGGAGAAAAACAGGACGTTTCAGGAAGCTAGGCGTATGTCGCAGGTCACTACTTCACAGGAGAGGCATTTTATTTATTTGTATTTTTTTTCATTAAAATGCATTTTTTGGCCGAATGCCTCATTGATTTCCTAAAGCAGAACAGGGACTAATTACTTTGACTGCTTCGCCCAGTCATGTAGTTGATTCACTAATTCTCGAGTCCGAATCGAGTCCCAAGTCCCCTGTGCTCGAGTCCAAGTCCTGGTCACCAATGGTCGATTCACAAGTCCCTATGGCTGAAGTCCTGGTCCCAGTGCTCAAGTTTGAGTCATTAACTTAAAATAAAGAGGAATTGAGTCAATAAATTGTTTGCTCTCCCTTTTCATTTCTTTCTGTGCCACCAAATGTTTGCATGTAGGCTACTGGCAATGTTAACAGGGAGATTAACACTTTACACACACACACAGATTAACACAGACGCACACACACACCAAAACTGGTAGCAGCGTTCCCCTCAGAAGTGAATAGAGATGAGTTTGAAGGGCCTGTTAAGATGCAGAGAGTGAGCCAAGACAAGGACGATGCAGAAGCCATATCTCAGAATAGAGCCATGAAGAAGAGGAAGAAGAGGACATACGAATAAGGATTCTAGATGTTTACTGTAAAAAAAAGCCTCCAATCTAGGAATGACTCACAAAAGACAAAGTACTATTGTACTGCAATGTCATGAATTCTCTTGGAAAATGTTTTCTATGGATGGTCGGTCGATACTAGTTTTGCCCTGTGACTGATATCATCTCTGACATTCGAGCTAATTTGACTGTGTGAAATAGTAATAACTAGAGACTCATCTTGTGGATGTTCCACCAGCCTTGCCTTGCTGTTGTTGCTCAGTGTCCCTATAAATAAGGAATAAGTGCACGTTAAAGATTTTTCACAGCACCGCAGGCTCTGCCTCGCAAATAAATCATTAACTCATTTCACAGGCAGCAAAAACAGATTCCCATATTTTCAGAGCGGAGGCGGTTTATCTACCCTAACGTGAGAGAGAAGAATAACGGGCAAGTCGAAGAGGGACAGACTAGTCTTCATCTAGGACCACTGGTATTATCATGGCTAGTTTTCATCTAGGATCTCTGGTATTATCCTGGGTAGTCTTCATCTAGGATCTCTGGTATTATCCTGGGTAGTCTTCATCTAGGATCACTGGTACTATCCTGGCTAGTCTTCATCTAGGATCACTGGTATTATCCTGGCTAGTCTTCATCTAGGATCTCTGGTACTATCCTGGCTAGTCTTCATTTAGGATCACTAGCATTATCCTGGCTAGTCTTCATCTAGGATCTCTGGTACTATCCTGGCTAGTCTTCATTTAGGATCTCTGGTATTATCCTGGGTAGTCTTCATCTAGGATCTCTGGTACTATCCTGGCTAGTCTTAATTTAGGATCTCTGGTATTATCCTGGGTAGTCTTCATCTAGGATCTCTGGTACTATCCTGGCTAGTCTTAATTTAGGATCTCTGGTATTATCCTGGCTAGTCTTCATTTAGGATCTCTGGTATTATCCTGGCTAGTCTTCATTTAGGATCTCTGGTATTATCCTGGCTAGTGTTCATTTAGGATATCTGGTATTATCCTGGCTAGTCTTCATTTAGGATCTCTGGTATTATCCTGGGTAGTCTAGTGCTAAAATACGTCCTTTGTCCTGATCTTGTCTACATTCTGATTAGACACACAGGTGTAGACGATTAAAAGACACATAGTGATTTGATAGTGGTCAGATCTTCCTGACCACTTCTGGACAGATCTGGATGATTAAACAATTTAAATAATCGTTATACCAGCCTCTAAAGTAATTGACAGTAGCACCATTGACTTATGGCATCAATAAGTCTTAAAATAAAGAAATTAATATTATTTTGAAGAATATCTGTAAAATAACTTGCATACAGGTAGGCACCAAGATATCTGGTCACAATCTGGACAGTGGATGGATAAGGATACATTTTAATACCATGTGTAGACGCAACAAAACTTGATCAGATAGTGATTGGATCTTTTTGATCAGATCACGAAACCCTCATGTTAGTGCAAGGTGTAAACGAAGTTCACGTGGGCTGAGGACTGAACCCCTCGTTTCTCTGTTTTTTTGTTACCCTGTCTTTTGATGACGGTAATCACCATCTATCTTTCGTCTGTCTGTGGATAGTCGACAATTCCATTAAGCCAGAGAGAGACACTAATAGCACAATGGTAAGATGGAGAATCCATTGTTTGATGAGGATGGTCTAACGGCACTACGGTAAGATGGACAATACACTGTTTGATGAGGAAGGTCTCATGGCACTACGGTAAGATGGACAATACACTGTTTGATGAGGAAGGTCCAATGGCACTACGGTAAGATGGACAATACACTGTTTGATGAGGAAGGTCCAATGGCACTACGGTAAGATGGACAATACACTGTTTGATGAGGAAGGTCTACACTATAAAGGAAGCTCAGTGGGGTTGAGGTTATAGTTGCTATCGTCAACGTTAAGGAGTACTCCCAGTAACAAGCATGTGCTCTTCATCTACCCAGTAAAACATTCCACCTATCTATTTCACCATAATGAGTCACTGCTGGGATAGATCCTTGTCTCTCTTATTAACCTTTTTCTCTACTGGAAACGCTTGTGTCTGACTCCTGTATTTTAGGAGTGTTTCTGTAATGCAATAGCAATATGAAGCTAGATGTTTTTCTGATGCACCATTTGGGAAGTAGGAAGAGGTGGCAGGTGACAGAGTGGCTCAGCATGTTTAGCATCAAATAAGCTGGCAGACAGAGGAGACGAGACCAATCCTCAGACAGAGAGAGAGAGAGAGAGAGAGAGAAGTTTGAATAAAATGAACCATAACTAGATCATATCCCCCTTTTGATACAATATTTAGGTGTAGCAACTGTAAGCACGCTAATGCCCATATAGTTTATATTTAGCCAATGGAGTCAGCTGTTTGTTTGTGGGCCACAGAAAGAGGTCACAGGTCACATCGTAATTACGCAATGTCCTTGATGCTGATGTAATGCCTGGATTGTCATGGAAACGTAACAGTAGACCTCAGTAGGCCTATACTCATCGACTCAGTAGAACTATACTGATCCAATCAGTAGACCTACACTGATCCTGTCACACCCTGATCTGTTTCACCTGTCTGTGTGCTTGTCTCCACCACCATCCAGGTGTTGCCCATCTTCCTCATTAGGCCAGGGGTACTTTAACCTGTGTTCCATGTTTGGCTTTTGCCATTTCGATTTGCTTGTTGAAGCCTACCAGCGGTTTCCCCTTCGCTCCTGCCTTGCTATTGTTACTATCTCCTAGATTTTCCCTGTTTAGACCCCTCCTCCTGCCTGCTCTGACCCAGAGCCTGCTGCCGTCTTGTACCTTTGCCCTACTACTCTGGATTACCGAACTCTACTTGCCCCTGACCTGTCTTTTGCCTTCCCCTGTTGTGATACTAAACATTTGTTACTCCGATGTGGTCTGCGCCTGGGTCTTACCTTTCGAATGTGATAAATCACTCAGCAGACCTATATTGATCCACTCAGTAGATCTCAGTAGACCTATACTGATCCACTGAGTAGACCTCAGTAGACCTATACTGATCCACTCAGTAGACCTCAGTAGACCTATACTGATCCACTCAGTAGATCTCAGTAGACCTATACTGATCCACTCAGTAGACCTCAGTAGACCTATACTGATCCACTTAGTAGACCTCAGTAGACCTATACTGATCCACTCAGTAAACCTCAGTAGACCTATACTGATCCACTCAGTTGACCTCAGTAGACCTATACTGATCCACTCAGTAGACCTCAGTAGACCTATACTGATCCACTCAGTAGACCTCAGTACTCCTACACTGATCCACTCAGTAGACCTATACTGATCCACTCAGTAGACCTCAGTAGACCTATACTGATCCACTCAGTAGACCTATACTGATCCACTCAGTAGACCTATACTGATCCACTCAGTAGACCTATACTGATCCACTCAGTAGACCTCAGTATACCTATACTGATCCAATCAGTAGACCTATACTGATCCACTCAGTAGACCTATACTAATCCACTGAGTAGACCTATACTGATCCACTAAGTAGACCTATACTGATCCACTCAGTAGACCTCAGTAGACCTATACTGATCCACTCAGTAGACCTCAGTAGACCTATACTGATCCACTCAGTAGACCTCAGTACTCCTATACTGATCCACTGAGTAGACCTATACTGATCCACTCAGTAGACCTATACTGATCCACTCAGTAGACCTATACTGATCCACTCAGTAGACCTGTATACCTATACTGATCCACTCAGTAGACCTATACTGATCCACTCAGTAGACCTCAGTAGACCTATACTGATCCACTGAGTAGACCTATACTGATCCACTAAGTAGACCTATACTGATCCACTCAGTAGACCTCAGTAGACCTATACTGATCCACTCAGTAGACCTCAGTAGACCTATACAGATCCACTGAGTAGACCTATACTGATCCACTAAGTAGACCTATACTGATCCACTCAGTAGACCTCAGTAGACCTATACTAATCCACTCAGTAGACCTCAGTAGACCTACACTGATCCACTCAGTAGACCTCAGTAGACCTATACTGATCCACTCAGTAGACCTCAGTAGACCTATACTGATCCACTCAGTAGACCTCAGTAGACCTATACTGATCCACTCAGTAGACCTCAGTAGACCTATACTGATCCACTCAGTAGACCTCAGTAGACCTATGCTGATCCGTTCATCCGATCTTATACTGATGCACTCCGATCCATTCATGGTATTGTTTTCTTTCCAGGACATGTACTGTATGAACTATCAAGGTTCACCAATTCTTTACTAATGGTATTCTCTGATTTGTATATTTGATTGTTATTTTTTTACAGTTGGAGAGGGATGTGTTTTTTCATTATTTTCAAACCTATTCTACATTTTCATTGCAGTATCTCTCCAGTAGGTTTCCGGAAGGAGAAAGACTCCACTTCTATGTCAAAGAAAATAAAACAAAAGCACTGTAGTAAATACTACAGTAATGTCTGCAAAATCCCTACAGTAAAGACTACAGTAAACACTACAGCATACCACAATCCGCAAAAAAACACGACATTCATTACTATACACCACAGTTTTCTTTTACTACAATGTTTATACTATAGCTAACTGTAAATAATACAGTATATTACAGTAAATATTACAGTAGTTCTGCAAAAACACTACAGTGAATACTATAGTATGTATACCATAGTATAATATAGTCTTTTTTTATGTGGAAGCTGCCACAAAGAAAAGGAGCGAGGAAGAGAGGGATAGACAGAGAGAGAGAGAGAAAGTGGAGAGCCAAGAAACATAATTCTTGGCTCTCCACATGAATAGATACTATAATAAAAAAATAAGCAGAAAAGAGCAAGAGACAGAAGGGGTTACGTTGAGGAGAAAAGAGAAGATAAGAGAAATGCCTGTGAGTTAAAAGCCCACATGAGTTGGATTAGGACCCAGAGAGAGCTGAGTCTGGCGGTGTGAGAGAGAGAGAGAGAGAGAGAGAGAGAGAGAGAGAGAGAGAGAGAGAGAGAGAGAGAGAGAGAGAGAGAGAGAGAAGCTTGGCTGGTGGGATAGGTAGAGGGAGAGATAAACAGAGAAAGAAAGAAAGTTTCCACTAATTATGCAGTACAGTTTGACTGGCAGTATGAGACAGAATCAGGGAGAAAGAGAGAGAGAGAAAGAGAGACATAGAGAGAAATATCCTCTGTTTACAACGTAAAACACCAAATAATGCATGCAGAGCAGAACTAATTATCTAAATTCTGAAAAGTGCCATTAAATTATACCACTACCTAAAAGGAAGTGATTCCCAAACCTTCCATAACAAAGCCAAGGCTATGCTCACTGAATCTGTTACTGAGCCCCAGGACAGCAACACAGTTAGACCCGCTTTTTGGCCCTGAACAGAGAATTCACAGAGGTGTAATACCTGTGACTGACCCAAACTTAAGGAAAACTTAACAGATTCAGTGAGCATAGCCTTGCTATTGAGAAAGGCCACTGTAGTCCTACTGTGCTACTGTAGATTCTCTCTCTCTCTCTCTCTCTCACACACACACACACACACACACACACACACGCACGTGCAAGGGCACACATACAATGGCCTCTCTCCCGATGTTGCTGTTCTATGCCTGTTCTGTCCTGTTATCATATGAAAGTGGAGGGATGAAATTAATCGATGGAGCTCAAAAGCCCAGGACAGTGTTCAAAGCCCATGTCTGCATCCCAAATAGCACAATATTCTCCACCTAGTGCACTACTTTTGGCCAAGGATGGGTGTTCTGGTCAAAAGTAGTGCACTATTTAGGAAATAGGTTGCCATTTGAGACACAACCTAAAACTGTAGTTAGAGATTTTGTGATGCCCTGAAATAGCATCTCATTACATGGGAGATATGTCCCATAATACCCATTACCTGGGAGATATGTCCCATAATACCCATTACCTGGGAGATATGTCCCATAATACCCATTACCTGGGAGATATGTCCCATAATACCCATTACCTGGGAGATATGTCCCATGATACCCATTTGATTACAGCCATTTTAGGTGCCTGTTGATTTGACTCACCACTATTGAAAGGTGGACAATTTGATAGCACATTATTATGAAGGGTACGTACATAAGGACTTCATACAACATTCATAACCCATATATAACCCATTCATAAACCATACATAACCAATTCAAAACCCATATATAACCCATACATAACCAACTCATAACCCATTCATAACCAATTCATAACCCATTCATAACCCATACATAACCAATTCATAAACCATATATAACCTCTACATAACCCATACATAACCTATACATAACCCATTCATAACCCATACATAACCCATTCATAACCCATTCATAACCCACACTCAACATAACCAAAAAAAAAAGCTTATGTCAAAACCTTGTTAAGTAATTGATTACATCAAAGTGAGAGTCTAGAGAAATATGTCCTATCAATATATTTGAATACAAACAGAAGGAAAGTTAGCATTTAGCATTTAAAACTCAATCATTCATGTCCCAACAGTTTTCTCTCTAATCCCACAGGCTATTTATCATTCTCCATACCTTATAGCCCAATGCATCCAACCTTATGCGTGCCCACCATAACTGTTTTTAGAGAATATTATATTGCAGTGTATGCTATGTGAAAGCTATCTGCTATCTGTATTGGCTAAAGTCATTTTTAAACCTCTATTCTAGCATACTTGACACATACACACATTTCTATCAACATGCTTTTATTTAGGTTTCTATGCAAATTTTTTATTTATTTAACCTTTGTTTAACTAGGCAAGTCAGTTAAGAACAAATTCTTATTTACAATCACGACCTACCAACAGGGTCAGCCCATTGAGCAAATGAGGGTTAAGTGCCTTGCTCAAGGACACGTTGACAAGTTTTTCACATTGTCGGCTAGGGACCTTTCAGTTACTGGCCCAACACTCTAACCGCTAGGCTACCTGCCGCCCTAATGTTTCTTTAAGCCTGCAGTTAGTTACTTGAAATGAGACAATCATGGCAAAACAGGATTCTAAATGTAATTAACAGACAGAAAGATAGCAAATGAAACACTAGCTTCCTAAGCAGGCACATTGACTTTTACAGTATTAGCTGGCTAGGCTAGTCAACTGTAACACTGGCAAACTTTCAATAAACGAATAATTAATATTTTACCAACATTTTAGGCTAAACATTCTGATCTGTTCCATAAGCCTTATTAATTGATACAGTGTATACCTCCACTACACTACTTTGATACATATCAGTGGGGATTAAGAAGTGAGTAAAGGCAATGCGAACTGAAATAAAAGTGGGTATATGGCGTATATCTGCGGATTCCCTCCACTACACTACTGGTCATAGAGCAGATCAACCCCTTTCATTATTGGTGACATATTAGATTGTAGCTCCAACGGTTCGGTCTGGATAGTCGGGTTTGTGAGAAGACCTCTTCGAAGTCAGGAGGTCCGCGACAGAGAGTTTAGATGACTGCCATAAAGCGTAAGGTTGTCATAGAGCCAACCAATCAACGCTGTCCTGTTCGTGAGTCTCTTCTTCTTCTTCTTCTTCTTCTTCTTCTTCTTCTTCTTCTTCTTCTTCTTCTTCTTCTATGAGATCATGCCAGTCCGCAAACAAACATTTAAGGTGTAGGCCACCACCTGCTGTGCTATATTGTGTGATC
The DNA here is from genome assembly GCA_023634145.1 of Thymallus thymallus. Lineage (NCBI taxonomy): Eukaryota > Metazoa > Chordata > Actinopteri > Salmoniformes > Salmonidae > Thymallus > Thymallus thymallus. The sequence goes on along the minus strand of CM042388.1, from coordinate 7,761,271 downwards.
GATCATGGTCTGCCTAAATTTGTATTACTAACAAAAACATTTAAAAAACTAATAAATCCCTACTAACTCCTCCCCCTACCCAAAATACCCCTCCCAAGCCCCCCAACTCCATTAAACGTTATTTATATCATGGTGAAACAATCCACCCTCATCATGTTGCTGGAAAACGTACCCCCTGCTATATTGTCGATAAAGAGTTACCTGACTAACAGAACACAGAGGGTGTTCTTTAATGGAAGCCTCTCAAACAACATGCAGGTAGAATCAGAAATTCCCCAGGGCAGCTGTTTGGGCCCCATACTTTTTTTAACAACATGCCACTGTGTCTATGTATGCAGATGACTCAACACTACACGTCAGCTACTACAGCAACTGAAATGACTGCAACGCTTAACAAAGAGCTGTAGTTTGTTTCAGAATGGGTGGCAAGGAATAAATTGGTCATAATCTCTCATGGCTCAAAGTGGAGGAGAGATTGACTTCATCACCACTTGAATTTGAGAGAGGTATTAACATGTTGAATACACCAAGCTGTCTGTTTGAACTACTGGACACCACCACAGAAGCTTCACTATTCAGCATCTTCCCAATTAAGAAGACTCGTTTTTTTGTTTGGCTACTAGGGCCTATCACTCGCAGCCCACCTCTTCCAATGCATTGTGGAAACTATGCATCTAATCCTACTAGATGAAGAGCCAAAATGAGTATCACATCCTGGCATTTAAACTATACTAGCTTTTCTAAAATTCACACACTATAAAACATAATATTTTGACATACTGAGAATGCATCATTACATCCCCATAACTAATGATCAGCTGTTGTCAAAGCCCAAATGACATCTGGGCATTTAAAGTATACTAGATTTTCTAAATGGTGCATAATATTAAACTTTTTTTTTTTCGAACACTCGAACAGCCTATTATTTGTGTTTGTATTTATTTATTTATTAGGGATCACATACACACACACCAAGACCAGCCTGCCCCACACACACACACTGAGACCCTTAACTGAATGCACATCCTTGTAATGTGCCACATGTCAGCTGTATTTTTCCACCATGGATTTAAAAGCCTACTCTGCCTCTCTGAAAAGGGCACCAACCAAACCAAAGGCCTTGGCTAAAGGTCTCCACTAGACTGAAGTCAATAAGCCAATACATGTCTGGAAATACATACAACAGAAAGTCAAACTAAATCCATAGAAGTGTTCAGAGGGCTATGCAACAGAAGGTAACACTTTCTTTGACGGACTGTGTCATTCCAAACTTTATCCACAATGTTTTATTACATTTTGTTGGACTCAAGCGATACTTCTCCGTGTGCGAGCACGGAGCACACGGAAAAGTATCGCTCAAGTCCAACAAAATAGAATATATTGTTGAGGATAAAACTTGGATTGACACACTTTTACGTGTAAAACATCTAAATGCCTGCATCACTGCATCATGGTAGTATTCAAATCCAAGTGTACACATTTTTCATGAACAACAGGTGTAGAATTACAGTGAAATGCTTACGTATGGCCCTTCTCAGCAATGCAGAATAAAATATAAAATAAATATAACAATAACAGAAAAAAATTGTAACACAGGGAATAAATACACAATGAGTCAATGATAGCTTGGCTATGTACATGGGGTATCAGTAGTGAGTCAATAATAGCTTGGCTATGTACATGGGGTACCAGTACTGATTCAATGATAGCTTGGCTATGTACATGAGATATCAGTACTGAGTCGATGATAGCTTGGCTATGTACATGAGGTATCAGTACTGAGTCAATGATAGCTTGGCTATGTACATGGGGTACCAGTACTGATTCAATGATAGCTTGGCTATGTACATGAGATATCAGTACTGAGTCAATGTTAGCTTGGCTATGTACATGGGGTACCAGTACTGAGTCAATGATAGCTTGGCAATGTACATGGGGTACCAGTACTCAGTCAATGACAGCTTGGCTATGTACATGAGATATCAGTACTGAGTCAATGATAGTTTGGCTATGTACATGGGGTTCCAGTACTGAGTCAATGACAGCTTGGCTATGTACATGGGGTATCAGTACTGAGTCAATGATAGCTTGGCTATGTACATGGGGTACCAGTACTGAGTCAATGTTAGCTTGGCTATGTACATGGGGTACCAGTACTGAGTCAATGACAGCTTGGCTATTTACATGGAATATCACCACTGAGTCAATGATAGCAACAAAAAACAGAAACACCTTATTTACATAAGTAAAAGTAGACTCTTTGCTATGAGACTAGAAATTGAGCTCAGGTGCATCCTGTTTCAACTGATCATCGTTGACAACTTGATTGGAGTCCACCTGTGGTAAATTCAATTTAATGGGACATGATTTGGAAAGGCACACAACTATCCATATAAGGTCCCACAGTTGACAGTGCATGTCAGAGCAAAAACCAAGCCTTGAGGTCAAAGGAATTGTCCGTATAGCTCCGAGACAGCATTGTGTCGAGACACAGATCTGGGGAAGGGTACCAAAAAATGTCTGCAGCACGGAAGGTCCCCAAGAACAAAGTGGCCTCCATCATTCTTAAATGGAAGACGTTTGGAACAACCAAGACTCTTCCTACAGCTGGCCGCCCAAGCTAAGAGAAACCGTTGACCTTCTTAAAGCACTCATGCCTAATAACTCTCTGGCCAATATATGGTCACTCTGTCAGAGCTCCAGAGTTCCTCTGTTGAGATGGGAGATCCTTCCAGAAGGACAAACATCTTTGCAGCACTCCACCAATCAGGCCTTTATGGTAGAGTGGCTTGAGAGATGCCACTCCTCAGTAAAAAGCACATGACAGCTCGCTTGGACTTTGCTAAAAGGCACCTAAAGACTCTCAGACTATAAGAAACAAGATTCTCTGGTCGGGTGAAATCAAGATTGAACTCTTTGGTCGGAATGCCAAGCATCACATCTGGAGGAAGCCTGGCACCATCCCTACGGTGAAGCATGGTGGTAGCAGCATTATGATGTGGGGATGTTGTTCAGCGGCAGTGACTGGGAGATTAGTCAGGATCTAGGCAAAGATGAACACAGCAAAGTACAGAGAGATCCTTGATGAAAACCTCCAAAGCACTCAGGACCTCCGACTGGGACGAAGGTTCACATTCCAACAGGACAATGACCCTAAACACACAGCCAAGACAATGCAGGAGTGGCTTCGGGACAAGTCTCTGAATGTCCTTGAGTGACCCAGCCAGAGCCCGGACTTGAACCCGATCAAACATCTCTGGAGAGACCTGAAAATAGCTGTGCATCAACGCTCCCAATCCAACCTGACAGAGCTTGAGATGATCTGCTGAGAAGAATGGGAGAAACTCCCAAAATACAGGTATGACAAGCTTGTAGCGTCATACCCAAGAAGACTAAATTATTTTGCGTGAAAACTGGCGCATGCATGTATTGGGGCATATTTTGTGCATGGCCCCTGGAGGATTCCATGCTTCTGAGTTGTTGTGAAAGGCAGGTTGAGGTTTATTGCCCTGGAGGCAGCACTAAGCAATGATCGCTAGATGGGCCAGCTGCAAAGTCAAAATTAGTTGTATTGTAAAAATTCATGAAAAATTGTTGGTCTCAATTTAAGATTAGGGTTATGCATCAGGGTTAGCAGTGTGGTTAAGGTTAGGGTGAGGTTTAACATCAGGTTTTATGAATGGCTGTGGCAGCTAGTGACCACTCTGCAGAGCTGCCTCCAGAACAAGTTCATGATGAAAAACCCTAAAATGCGTGGTAAAGAGGCTTGATGTAGTGTTGGGACGCATGACACAGACACTTTGAGGCTTGCGTAACATTTTCAAAGCAATCTGATCCGATACAAAAGTACAGATGCTTGCATCAATTCCCACATGATGCCGCCCCACTCCTTGTGTTGTGAGAGAAACATTTAGTTTGAACGAAACATGGGGGTTTGGCATTGGGGAAATGTGTGTCTTTGTTCTAAATCCCACCCACTCAAGCAACCTTCATTGTGCCTCGGTCTGGGAGCCAGTGGAGTGAGAGGAAGTGTCTCTAGCTGCTACTACTGCTGCCAGACTCAAACAAAGCAGACACAGCCAACACGAACTGGCAAGTAACAAAGTCACAAATAACGTTCTCCTGATCAGGTCAGTATTGACACTGCTGCCTTTATAATTAAGTTAGCCTGCTAGCTACTTGCTATCTAACATTAGCTGCTAACCTTTATATATTCAACAATGTAGCTATAAATAAACATTAGCTGGCTGGCGTATTGTATTTGGATTGTTTTGTACTAACTAAAGGTTTTGTCGCCTACTAATCTCACTGCAACCTCCCTCCAGGTCTCTGATCACTACTTTGTTTTCTTTTCTGTCTCCCTCTCCTCCAACCATAACTAACCACTCAGTTCCTGCCCTGATGGTCATTAGCCATTGCAATTTTTTCTCTCTCTCTCCCACTAATTTCTCCTCTTCTATCCTATAATCTCTCCCTTCTACTAAATCCTTCTCCCTCCTGTCTCCTGATTCTGCCACTTTGACCCTACTCTCTTCCCTTTACGCATCCTATGACTCTCACTAAACCCTTTCCTCCCCTCCTGCTCCATGGCTGAGTGACTCATTGCAAACTTACAGAACAGGTCTGCGGGCAGCTGAGTGAAAATGGAGGAAATGGAGGAAAACTAAACTTCTGGAGGACATATCATTCTTATACTCCCTCCTCTCTACCTTCTCTTCCTCTGTATCCGCTGCTAAAGCCACTTTCTATCACTCTAAATGTCAACCTTCTGTCTCTAACCCTAGGAAACTCTTTTCCACCTTCTCCTCCCTCCTTAATCATCTAGCCCCTACCTCCTCCCTCTCTGCGGACGACTTTGTCAACAACTTTGAAAAGAAGGTTGATGACATCCGCTCCTCTTTCACTCAGCCTATTGAGTCCACTGGTCTCACTCACACACCTTGACCTCTTTCTCCCCTCTCTCTCCAGATGACATCCTGCGACTAGTGAGGTCTAGCCGCCCGACAACCTGCTCGCTTGACCCCATCCCCTCCTCCCTTCTCCAGACCATCTCTGCTGTGAATCATTAATCCATACACAGGTAAGAGTATACCGTTAAAATGGCTACATATCTAGCTACATCCCAGTTAGCAACAAGTAATCGACAGGCATGCAACCCTCAAATAATTCTGGCGTGCGGACAGTAAACTTGATCGGTGGCCTTACTGGCAGGGTGCCCATTTTTAGATGCAAATTGACTTACCAGAGATGCAAATCAACTCATCAGAGATGCAAATCGTGTCATAACTGCAAACTCCACTCACCTGCTGGTGGTTGGACTTGATAGCCATCTGCGTTAGGATGTGCACACATTATTAGCTAGATCAAATGTATCATCAAGTCGTTTACAATGTTTTCTTTACCGATGATGCCAGGACTGCAAAATTCTGGCAGTCTTTTCTTTTTTTTTTTGTCTAGTCTATATATCATTAAGTTTCACCAGAAATGGAAAATATGTTTTTACTGGGTCTATTTAGGTAGTTTCCACTGAAAATGAGGTGTTTAACACTGCAGGACTGTAGATAGATAGATAGATAGATAGATAGATAGATAGATAGATAGATAGATAGATAGATAGATAGATAGATAGATAGATAGATAGATAGATAGATAGATAGATAGATAGATAGATAGATAGATAGATAGATCCATTTAGTGGGTGCTCTGGTCAGTGGGTGCGCTTGCCCCCACCATCCCCGAGATGCCGTCAGGGAGAAGCCCCCGGCCCAAAGGGTATTTCCAAGGAAGTGAGCGCACCCATAACCACCAGGACCAGCACATACACCAAAACTAAAACACCAAACACCCATAACCACCATAATCATATTTCCTATTGACTGACTGTGGTCCTTCAAATCCCCCAACAATACAGTTTGCAGATCCAAATGCGCCCTGATGTTATGACATAACACCCATTCCTGGACCTGACTCCAAAAACATGCACAGTACCAAAAGAGATGCTCTATTGATTGTTTCTACACCATTCTGACTGTTCAATACCCCACATCAAAAATCTGTTCTAACTATCTTGAATTTTATGCGGCATAGTTGGCATCATTTGATGATTTATTTATTATTATTATTATTATTATATTAGTAATTTAAGGCATTTGCCATTTTTTATTGATGGCAGACAAACTACACTCTAAAGTGCATTCGGAAAGTATTCAGAATGTTGTGTAATAATTTGATGCCTTGTTCGAAGCGTAAATTGAAAACAACGAATTCGTGCATCAATTGTTGTTTTGTATATTAGTTCATAAGTTGAATAACTTGAATTTTATGCGGCATAGTTGTCAACCCTCTTGACCGTAAGTGAAATACATTTTACAATTTATTTCAAGACTTTTATAAATGTTATTGATGACAAACAAACTACGCTATAGAGTGCATTCGGAAAGTATTCAGACCTCTTGACCTTTTCTACATTTTATTACGTTACAGATTAAATTGTTATTTTTTCCCTCATCAATCTACACACAATAATACATAATACATAACATAATTGCAAACAGGTTTTTAGAAATGTTTGCAAATTTATAAATATAAAAAAAATATCACATTTAAATAAGTATTCAGACTCTTAAGTCAGTACTTTGTTGAAGCACCATTGGCAGCGATTACAGCCTCAAGTCTTCTCGGTTATGATGCTAAAAGCTTGGCACACCTGTATTTGGGGAGTTTCTCCCATTCTTCTCTGCAAATCCTCTCAAGCTCTGTCAGGCTGGATGGAGAGCATTGCTGCACAGATATTTTCAGGTCTCTCCAGGGATGTTCGATCAGGTTCAGTCCGGGCTCTGGCTGGGCCACTCAAGGACATTCAGACTTGTCCCAAAGCCACTCCTGCGTTGTCTTGGCTGTTTGCTTAGGGTCGTTGTCCTGTTGGAAGGTGAACCTTCGTGCCAGTCTGATGTCCTGCGAACTATGTGCCTTTTACTGAGGAGTGGCTTCCGTCTGGCCACTCTACCATAAAGGCCTGAATACCTATGGAAATAAGGTATTTCTGGTTTTTATTTTGAATACGTTTGCAAACATTTCTACAAACCTGTTTTCGCTTTGTCATTATGAGGTATTGTGTGTAGCTTGATAAGAATAAACAATTATTTTAGTCAATTTTAGAATAAGGCTGTAACGTAACAAAATGTGGAAAATGGGAAGGGGTCTGAATACTTTTCGAATGCACTGTACATAGCATCCGCAATCCAGTGTTTATATACTGTACATCATTGGTTGCTGCTCAACAGCAGCACTGCTGGTAGCTAGCTAGTAGCAGACTAGCAGCTGTAGATAGCTAGCAACAGTCGTATGAAAGTCAAGCTACAAGCAAAGGAAACCAGCTATATGTTGCAATGAAAGGTTTTTCATATGGCTGAAGTCATCGTTGCAAACTGATGACGTCAACGCTTGCATGTAATCAGAGCACAAACAAATAAGCATAAATAACCTAGAGGATGGCCTTGGCTGCTTATAGCCAGTTATCTAACCAACTAGACAGTAGCTACAAGCCAATGAGACTGTAGCTGTATGGACAGATTGTGCACCACATCTGAATGTTGACTATATATCCTACATTCTTCCACAAAGCGTAGGTAGCTAGTTAAAAGCAACGTTCATAATCAACCAAACTTTGGGAAATGTCCAGGCTGCTAACGTTTAATACAATCAATGTGTATTGCTCAGCTATGTATATATCTGCTAAACAAAAATATAAACAACCATGTAAAGTGTCTTCATCCCATGTTTCGAGAGGTGAAATAAAAGATCCCAGAAATTGTTCATACCCACAAAAAGCTTATTTCTCTTAAATGTTGTGCAAAATATGTTTACATTCCTGTTAGTGAGCATTTCTCCTTTGCCAAGATAATCCATCCACCTGACAGGTGTGGCATATCAAGAAGTTGATTAAACAGCATGATCATTACACAGCTGCACCTTGTGCTGGGGACAACAAAAGGTAATTCTAAAATGTGCCGTATTGTCACACAACACAATGCCACAGATGTCTCAAGTATTGACTGGACAGGAATAGGTAGAATGGTATCAAATGCATCAAACACATGTTTTCCAGATGTTTGATGCCATTCAATTTGCTCCGTTCCAGCCATTGTTATGAGCTGGATCCTGTGCTCCATACAGTCAAACTGTCTAGCTACGTGTGAAGCGAGACTTCAGTTTCAGCACAAACAACTTCTAGCCTACATTTCCTTGACCAATATCATCCAAGACTCTCACAACACAAACTGTAGCTGATAAATACATTTTTCGAGCATCCAGCCCTTACCTTATGATGCATTAATTCAGTACGCTTTCTCGTCTTTCAATGCAGTTTTCTTCATGCCATTTACATCCAAATTTGCGCTGACTGATCAAAAGTGTCATGTTAATTTTCAGTGTGATACCGAAAATCTGAAGTAGTTTCAACAAGTCAGAAACTGGAGGGGTTACTGTGCGGATTCCACCAGAATTTGTTCCCCCTAATGCTCACTCAGATAATTTACGAAGAAATTTGAGAGTCACTTACAGCAATGATCCCCCTCCCCTCTTTAAAGGGAGAATCTATTTGCTTTGCTGAATTGCAAATAGCCATGTTTATAAAGTAAAAGCTACGACAATAAATTCTGTGGACAAAAAACATACATTTTTATAACATAATTTGAAGCGCAAATTACATTTTTGAAAGAGACCTGTTGCATGTGGAAATGTTGTACAATTCGCTTTCGGTCTAAAAAACATGGAAATTAAACACAAAAACAAAGTTTTAAGTGAGAAGTAGGCATTGGTCTGAAGACGAAAAAGAAAGGACATTCACATGACCTCCACAATGCCTACTTCACCCATGCTCTGCCAGGGATTTCCAGCACACAACTTTACCCTACTACAGTAGATATGTTGATCTATTGTATTTCAAAGAATGTGTAGGCAGGTTGCTTAGGAGTCAAACCTTCTCAAACAGCCTAATTCATACTCTTCGGAGGGATTAGTGTCCTGCTTTTAAAATTATGTATTATATCAATAGGTTGTATGTGTTTTTATATTTAGGCTTATTGTAAAAGTGTTTATATTGTAGTGTCACTAACTTTATTGCAACAAGTACAAACAGAACTTTAAGCTACATATTCATTTGACAGAGATGTTCAACTGTCCATTGATCAGCTTATGTCAATATTACATTACAGATTAGCTAATGGTTACATAAATCAGGAATACAGACAGGCTCTATAGACCTCTATATCTAGATGAGTGGCTGTATCCAACAAAACAACACCTGTTTATGTTGGGCACATACCGACCAAAAAGGATGGCAAGATACATTAAAAAGGATTATTAATATGCTGAAATGAGAGAGGTATTTGTGTTTATTAAGGATCCTCATTAGCTTACTCTTTCTGGGGTCCAAATATATTAAAGCACTTATCATATAACATTATTACACCACTACATATCTACAATACCAAATACCATACAACTAATATCACAATGTGTGCACCACTGCAAGATTTCTGACAGAGGAGTGAAAAGAATAATCAGAAGAGTTGTCCAAGAGCCAAGGACCACTTGTGGAGAGCTTCAAAAAGACCTGCAAAGACCTCAAAGAAAACATTAAGTAATGCACTCCACCGCCATGGCCTGTATGCACGCTCACCACGCAAGACTCCATTGCTGAAAAAGCATGTTAAAGCTTGTTTAAAGTTTGCTGCACAACATTTGGAAAAGACAGTGAAATACTGGGAGAATATAGTGTGGTCAGATGAGAGCAAAATTGAACTGTTTGGATGTCATAATACACACCATGTTTGAAGGAGAAATGGCACTGCACATCACCCTAAAAATACCATACCAACAGTGAAGTTTGGAGGTGGGAACATCATGGTGTGGGGCTGCTTTTCAGCAAATGGTACTGGCAAACTTCACATAATTGAAGGAAGGATGAATGGGCAAATTTACGAGGAGCACCTGGTCGAGGCAAATTTATGGTGAAATGATTGTCTTTCCACTTCCGTATTATGGCCCCAACAGTGCTCACTGGAACATTCAGAAGCTTAGAAATGCGCCTATAACCAATGCCATCATTATGTTTTGCAACAATTAGGTTGCGAATGTCTTGAGACAGCTCTTTGCTTTTACCCATCATGAGATGTGTCTTGTGTGACACCTTGGCAATGAGACCTTTTTGTAGGCCATCAGTTGGGACTGAACCAGCTGATATTAATTTGCACTGACAGGGGGCTGGATTGCTTTTTAATTACTGATAGTTGTCAGCTGTTGTCTTGGCTTTCCATGCCTTTTTTGAACCTCCCTTTCTTCATGTGTTCAATACTTTTTCCCTGTGTCATTTCACATTATTACACATAACTTAATTTCTGAACGTATTTGTTTTGGTTTCTTTGTATGTATGGATTACTTGGGTTGTTACCAACATCTGGTGAAACTTTCATGTCAATATATTTACTGAGAAAAATGGTGACGTGTTCAATACTTATTTCACCCGCTGTATATATATAAATATATATATATATATTTTTTAAATTTCTGTCAGATATGAGTTTCCATAACCACACATCATTTGTGCTATGCGGTATTGAAAACAAAATGAATCTCTATGATGCATTTCATTTTGTCAGTTCACCCACCTCAACATTGTTATTTTAAAGAGGGTTAAATATGTTGTAATTCAGCTGCAGTCCAGAGAGGGGCACTGGGTCATTTTCAGAACATGTGCTTCAGTCAGAAAAACGTTCTCTCATCTCTTCGGTATCAGCTAGCTATCCAGCCATTAGCTACCGAAGTGGCTAGCCAGCCAAGCTAGCTACAGAAACAAAACTAAATCAAATACACTCGCTGGAAATAAACACTTTTCCTATTATCATGACTTATATCAACATCCTTAGCTTGCCGACTGGCTCGATTCGGTCTTATGTAGCAACATTTTTAAATATATTTTTTACATTGTTTAAAAGAGCTACAAAAGGGTATATCATACACTACAGTTGAGGATCAATGAGAAAGTAATTCTGCTTTGAAAGTTGATAAACTTGTAGTCTCACTTTTGAGAAAATGGCCATCTACTGGAGAGCTCCTCTTTGTCTACACCCATTCAGCATCATTTACACACTCTAAAGATTTAGCCCCACCCATCTCTTTAAGGATTCACATGTGAGACAATGTACTAAACAACCAAAGATTTCAAGACTAAAGGCTGGTTATACTACGGGTGTGATCGTCAATTTAATCTGCAGTGCCAGAGTGTGCTCTGGGCATCCGTAAACTCAGAGCTTTGTCAGATTGACCGTTTGTAAATTCAGAGCGTTTTGCTCTCGGAGTGTCAGAGTGCACACTGGATGCTCTATAGCCGAGGAGCAGGGTTGGTCCGAGTGTTCTTACCTAACAGCAGTCAAGCAACCAAGCTAACTGGCTAACGTTGGCTAGATTGCTAGCTTCTTCCAGACACAAATGAGAGAACAGCTCACTCTGACCATTACCTCTCACACCACATACCTCTCTCCCCACTCACCTCTCTCTCCACATAGCCGTACCTTTTTGCAATACAAAATTATCCAGAACTCCAAGAGAGGCGTGACTTTGTATGTATGGCAACACGAGTCTAGGCTAATACAGACTTGTGACATGGGTTCAAACCCCACTCCTGTCACAATTACCCAGCTGGTTACCATGTCAAGCCCTTCTGAGCAGTTCTGATTATTGGACGGCCTAGTGCAGCCTAGCTTTCTCTGTAGCTACCTCTCACTACCTGCCTGCTGCCAGTGAGTCCCAGCAGACTTCATGCAGATGAAACGTTTCTGACACTTCTACTTATGCATAATTCAATAAGGAACTAATTACTCTGGCAGCCATTACAAAGAAGATTTCCTTTCTGTCCCATCAGCCTTCTTTGTCAACAGAGATTCCTGCTGCTGGGCTATGAGGTAGACAGTACCACATGGATCTATACAGCAACCTGTACACTATCTGTCACTGCCTTATTCTGGATACAATGGTTGAGTTCCAATGGGCTCTGATCAAAAGTAGTGCACTACAATATGTAGGGAATAGGGTGCCATGTGGGACTATACCACATACAGCAGGAACCTGCACTGACTGTCACTGTAGCACCATTCTTGGTAAACTACTGTAAGGTTTCTGAGGAATTAACAAGTACAATGTAAAGATACCACATGGATGTACAGAAGCAATCTTGTGACTAAACCATTGTTTAGCTAGCAACGCATGCTGTCGTAGCATGACAAGATGTACAGTACAGTGTAAAGAATGCATACAGTATGTTTTCACTGTGAATTCCCTTTAGTCCTCGTTATACGAAAACAACAAGCTGTGATATGTAATTACAAAGTAGCAGCAACATAACAACACAATGTGCATGACTGTCTCTACAGGTAGCTCAGTGTCTGTGTAAAGGATGTGGTTCAGCTGAAGACCTGAAGGCTTGTGTCAGCCTGCTGATCTAATGCCTAGGCTTTAGCTCAACGGGCTGACACAGTCTTTTGCCACAGGAGATCCAGGTTGGAACCCAAGTCAATCACACTAGTCAGGTCACATCTATAGTTAATCACAGTGGCCCTAATGGGCAGAGTCTTTGCCCCTATCACTTCACCTCTCTTAACCTCTGACCTTTATCATACTCTGTTTTAGTTGTATTAGCCAGGACTCTGTGCCAGACTAGTCTAATGAACTTTGCACCTCCCATGAGTGTAAGCCATTTAGCCACAGAGTAACCCACAGAGCCAATGGCTTCATCCCAAATGGCACCCCGTCCCCTATTTAGTTCACTAACCTATGAGCCCAGGTCAAAAGTAGTGTACTATAAAGGGAATAGGGTGCCATTTGGGACACAAACAACGTTATAGCAAACATCAAGCCTACAGGGTCAGAGTCTTCTTCTCCATCCAATTTGGATCCGCTTCACTCCTCCCCCTGGGCTTCTGTTGTCTGGGCCCAACGCTAACACATCACTTGATTCCTTTGGGGAGAATACAAATGTGACTCAATGTACATATCCAATGGCACTAACACAATGTGGCATAACATAGCACAGAATGTAAAAATATAATGATGCTTGAAATAATTAGCTGTCCTCTTTAACTCTGTGGTTCCTAACATTAAGAAACACATGATCATATTGCTGTTGTTTTCCATGGGGTTTGTGAAACAATCAAGGCATACTTTGATTTCCTTAGGCACATAGTGTTCCCATTCATGAGCGTCCTCTGTTGTAATTCACCTTCGATGTTCACCGCTACTAATATGGTCTGTGCCGTGATGATATATGCCCTGTATACACTCAATTAGGACAACTGATTTAAAACGCATTTGACACAATGGTTATGAGACAACAGATATTTTTGTGATACATCAAAGAGTTTATCTACACATGAATGTTTTACACAACACATTTCTGTGCTCACAAGCTCAGTGTCAAGTGCGTTGTAAATCAGCTGTCCTAACTGAGTGTATACAGGGCCTATGTCATCAGTGCACAGACCATATTAGTACTACATCGGTTGTACAACTTAAGTGTGTATGGGGCCATAGCGACTGACTATCTGCTAGTGAACGCGACACTTGGGGATTTCTGCATGGGGTTCTTGGGTTTCTTTAGTGCGAAGCATGCATGCTGAAGCATCGTTCAAAGATCAAAAGACCTACCCGAGGCCCTCAGAAGAAAGATTATTGATGCCCATGAGTCTGGGAGGGGTTAAATCCATTTCCAAGCAATTCTAAGTACATCATTCCACTGTCTGATGAAAAGTCCAGACCACTGGCAAACTACCTGGGACAGGTCGTTCCACCAAAGTCAGCCCAAGAGCTGACCGAAAGATGCTCATAGGAGTCTCTAAGAACCCCAGGGTAACATCAAGGAATCTACAGGCCTCTCTTGCCAACGTCGAATTGCATGGGTACACTGTCAGAAAGAGACTGCACAAACATGGCCTACATGGGAGGTCAGGAAGGAAGAAGCCTCTGCTCTCAAAAAAGAATGTCAAGACACAACTGACTTTTGCCAGACAACACCTGGGTAAAGTCAGTTAGGTGATGGTAAGGATAGTGGTGTACTAACTTTTTCCCCATAAGGAAAAGGCATTTTTGTTTATTTTAATTGCATAACATTTTCAACGTTTTTTTTTTGTGTGATTTGTTAAATTGGGTAAACTTTATCTGTCAATAGTGTTGAAGTGACGATTACATATCCATCTGTCCAAATATGTAAAAAAAAAGTTTATATATTTCCCCATAATTGCTTTCATTGCTTTTTGCTCCACGAGGAGTTGGATGATACTCAGGTTTAGGCCCTGCAGAGAGCATGATGTGGGACTCAGAAATTTACGGCTGAATTTAATTCTTAACATGCATCTCAAGTTAGAATTCTACCGTACACCATAGTAAATTAAATATTAATGTAGCACACTCAATTGCACAAGCATTTCGCTCACAAGCATTTCGCTACACCCGCAATAACATCTGCTGTGTATGTGACCAATACCATTTGATTTGATTTGATTTGAATTGCACCAACACATAGCTACCAATTATTAAGCTGGCTTACAACGTTTCCATAGATGAATGGATGCAACAAAACAATTGTGTGCTAGCCCCACTTTAAAGGCCTGATGCAGCCTGAAAACGGAAAAATAGCTGTTAATTGGCAAAGAGGTTTGGAACTCTCTTTCTTATTGGTCTTTTAACTAATTTGCCATCTGGTGATGTCACCAGGAAGGCCCAAACTCAATCCCACCAAAACAGGCTGAAGTTTCGGGGCAGTATTTTCAAACAGCTCTTAGACTAAAAGGCCATTGTCATAAGTTTATATAAAACACAGGAAAAACTAATTTTTGACTACACTGGCCCTTTAATACTAATACTGTCAGAAAGGAATAAGATAACACTATGGGTGAACTGTACTGTATGGTAACAGTCTCATAATGCTCTCAGTATGTATTCTGAATGAACAGATGGGGTAGACGGTGAGCGTGTGCTTGACTGTCGAGGTTAATTGTTTATTTGCACTGGCGGCAGTGGTCTGTTCTGATTACTGTTATCAGGAGACTTGGCTATCTCCCTTAGTGTGTGTGTGTGTGTGTGTGTGTGTGTGTGTGTGTGGCACCACTAGCTTATCACAGTGTGTTTGGATGCTTCATGTTATTAGAGAGTCAGCATGACCCCCTTACTGACCTCTAAGTTCACCAGAGGCACTGGCACAAACTGGATAGAGAAGAGCGGTTTTGTTTTGGGTAAAGGGGATCTGATGTGGTTACGGCAGAAGTGGTGCCAGATCCTGGGAGTTGTGACGTCATTGTTTTCAGTAAAGGGGTGTGGTTACGGCAGTAGTGGTGCCAGATCCTGGGATTGGTGACGTCATTGTTTTCAGTAAAGGGGTGTGGTTACGGCAGTAGTGGTGCCGGATCCTGGGAGTGGTGACGTCATTGTTTTGGATAAAGGGGTGTGGTTACGGCTGTAGGGGTGCCAGATCCTGGGAGTGATGGTTAAATCTGGTTGTAATGGCTTCACCAGCTTTGCCTGCTGGGATGAACCTTCATGTAATTGTGTCATTCTCTGTGGGCAATTTTTTTATTTTTTTTATTTTTTTATTTCACCTTTATTTAACCAGGTAGGTCAGTTGAGAACAAGTTCTCATTTGCAACTGCGACCTGGCCAAGACAAAGCAAAGCAGTGCGACAAAAAACAACACAGAGTTACACATTAAACAAACAGTCAAAAACACAATAGAAAATCTATATACAGAGTGCAAAATGTAGTGCAAAAATGCAGTAAGGTTAGGAGGTAGGACAATAAATAGACTATAGTGGTGAAATAAATTACAGAATTATCATCATTAACACAGGAATGAAGGATGTGCAAATTCTGATGTGCAAATAGAGATACTGGAGTGCAAGATTAGTGAAAATAAACAAAAATAAATATGGGGATGAGGTAGTAGTGTGGGCTATTTACAGAAGGGCTATATACAGGTGCAGTGATCGATAAGCAGCTTTGACAACTGATGCTTAAAGTTATTGAGGGAGATAGGAACCTCTAGCTTCAATGATTTTTGCAATTCATTCCAGTCATTGGCAGCAGTGAACTGGAAGGAATGGCGGCCAAAGGAGGTGTTGGCTTTGGGGGTGACCAGTGAGATATACCTGCTGGAGCGCATGCTACGGGTGGGTGTTGCTATAGTGACCAGTGAGCTGAGATAGGGCGGGGATTTACCTAACAAAGACTTGTAGATGACCTGGAGCCAGTGGGTTTGGCGAGAGCATACAGGTCGCAGTAGTGGGTAGTGTATGGGGCTTTGGTGACAAAACGGATGGCACTGTGATAGACTACATCCAATTTGCTAAGTAGAGTGTTGGAGGCTAGTTTGTAAATGACATCGCCGAAATCAAGGATCGGTAGGATAGTCAGTTTTACAAGGGCATGTTTGGCAGCATGAGTGAAGGAGGCTTTGTTGTGAAATAGGAAGCCAATTCTGGATTTAATTTTGGATTGGAGATGGTTGATGTGAGTCTGGAAGTTGAGTTTATAGTCTAACCAGATGCCTAGGTATTTGTAGGTGTCCACGTATTCTAATTCGGATCCGTCGAGAGTAGTGATGATAGTCCGGTGGGCGGGTGCTGGCAGCGTACGATAGAAAAGCATGCACTTAGTTTTACTAGCGTTTAAGAGCAGTTGGAGGCCACGGAAGGAGTGTTGTATGGCATTGAAGCTTGATTGAAGGTTAGTAAACACAGTATCCAAAGAGGGGCCAGATGTATACAGAATGGTGTCATCTGCATAGAGATGGATCAGAGAGTCACCAGCAGCGAGAGCAACATCGTTGATGTATATATACCATTATGTCTAAGGACTGTATATACAGGACCTAGTTTGACAACTAGGACCTAGTTGAACAATTATGCATCCATCCGTAAGTAACTCTGGTCTGTAATCACTCATTCACTCAGGACTTATTCATTCAGGACTGTATATACATATTCATGTACAGTTGTTATATCATATCACGTGCAATATTGTAAGTAATTCTTGGACTGAACTTACGCATTCACTCAGGACTGAATATTAGTATCCTGTCAGTTGTATATTTTTTCAATGCTTTTAGTATATCGAATGTGCAATACATGCATTTATCTGTAATTAAACACTGTACTAAGGACTGTATTTTAAGATTATTATTATTATTACCCTAAATTATATCATACACACATTTAGCTATTTAAGTATATTTTCCTGTCATTTACCTGTACAGTTAATGTAACCATGCAAATATTCACTTACCTGTTCATTTAATCAGACTGTATATTAAGTAAACTATTATTACCCTCACTTATATCATACGCACATTTAGCTATTTAAGTATTTCTCTGCCATCGACCTGTATAGTATAGTTAACCATGCAAATATTTCTTATTCATCTATATCAACTTATATTATTTTTATCTTTTTTTTCAACCTAACACTCTGTAACAATGTATAGCGTACATATTCAGCCATTCACCCATACTATGCAATGCCTTTTAAAAGCTTTTTGCACTCCAGACTTGTAGTATTTTTATATACTTTCTCATACTGTATAATATAATCAACCATCTCATAATAAAGTACCTATCCATCTACCTACCTATTTTTGTTTGGTTAATTATATCTATTTTTTTAAGGAATTTGAACCTGGGTATATGTAAAACACATTGAAGTCCCCTTACCAACTCAGCATTGAAGAATTGATTTTATATTTAACCTTAATTTAACTAGGCAAGTCAGTTAAGAACAAATTCTTATTTACAATGACAGCCTACACCGGCCAAACCCAGACGACGCTGGGCCAATTGTGCGCCGCCCTATGGGACTCCTAATCACGGCTGTGATACAGTCTGGATTAGAACCAGGGTGTCTGTAGTGACACCTCTAGCACTGAGATGCAGTGTCTTAGACCACTGAGATCCAGTGTCTTAGACCACTGAGATGCAGTGTCTTAGACCACTGAGATGTAGTGTCTTAGACCACTGAGATGCAGTGTCTTAGACCACTGAGATGTAGTGTCTTAGACCACTGAGATGCAGTGTCTTAGACCACTGAGATGTAGTGTCTTAGACCACTGAGATGCAGTGTCTTAGACCACTGCGCCACTTGGAATTTGTACTCTTTAGTTTTCATAAAGTACACCAAGCTATAATATATATACAAAAGTATGTGGACACCTCTTCAAATTATTGTTTTCCACTATTTCAACCACAACCGTTGTTGACAGGTGTATAAAATCGAGAACACAGCTATGCAATCGCCATAGACAAACATTGGCAGTAGAATGGCCTTACTTAACAGCTCAGGGACTTTCAACGTAGCACCGTCATAGGATGCAACCTTTCCAACAAGTCAGTTCGTAAAATTTGTGCCCTGCTAGAGCTTCCTCGGTCAAAGTGCTGTTATTGTGAAGTGGAAATTCTAGGAGCAACAACGGCTCAGCAGTGAAGTGGTAGACCACACAAGCTCACAGAACAGGACCGCAGACTAAAAATAGTCTGTCCTCGGTTGCAACACTCGATACCGAGTTCCAAGCTGCCTGGAAACAATGTCAGCACAAGAGCTGTTCGTTGGGAGCTTCATGAAATGGGTTTCCATGGCCGAGTAGCCGCAAACAAGCCCATGTGCAATGCCAAACATCGGCTGGATTGATGAATCACTCTTCACCATCTGGTAGTCCTACGGACAAATATGGAGAATGCTTACTGCCGAATGCATAGTGCCAACTGTAAAGTTTGGTGGATGAGGAATAATGGTCTGAGGCTGTTTGTCATGGTTCGGGCTAGGTCGCTTAGTTCCAGTGAAGGGAAATCTTAACGCTATAGCATAAAATAACATTCAAAACGATTCTGTGCTTCCAACTTTGTGGCAACATTTTGGGGAAGGCCCTTTCCTGTTTCAGCATGACAATGCCCCCGTGCACAAAGCAAGATCCATACAGAAATAATTTGTTGAGATTGTTGTGGAAGAACTTGACTGGCCTGCACAGAGCCCTGACTTCAACCCCATTAAACACACCTTTGGGATGAATTGGAACGCCGACTATGAGCCAGGCCTACTCGCTCAACATCAGTCCCTGACCTCACTAAAGATCTTGTGGCTGAATGGAAGCAAGTCCCCACAGCAATGTTCCAACATCTAGTGCAAAAACCTTCCCAGAAGAGTGGAGGCTGTTATAGCAGCAAAGGGGGGACCAACTCCATATTAATGCCCATGATTTTGGAATGAGATGTTCATTACTTAGGGCAAGTGTCTTAGTCAAAGCAGATGGGTTTAAACCAAATGTACTTAAAGTTGCTCTCTCTCTCTCTCTCTCTCTCTCTCTCTTGCTCTCTCTCTCTGTCTCTCTCTCTCTCTCTGTCTCTCTCTGTCTCTCTCTCTCTCTCTCTCTCTCTCTTGCTCTCTCTCTCTGTCTCTCTCTCTCTCTCTCTGTCTCTCTCTGTCTCTCTCTGTCTCTCTCTCTCTCTCTCTCTGTCCAACAGCCCCTGCCCCTTCTCTCTCTTCCCCCCTCTCCATCCCTGAACAATGGGAGGACATTAAGCTTGTTTCTACGTTTGTGCATGCGTCTTCTGAATGAGATTAGCCCTCCATCAGTCTTTCTGCTGGGAACCGACTCAGAATGCCTCCCAAATGGCACCATATTTCCTACATAGTGCACGATTTTGACCAGTGCCCTGGTCAAAAGTAGTGCACTACATAGGATATAGGGTGCCATTTGGGATGCAATCTCAGATACAAGGCTTCCTGTTTCTGTCGTCAGAACAAATCCTAAGGCCTGAGTCATTCTGCCAGTAACACTATGTGTTGGACATGATGATGACCATAAAAAAAAGGAATTATAACTAGAAAGAGGTACCTCATCAATGACGCGCTGTGGTAAAACTTTAACAACACAAAACTATAACAATTAAAGTAGATGTTTTCATGCTTCTGTCACAAAACAAGTTCTCTACAAAAACGTGTACTGAGTTTCAAAATGTAAACGCTGTTTGGCCAATTGTAGTGTGAATTCCTCCATTTCAGCACCACAAATAACTGTCTAGTGATTGATAGACAAGCTCACAGTTTCAGCACCCTGGTTTCAACACCCTGGTTTCAGCACTCTGGTTTCAGCATAGTGGTTTAAACACCCTGGTTTCAGCATTGTGGTTTCAGAACTGTGGTTGCAGCACCCTGGTTTCAACACCGTGGGTTCAGCACCCTGGTTTCAACACCCTGGTTTCAGCACCGTGGTTTCAGCACCCTTTTTTCAACGCCCTGGTTTTAACACCCTGGTTTCAGCACCCTGGTGTGGACACGGTCCTTACAATCCTTCAAACAAATTAACCTCAATATGCTTCAGTATTTCAAAACCTGATTTTTAAAGGAAGATATTACCAGCTAACACTACAACCTGCTGTTGTTGTGTCTGAGCAAAATGCTTTTATTTGACAATTGTTTTTATTTCAATTTTTGTTTTATAAGTCTGATGATAAGGAACCATCTTTTGATAGGATTTTGTTTCAATAGCCTCCTTTATAACCCATATGCCATCACAGCCAAGACCAACTACAGTTGCTAGTTAATACCTTATTAAGTTATAAACCAATATGCCTGTGCATAACCCTTGCCAGCAATCTTGTCCTCAGCACATATTTTTACTAAATATGTTTTCAATACTAAAAGGGGAAGTAATAGTCACTCCTGAAAATTACAGGTAAACAATTAAAAATAAAGGATTATAGACATGTTTCAAGGCTGTTTCACTCAGATAGTGTTGTGAGTTGTGATATCTTTGTTCAATAATCACCAGTCGTCTTCCTCTGAGTCAATATGGACAAGGTTAGCAATAACAACAATTAAACATCAGCTTTTAGTTGCGAGGGAGAGATTTCTCATCCAAGATAAGCAATCCCATTGGAAATGTATTAAGTGTGTTTTGTAAATGCAGAACTATGATCACGATCAACCAAATCCTTTCCTGTGTCACGGCAACATTCGCTAACAAGCAAACTGTGGCGCTAATTGCTAACAGCTGAGTCGTCCTAGTGACTACTGAGTGGTGATTGCTGATGTTATCAAGGCTCAGGAGAAGACTCAGATGCAGACAGTTTTTAAGTAACAAAAGTTTATTACAAAAACAGGGGGGCAGGAAAACGATAGGTCAAGGGCAGGCAGAGGTCAGTAATCCAGATCAGAGTCCAAAAGCTACAGAACAGAGGCAGGCAGAAAGATCAAAACCGGGAAAACTAGAAAACAAGAACTAGAGCAGAACAGGAGTAGGGGAAAAACGCTAGTAGGCTTGACGAGACAAGACAAACTGGTAACAGACAAACAGAGAACACAGGTATAAATACCCAGGGGATAATGGGGAAGTTGGGCGACACCTGGAGGGGGGTGGAGACAAGCACAAAGACAGGTGAAAAAGATCAGGGAGTGACAGATGTTCAGTCTTGTTCTGATTTCTTACACACAGAAGTAATCCATCTCTGATGCTCATTTGAGGACCTGCAAAGAGAAATCCTATTAAAGATAACTCAAATGTACATGTTTATAACAAGGATAGAACAGCTGCCAAAACCCTGTTTTTAAATGAGCTAAAAAATAATCATGCTTATAGCAGAGTCTGCATCTCAAACAGCAACCTATACCCTTTATAGTGCACTACTTTTGACCAGGGCCCATGAATAGGGTGCCATTTGGGACACAGACAGAGTAAAATCAGCCTGAGCAGATGGTGTCTGTAAATGGTGGTGAGGTTTCCACACAGACAGGCACAGCTGCCAGACAGTTTCAGCATGTCTGATTGAAACAGTAGAACACCTATAGAATATCACTAACTAACATAGCTTTAGTCAACTGAGTTCTGGGATGATGGTGACATTTTAAAATACCATTTTAGACCTAGCAAATGTTCACTGTGCATCGTTTAGAAAGGATTTCCATTGCTGTGCTTGGAAACAATTCACGTGAAGAATTCAAATTCTTAAAGCTGCACTCCAAAGTGTTTCCAAAGACAGCAATGGAAAATTCCACAATGTTTCCCCCCAAAAAAATGTGTTGAGAAAATACAACATTCTCTCTCAATCCTTTGAGTGCCTCTATAGTACATAATACTGTCTGTTCTGCTAACTGTGTTTATAACAAAAAAAAAACTCTCCTCAGACCCTGAGGAGTGAAAGCTTTTAAAATGGAGACGGCCTCTCCATTAGGATAGGAACACGCCGTCGCCGTCAGGCCCTGTAGGACGTCTACATATCCCTCCACCAACTCTGAGGACCAAAGAGCGTCCTCGGTCAGCTATGTATCCATTCTCCTCCAGCACTTCAACACCCCCTTCTTCCTCGTTTGAAGTGGCACTTCTATATTTGCCTTCTCCTTCCTCCCAATATTCTATTCTTATCCTCACATCTTCTTCTGTGGTGCTCATGGGTGGTTTTTGTTGTGTATGTCCTTCAAAGGAGTAGCTAAAACTTAGTTTTTTTCTGCTGAATGTCACGAGCTTATTAGCCCACTTTCAGGTGTCTGTGTGCAAAATGGTGATGCCAAATTAACTGAACTCCCATGTATAAAACATAACATCTGTTTGTTCATTTACTGTATTGTATCACAGCATGTTCTCTTTTGCATTCAAGATGTCTGATGGGTAATATTTAATCTATGTGATAGACCTACTTCCCTTGTGAATTCAAGATGATACTTTCTACCACTTTGAATGCAACCCCACCCATACGTTCTCTCCCACGTTCCTATACGTCCTCTCCTCCACAGCCTCCCACCTCTTTCTCTGATCCATGCAACCCCACCCATGCAGTCCTCTCCCATGTTCCCATACGTTCTCTCCTCCAAAGGGCCATGATAATAAAACATAAATAATTAATGGCCGTGGGAACCAGAGTATGTGTGTGGAGAGAAGCGGTTGAAAATCCCGATCATCGCGAATGGAGCAGTGTTTAAGAATTTTCCGACCTTTCCTACCACTGTGCTAAAAACTGCTCCTCGCTCACAAAAAAATATATATAACTGCCGCTACAAATTCGCTCCATTGAATTAAAATCGCAATTTAACCAACACCCATGTATTTTTGTGACTACCTGGACCTACCATCTGGTTTTGAAGTATTGAAACCAAACCCTATGATTTGAATGAAAAGTATTTCAATTAACAAAGGGAACATGGGACTAAAAAGCGCTCATCATTTCAAATAGGCTACATGTCATATTAAACAGCATTAAAACACTGTAAATAGGTCAGGAGCCATAGAGGCAGCCTAAGAATGAATTATTTAGGGTGTATTTTTTCAATTATTTTGAAGGCTTTAGCCTACAAATAAATATTTCCTAAGCATTTGCTAGTGCGACACACTAGGCTGGCAGGGACATTACGCTCTCAGCATTTAATCAATGTTTCGTTGTATTAAATCATTCTAGTCTATAAATAGCTCATGTAGTCTGTGACTTACTTAAAAGTAAATAAAAATTAAACGAACATGTTTTTATTAGAAACACGACTTTGGCCGGAGTCTGTGAGTGGGCCAGCAACCTTCAAACTGCACTCTTCCTCACTTCCCTCCTCATCTCTCTGTTTCAGCTCCAATGACATAAACTGCACACACTCCAAGGGTTGCATGTCTGCCGACTTCCTTTTGGTCATATCCAATAAACCAAAAACATTGCTTTAACTGTGAATGTACTTTATTGCAGACGTTTTCCACAAATAAAATGGAGCATAGGTAAATAAAAAAGTTATTACAATTTATTTACATTGGGTCTAATGTGGGAGTGTGAGAGTTTTTTTTAACTCAGACAGAAGCACACAGAATTTCCCCACAAACTATACACATATAAAATGAAATGGAGCATACATAAAATAAACAAGTAATTACAACTATTTACATATTCACAAAGTGTTGTGTGTGGGAGAGCGAGAGAGTATGTGCAGGCCTAAATATCTCCAATCCTAAAATAAAATGGAGCATACATATAAAATAAACAAGTAATTACAATATATTGACATATTTACATACTAATGTGTGTGTGTGTGTGAGTGAGAGAGAGAGAGTGTGTGTATGTTTTATTTTTCTTGTTAGCCACCCATCTATGCTTTTCTGCCTCATAAAATTAAAAATACTTTTGCAGGACAATAGACATATTTGCTTGCACTCCTGGGAACCCTGTACATACAGCGGGTGAAATAAGTATTGAACACGTCACCATTTTTCTCAGTAAATATATTTCCAAAGGTGCTATTGACATGAAATGTTCACCAGATGTTGAAAACAACCCAAATAATCCATACATACAAAGAAACCAAAACAAATAAGTTCAGAAATTACGTTATGTGTAATAATGTGAAATGACACAGGGAAAAAGTATTGAACACATGAACAAAGGAAGGTGCAAAAAGGCTTGGAAAGCCAAGGCAACAGCTGAAAACTATCAGTAATTAAAAAGCAATCCAGCCCCGTCAGTGCAAATTAATATCAGCTGGTTCAGTCCCAACTGATGGCCTACAAAAAGGTCTCATTGCCAAGGTGTCACACAAGACACATCTCATGATGGGTAAAAGCAAAGAACTGTCTCAAGACCTTCGCAACCTAATTGTTGCAAAACATAATGATGGCATTGGTTATAGGGGCATTTCTAAGCTTCTGAATGTTCCAGTGAGCACTGTTGGGGCCATAATATGGAAGTGGAAAGACAATCATTTCACCATAAATATGCCTCGACCAGGTGCTCCTCGCAAGATTTCTGACAGAGGAGTGAAAAGAATAATCAGAAGAGTTGTCCAAGAGCCAAGGACCACTTGTGGAGAGCTTCAAAAAGACCTGCAATTAGCAGGTACTGTTGTCTCAAAGAAAACAGTAAGTAATGCACTCCACCGCCATGGCCTGTATGCACGCTCACCACGCAAGACTCCATTGCTGAAAAAAAAGCATGTTGAAGCTCGTTTAAAGTTTGCTGCACAACATTTGGAAAAGTCAGTGAAATACTGGGAGAATATAGTGTGGTCAGATGAGAGCAAAATTGATCTGTTTGGATGTCATAATACACACCATGTTTGGAGGAGAAATGGCACTGCACATCACCCTAAAAACACCATACCAACAGTGAAGTTTGGAGGTGGGAACATCATAGTGTGGGGCTGCTTTTCAGCAAATGGTACTGCAAACTTCACATAATTGAAGGAAGGATGAATGGGCAAATTTACAGAGACATTCTTTACAAAAATCTGCTGCCATCTACCAGGATGATGAAGATGAAACGAGGGTGGACATTTCAGCAAGACAATGATCCCAAACACACAGGCAAGGAAACTCTCAATTGGTTTCAAAGAAAGAAAATAAAGCTGCTAGAATGGCCCAGCCAATCACCTGACTTAAATCCCATTGAAAATCTATGGAAAGAACTGAAGATCAAGATTCATAGAAGAGGCCCACGGAACCTTCAAGATTTGAAGACTGTTTGTGTGGAAGAATGGGCCAAAATCACACCAGAGCAATGCATGCGACTAGTTTCTCCATACAGGAGGCGTCTTGAAGCTGTCATTACCAACAAAGGCTTTTGTACAAAGTATTAAATAAATATCAGTAAGTGTGTTCAATACTTTTTCCCTGTGTCATTTCACATTATTACACATAACTTAATTTCTGAACTTATCTGTTTTGTTTTTTTTGTATGTATGGATTACTTGGGTTGTTACCAACATCTGGTGAAACTTTCATGTCAATAGCACCTTTGGAAAAATATTTACTGAGGAAAATGGTGACGTGTTCAATACTTATTTCACCCGCTGTATGTGAGGGCCGTTGGGGCCGTTTCAGCTCCAGATTACAAAACCTGCACATACTCCCAGAGGGTTGCAGGTCTGCCGACTTCCTTTTCGTCATTCATTTTAATCAGCGATATATCCAATAAACCAAACTGTTGCTTTAACTGTGAATGTACTTTATTGAACACAATCCTCAATTAAAATAAAACATACATAATATAAACAATGTGTTTACATTGGTTCTAATGTGTGTGTGTGTGTGTGAGGGAGGCATGTTTTTCCACTCAGAAAAATCACACAGAATTTCCTCAAACTGTACACATTAAGCAATAGTCTTTTACAATATCATCAATCACACTTATTTGATAGATATTTTGAGTAATTCTGTAGATATTGATAATGGATATGTAGGCATAGATATCTCCAATCCTCAAATAAAATGGAGTATACAAAAAATAAGCAAAGTATTTACGTTGGGTCTAATGTGTGTGTGAGAGGGAGGCATGTTTTTCAAATCAGAAAAAAGCACACAGAATTTCCTCAAACTGTACACATTAAGCAATAGTCTTAAACAATATTATCAATCACACTTGGATAGATATTTAGAGTAATCATCTCCAATCCTAAAATAAAAATAAACAAGTAATTACAACTTATTTACATTAGGGATAATATGAGTGTGTGTGACAGAGACAGAGAGTGTGCATGTTGTGTTTTATTTTTCCTTGTCAGCCACCCATCTCTGCTTTGTCAGTCTTGATAGGCTCAGTGTATGCACTGAGGCTGTCAGGCAGTGGTGGAGCGCATGGCAGATCTGAAAGAGAGATGCACAAAGTGACAGTAAGTATACAGGGCTGCATGAGATTTTGTTTAATGCAACTCCATACAGCCAAAGGCAATGTCAGCTTTAGGTATAATGCCAGGAGCTGGTTGTGGATTTGACAGCTCTAACACAGTTCCACCTAAGACACCGCCAAAACAACCACTGTGCGGATGTCGGCTAAAGCGGATGTGATTGAATAGAGCCAAGAGTGAGGGAGAGTATGCATGTGTGTATACATGTATGTGATAATTACCTGTATCACCTGTCGCAGCCGTTTAACAGGGGCAGACGAATGCAGCTGTGGTTGAGCTAATAGGGGTGTCAGATCAAATGGAGAGAGGAACAATTTTATTAAAAAATAATTATACAACAAAACAGAGTGAGTGATTGACTGTGTATACAGTTGAAGTTGGAAGTTTACAGACACCTTAGCCAAATACATTTAAACTCAGTTTTCATTCCTGACATTTAATCCTAGTAAAAATTCCCTGTCTTAGGTCAGTTAGGATCACCACTTAATTTTAAGAATGTGAAATGTCAGAATAATAGTAGAGAGAATTATTTATTTCAGCTTTTATTTCTTTCATCACATTCCCAGTGGGTCAGAAGAAAAACCTAGTCACAGAAAAACCTAGTCACAGAAAAACCTAGTCACAGAAAAACCTAGTCACAGAAAAACCTAGTCACAGGCCCACATCAAACGTATGGAGTCCAGGAAATGATTTTAGCAAATCGTAGTCTATAAAAATAAAAAGGAGCAAAGCGATGGCTTAGTCGACCAGGCTCCATTTTACAGAACATTACACTTCGAGAGAGAGAGAGAGAGAGAGAGAGAGAGAGAGAGAGAGAGAGAGAGAGAGAGAGAGAGAGAGAGAGAGAGAGAGAGAGAGAGAGAGAGAGAGAGAGAGAGAGAGAGAGAGAGAGAGAGAGGAGAGAGAGAGAGAGAGAGAGAGAGGGAGAGAGAGAGAGAGGAAGAGAGAGGAGGAGAAGAGAGAGAGAGGAGGGTAGGGAGGTAGTAGAAGACAGTGACAGATTGAGGAGAGGACGTACATTACACCTAGAGAAAGAGGGGGAGAGAGACCTAGGAGGAGGAGAGACATTAAACACTCAAGCTTTGTTATTCCTGTTTCAGATAGACTCCATTAAATACTCCAGCTTTATTCATCCTGTTTCAGACAGACTCCATTACATACTCCAGCTTTATACTCCAACAGGCTGTTTGATGCTTCCACTTCAGGCTCCACGCTTTGTTATGGGTTGGACACCAACGGATGCTGTCTCATGGAGAAAATATTTTCAAACATTCAGTGAATCACACCCGAGTGATGCGTAACCTCTGCTAGCTCAGTGTGCTAACAGGCTAATTGCTAGCTCAGTAAGCTAACAGGCTAATTGCTAGCTCAGTGTGCTAAGGCTAATTGCTAGCTCAGTGTGCTAAGGCTAATTGCTAGCTCAGTGTGCTAACAGGCTTATTCACAGGCTATTTTGCTATTCAATCTTTTGCTCACATGCCATTCATATTTTTTGAGTGATGATTTTAGCCTGGGCTTTCTTTGGAACGGGATGTAGTTTTCCCTCCATTACCCTCAGTCAGTCTGTCAGCCAGTGGTTGTGTTCCCCGGCTCAGATGTTGTATGCATTAACCAATGGTTGCATGCCACAACATTAACTGTTCTGTTACACGTGATTAAAGCATCATTAAAGCAGGTTGAATATACCAAAGCAACATTACAAGACAATAAATTGTGAAATCCTGCCATGGCTTATTTTGTGTTCTTAGAGTTGGAATTGTGTAGTATTGGCTTGTTTTGTGTTGTTAGAGTTGGAATTGTGTAGTATTGGCTTGTTTTGAGTTGTTAGAGTTGGAATTGTGTAGTATCGCCTCGTTTCTCTTGGAAAACTGCAGGATGTTACTGTGTACCAAATGGCACCCTATTCCTTATATAGTGCACTATTAAAGGTAGGGCATGGGGTGCCATTTGGGACATCCTGTGTCAGTCTGTATCAGGTGGCAGTGAAAGGTAAGTGATTGGATGCAGTGGGAGGAGCAGATTAGGTCCTAATCTTCTTTCTGTGTGTGTGTGTGTGTGTGTGTGTGTGTGTGTGTGTGTGTGTGTGTGTGTGTGTGTGTGTGTGTGTGTGTGTGTGTGTGTGTGTGCGTGTTTGTTTGTGCACCTGTGTGCATGTGCACGTGTGTCAGTGGGTGTGGGAACACAGCTACACAGTCAACTGCAGGAAACACCCAGAGCCAGTGCTTAATTTGTGCTGGATCCTGACGGAACAGGATCTGGCACCTCTCCTTTTTAGACTCTTTCATTACGGGACCTTTTTTGCTGGATCCGGAACCTCTCATGGCATGAAAAATAATGTTAACTTTTAGCAATGTAAAAATTATATTAAAAGCAATCAAATTTAATTTGAGTTGCTTCTTTGTTAGTTACCTAACCCCCCCACCCCCCAGCCCGGGCCTGATATTGTACGAGTTGATTTGGGTTGGGCCGGCCCAGGCTTATGGTTTGTTCAACATTTTTTGAGAACAACGTGTGGTCGTGGCTGTGTGAGATGCGCAAAAGTTTATTGGTCACATACACATGTTTAGCAGATGTTATTGCGGAGTAGTGAAATGCTTGTGTTTCTAGCTCCAACAGTGCAGTACTAGTGTATCTAACAATTCACAACAATACACAAAAACCTAAAAGTAAAAGAATGTAAGTATGGAATATATAAATATTAGGACGAGCAATTCCGGAGTGGCATAGACTAAAATACAGTAGAATAGAATACAGTATATACAGTTCATATGAGATGAGTAAAGCAAAAACGTGTCAAAATGATTTAAGTGACTACTGTTCCATTATTAAAGTGGCCAGTGATTTCAAGTCTATGTATATAGGGCAGCAGTCTCTAAGGTGCAGGGTTACTTAACCAGGTGGAAGCCGCCTAATGATGGCAATTTAACAGTCTGATGGCCTTGAAATAGAAACTATTTTTCAGTCTCTCGGTCCCAGCAGTGGCTCTGGTGGTTGATGTCCTTGATGATCTTTTTTGCCTTCCTGTGAAATCGGGTGCTGTAGTTGTCCTGGAGGGCAGGTAGTATGCGTTGGGCAGACCACACCACCCTCTGGAGAGCCCTGTGGTTGCGGGCAGTGCAGTTGTCATACCAGGCAGTGATACAGCCCGACAGGATGCTCCCAATTGTGCATCTGTTAAAGTTTGTGAGGGTTTTAGGTGGCAAACAAAATTGGCAGGTGTTGTTTCCTACCTTCACCATCTAGGAGCGGCCTGTCAGGAAGTCCAGGACTCAGTTGCACAGGGTGGGGTTCAGACCCAGGGCCTTGAGCTTAATGGGGCGACAGGTAGCCGAGTGGTTAGAGCGTTGGGCCCGTAACCGAAAGGTTGCTGGATTGAATACTCGAGCTGACAAGGTAAAAATCTGTCTTTCTGCCCCTGAACAAGGCAGTTAACCTACTGTTCCTAGGTTGTCCTTGTAAATAAGAATTTGTTCCTAACTGACTTGCCTAGTTAAATAAAGGTTAAAAAATTTAATAAAATTAAATGATGAGCTTGGAGGGTACTATGATGTTAAATGTTGAGCTATAGTCATAGTCAATGACCAGCATTCTTACATAGGTATTCCTCTTGTCCAGATGGGATAGGTCAGTGTACAGTGCGATTGGATCATCTATGGATCTATTGGGGCAGTAAGAAAATTGAAGGTAAGGTAGATCCTTAACTAGCCTCTCAAAGCACTTCATGATGACAGAAGTAAGTGCTACGGGGTGATAGTCGTTTAGTTACCTTTGCTTTCTTGTGTACAGGAACAATGGTGGACATGTTGAAGTAAGTGGGGACAGCAGACTGGGATAAGGAGAGATTGAATATGTCCGAAAACACTCAAGCCAGCTGGTCTGCGCATGCTCTGAGGACACGGCTAGGTATGCCGTCTGGGCCAGCAGCCTTGCGAGGGTTAACTCGCTTAAATGTCTTACTCAGGTTGGCCATGGAAAAGGAGAGCCCACAGTCCTTGGCAGTGTGCCACCTTGGTGGTATCCTCAAAGTGGGCAAAAAAGATGTTTAGCTTGTCTGGGAGCAAGACATCGGTGTCCACGACGTGGCTGGCTTTCCCTTTGTAGTCTGTGATTGTCCGTAGACCCTGCCACACACGTCTCGTGTCTGAGCCGTTGAATTGCGACTCCACTTTGTCTCTATACTGACGTTTTGCCTGTTTGATTGTCTTACAGAGGGAATAACTGCACTGTTTGTATTCAGCCATATTCCCAGTCACATTGCCATGGTTAAATGCGGTGGTTCGCACTTTCAGTTTTGCGCGAATGCTGCCATCTATCCACGTTTCTGGTTAGGGTAAGTTTTCATAGTCACAGTGGGTACAACATCTCCTTTACACTTCCTGATGAACTCACTCACCGTGTATTCGTCAATGTTATTCTCAGAGACTACCCGGAACACATCCCAGTCCGTATGATCAAAACAATCTTGAAGCGTGGATTCTGATTGGTCAGACCAGCATTGAATAGGCCTTATTACGGGTGCATCCTGTTTGAGTTTCTGCCTATAGGAAGGGAGGAGCAAAATGGAGTAGTGATCAGGATATGTGGTTTCCAGTTTGCATAAAGTCCAGGGAATTTTTTGCTGTGACTATAACCGAAGAGACTTCTCTTGGGAGGTAATACGGTTAGCATTTGATTGTGAGGTATTCTAGTTTGGGTGAACAAAAGGAGTTTAGTTTATGTATGTTATCACAATCACACCATGAGTAGTTCATCATGAAACATACAACCCCGTCTTTCTTCTTCCAGAGAGTTCTTTATTCCTGTCTGCACGATGTACTGAAAACCCAGCTGGCTGTATAGAAAATCAAATCAAATGTTATTTGTCACAACAGGTGTAGACCTTACATGAAATGCTTACTCACAAGCTCTTAACCAACAATGCAGTTCAAGAAAGAGTTTAGAAAATGTTTACAAAAATAAACCAAAATAAATAAATATTATTAAAAAGTATTGCGAATGACTCCGCTACAGGATGTCCTTCCTAGTATATCAAATGTGCAATATTTGCATTTACAGTGGGGCAAAAAAGTATTTAGTCAGCCACCAATTGTTGCAGTTCTCCCACTTAAAAAGATGAGAGAGGCCTGTAATTTTCATTATAGGTACACTTCAACTATGAGAGACAAAATGAGAAAAAAAATCCAGAAAATCACATTGTAGGATTTTTTATGAATTTATTTGCAAATTATGGTGGAAAATAAGTATTTGGTCACCTACAAACAAGCAAGATTTCTGGCTCTCACAGACTTGTAACTTCTTCTTTAAGAGGCTCCTCTGTCCTCCACTCGTTACCTGTATTAATGGCACCTGTTTGAACTTGTTATCAGTATAAAAGACACCTGTCCACAACCTCAAACAGTCACACTCCAAACTCCACTATGGCCAAGACCAAAGAGCTGTCAAAGGACACCAGAAACAAAATTGTAGACCTGCACCAGGCTGGGAAGACTGAATCTGCAATAGGTAAGCAGCTTGGTGTGAAGAAATCAACTGTGGGAGCAATTATTAGGAAATGGAAGACATACAAGACCACTGATAATCTCCCTCGATCTGGGTCTCCTCGCAAGATCTCACCCCGTGGGGTCAAAATGATCACAAGAACGGTGAGCAAAAATCCCAGAACCACACGGGGGGACCTAGTGAATGACCTGCAGAGAGCTGGGACCAAAGTAGCAAAGGCTACCATCAGTAACACACTACGCCGCCAGGGACTCAAATCCTGCAGTGCCAGACGTGTCCCCCTGCTTAAGCCAGTACATGTCCAGGCCCGTCTGAAGTTTGCTAGAGAGCATTTGGATGATCCAGAAGAGGATTGGGAGAATGTCATATGGTCAGATGAAACCAAAATAGAACTTTTTGGTAAAAACTCAACTCGTCGTGTTTGGAGGAGAAAGAATGCTGAGTTGCATCCAAAGAACACCATACCTACTGGGAAGCATGGGGGTGGAAACATCATGCTTTGGGGCTGTTTTTCTGCAAAGGGACCAGGACGACTGATCCGTGTAAAGGAAAGAATGAATGGGGCCATGTATCGTGAGATTTTGAATGAAAACCTCCTTCCATCAGCAAGGGCATTGAAGATGAAACGTGGCTGGGTCTTTCAGCATGACAATGATCCCAAACACACCGCCCGGGCAACGAAGGAGTGGCTTCGTAAGAAGCATTTCAAGGTCCTGGAGTGGCCTAGCCAGTCTCCAGATCTCAACCCCATAGAAAATCTTTGGAGGGAGTTGAAAGTCTGTGTTGCCCAGCGACAGCCCCGAAACATCACTGCTCTAGAGGAGATCTGCATGGAGGAATGGGCCAAAATACCAGCAACAGTGTGTGAAAACCTTGTGAAGACTTACAGAAAACGTTTGACCTCTGTCATTGCCAACAAAGGGTATATAACAAAGTATTGAGATAAACTTTTGTTATTGACCAAATACTTATTTTCCACCATAATTTGCAAATAAATTCATAGAAATTCCTACAATGTGATTTTCTGGACTTTGTTTTCTCATTTCGTCTCTCATAGTTGAAGTCTACCTATGATGAAAATTACAGGCCTCTCTCATCTTTTTAAGTGGGAGAACTTGCACAATTGGTGGCTGACTAAATACTTTTTTGCCCCAATGTATATGTAATTAAACCCTGTACTAAGGACTGTATTTTAAGGGAATTATTATTATTACCCTAAATTATATCATACGCACATTTAGCTATTTAAGTATCTCTTCCTGTCATTTACCTGTACAGTTAATTTAACCATGCAAATATTCACTTACCTGTTCATTTAACCAGAATGTATATTAAGTAAACTATTATTACCCTCACTTATATCATACGCACATTTAGCTATTTAAGTATCTTTCTCTGCCATCGACCTGTATAGTATAGATAACCATGAAAATATTCCTTATTTATCTATATCAAGTTACAATATTTGTATAATTCTTTCACCTAACACTCTGTAACAATATATAGTGTACATATTCAGCCATTCACCCATACTATGCAATGCCTTTTA
This sequence comes from Thymallus thymallus, assembly GCA_023634145.1. Lineage (NCBI taxonomy): Eukaryota > Metazoa > Chordata > Actinopteri > Salmoniformes > Salmonidae > Thymallus > Thymallus thymallus. The sequence continues at coordinate 7,727,547 of CM042388.1, read as the reverse complement.
AAAGCTTTTTGCACTCCAGTATTTTTATACTTTTTATCGTGTATCTGTCTTTTTCGTTCTGGCATTTTGCACCTGCTCTGTGTTTTTTCGTAGCTGCTTGACGAAGAAGTTTCCTCTGGGGGATCAATAAAGTGCCTGCCTGCCTGCTTGTCTGTCTGTCTGTCTGTCTGTCTGTCTATCTATCTGGTTAGTCGAGGTCATTTGTACATGTCGGTAGCGGTAAAGTGACTATGCATAGATAATAAACAGCGAGTAGCAGCAGTGCAAATACACATTTGGGGGAGGTCGTTTTCCCAGCAGCAGACTATGATCAATAATGTCAAATGCTGCTCTGAAGTCTAACAAAACAGACAGCCTCCGCAATCTTTTTATCATTAATTTCTCTCAGCCAATTATCAGTCATTTGTGTAAGTGCTGTGCTTGTTGAATGTCCTTTCCTATAAGCGTGATGAAAGTCTGTTGTAAATTTGTTTACTGTAAAATAATATTGTATCTGGTCAAACACAATTTTTTCCAAAAGTTTACTAAGGGTTGGTAACAGGCTGATTGGTCGGCTTTTTGAGCCACTGAAGGGCTTTACTAAATCTATGACGTTTCCATTCCAAAGGACTTTACATTGCTCTCAATATGCTGACTTGTTCTTAGACTTTTGTTACTGTAAATAACATCACCTTGTTGATAGAGCTCACTCAAGGGATTCTACAAACTAATATAGCTTCATTTACAGTTCATTACATTTTACATCTATAGCAACTAAAGTTAGATGGTTACGTCCTGGTGTGTCTCCACATGTCTGTGGGAGGAGCTGGTGGTGGTGCAACTAAAGTTAGATGGTTACGTCCTGCTGGGTCTCCACATGTCTGTGGGAGGAGCTGGTGGTGGTGTGTTGCTCTGTTACTGGTCCTGTTTCAGTGGTGCTAAAAGAGAGAGACATGAATGTCTTTAAATGGGAAGTTCAAGATTTTACAATTTCATGTTGGATGATTTCTCACCCTGAAAGTAATCTATGGACCAGGAGAAACTGTAACCCATGGATCGGTTTCTCTCAACAGCCACTATAAACGTCAGCTAACTGTAGCCACCACTAGCATACAATCAATGGAAGTGAATAGGGCATGCTTGCAAATGTCAACATTTTATGGCCAAATCAACTGAACATGCTCACATGCCCCATTCACTTCCAATGATTCAGATATGCTTATAACAACTCATTATTACTGCTAGCTTCAAGTAAAGTGTTCCGGAATAGCTGGTGATAGAGATGGAGCTCTGTTTCACCTCAGTGTGCTAAAGAGAGAGAAGGGACATTGTTGTGATTTGTTTAACTAAGTAACAGAAGCGGAGCGCTGAGTCGGAGGCTGTTTAACTGGCGATTAGATTCTGCCAGAGCCAATCAGCCAATCTCCCACTGTAAACGGTTTACTCTGGCTTCCATCCCACTGATGTCAATGCGCCACCGCCTATCTCGCCACGCTTCCGATTTTCTCGGCAGCAGGTGGAGACTCAGAGAAAATGTGTTACCTTTCTCTCTCACTTGCCTTAGTGGTGATACTGTTGCAAATACTGTGTGTTCCAGTAATGACTGTCCTACTGTGTTTTATCCTATCCTATCATATCCCATCCTATCCCATCATCTGCTATCATATCCTATCCTATTCTATCCCATCCTATCCTAAGCCTTAGTTTCACAGCTAAATCAGGACAGCCCTTCTTATGTGAAGATAGCTGTAAAGATGTTAGTATAAGTTCCCAGGTTGTCTTTTAAGTGTAAAAATGTTAGTACATGTTCCTAGGTTGACTTATAACTGTAATAATGTTACTACATGTTCCTAGGTTGTCTTATAACTGTAAAGATGTTAGTACATGTTCCTACATTGTAGCAGTAAATACAGAATTAATGTAATCAACTTCCTCTACAGCCCTTTTCTGCATAAAAAGCTAAAAATAAGATGAGGCACAATAACAAAGTCTTCCACTAAGTAACAATTTCTACAAAATAATAATTCAAGTAAACATACCAATCTACACTAATTGTTTGTGCACAAGAATGCTTTGACCATTTCAATCATGTAATTGTCAAGTAGAAGTAGGAACAAGTAGGAAAATGTTTTGACTTACTATGACTGTGATGCTTTATGTGGTTCTCACCTATCCACCCAACCTGGTCTCAGAGCATTTCGTATTATGCTACACATAAATCCGTAAAACTGCTTTTAGTATGATATGTGATGGATGGTATGTAATAATCCATCATCCATTTAATATGATATGTTGCGAATTCCAGTTTGTTGTGACTACTGTTTGCTAGGTGGCTTACGCTAACGTTGGCTAGGTGGCTATTAGGGATGTTAGGGGTTAGGAGGTAAGGTTGGGGTTAATGTTAGAGTTAGGAGTTGGGTAAAGGGTTAAGTTTAGGGTTAGGGGAAGGCTTAGCTAACACACTAAGTAGTTGCAAAGTAGATAGCAAAAAAGTAGTAAGTTGTGCAATGTTCCTAATTAGCTAAAATGCTAAAGGTCTCCATGATGAGATTCAAACACGCAACTTTTGGATTGCTAGATATGCACATTAAGTAGTCTTCTGCTTTACTCAACGCGAAAGTAAACTTCTGTCTTATGTAACTATACCAAACGCAACATATCATACTAATTTGTTGTGTCCCAGATGTAGTGTACTATGTAACGTCTAGTCTATGAGACCAGGTTGAGCTACCTTAAGACGAATGCACTAACTGTACGTTGCTCTGGACAACAGCGTCTGATAAATTACTCAAACGTAAATGTAAAATGTAATTGTCCCATCGTACAGATTGTTATAATTGTCATAACACATCACAGAAATTACTAATTGTCAAAATCCAATTGTGAAGTGCTATAACTGAATTAAAATGGTTAATACATTTTCAAACCATTTACTATGTGAGAATGACACCCCCATTCCACTGATAAAACCAGACAAGTTCCTCATCAGATCAGATACTGGCACACAGGCTAAGAAGAGTGGAGGTTGTGTGTTTCTTTATCTGTACATTGCCAATTCATCATTATTAGCCAGGGAGTTAGCCTAGAAAAAATATCACAAAATTAGTAATGCTATTCTGTGTTTTACTGCTTAAAGAATTGTCTCTATCTCAGGTAAAAAAATATTTTAAATTTTTTTAAAATATTTAAAAAACACATTGTAAAAGATCAGTGTTCAGGTTAAACAGTTGGTATTGAGTGGGAAACCAGCTATAAATGTAAACCTACATTGGGACATTTGCTTAACTACCATGTGGGCATAACATTTCAAATGACATAGAATTAAATAAAAATGAAACACTATTGTTTTTGTGTTTGGGGGAAGGTTGGAAAACCGGACCTCCACTGAAAACAACCCTTGGATAGTTTTTAAAGATTTTTTCTTGAGGAGCCGATGGTTTGTCTCTTCGTCAATGGTAAGTCAATTGATTTTCTAGTAGATACTGGCGCTGCAATGTCTGTCATGAATTCAAAATCCATATCCAAACCTTCCATGTCAAATGAATCAATCAGCACTGTGGAGTGACTATGTGCTCACGATGCCTCTACCTGTTAAATTTGATAACACATGCATAAAACATCAATTCATTTTCTGCAGGTTGTCCTGTAAATGTGGCAGGAAGAGATCTTCTCTGTAAATTGGGGATTACTATGGATGGGACATACAGGATTTATCTGCTCGCAGTTGTTGGAAACAGAAAGGCAGTTTTGTGTCACAGACTGGCTTACATTGCACCGCAAATTTCTCACAATTGACAAGACATTTATATTATTTATTAATATGTATTGTCAACAACAGTGATATTTGAAGCGTGAGACTCGTATAAGACATTAGGTCTCCCATATTCTTCAATATTGGTTCTAATACAAGGTATCTGGTGCCGTGACCAATTAAAAGGCACAAATACTATAACTACTCTGATCACCCTCACTAGAAAAACTGAAGACATTGAGTGAGATTTAAATGGACTATGTAAACACAAAACAGTTGGAAGAAGTTTATAATTTATAATTTGTGTGATTCGGAACACCAGAAGGAGAGAGAGAGAGAGAGTGCTGTCCCTGAATGAGGGACACCTGTCTCTAGTCTATTTTACCATTTCCTTATGGAGTTATCAAGAGTTGTAATTCAAATTTTATTTGTTATTCTAATTTGTTTATTATTGATTTAACAGGCAGTGTTGTTGTTTTGAATTACCGGTCCCCTGGGGGCCTTTTGTAAATATGCAAATGTATTTCTTCACATGTCTGCCTATGAAAGGAAGATAAGTTATTCCCACCTCTAGTTTAATATGAAGAAGTGTTGTTGTGTTGTGTTGTTTGTTGTTGTCTTGTTATCTCACCAGATTGGGTCTGCTGTATGGTTGGGATTTCTTCCTAAAGAGTAACTCTGCCGGGAGGTCGCCAGTATGATAAGGGAGTATAAGCAAATTCTTAAAATGGTTTCAACAAGAGTGTTGTTATGCTCTTTGACATTTGCCTTATACACTTTGAAATTAAGAAAATTGGGAATGTAATCATTTGTCATAGGGTGAATATGTCTTAAACTTTTGTTTTGGTCTGTCCTCTTGTGAAGTTATGGCGATAGTGACTACAGATGGTATCTTGTTGCATGGAAGGAATAAATCAACGAAAACAGTGTGAACCTCACCCCGCTAACCAGCTTAAGAAATGGCGTCCACTATGACCTTGTCCTTCATTACTTCTACCGTGAGACCTGAGTCCGAGCCAGCATCCTGTACACAGCATCCAGTCAAAGCTATCAACTGCCTTTTCTCTCATGCCTGTTGCCTCAGGAGTGCGACATGAGTCCACATGGAGTGAGCATGGAGAGAGATCCAGTCCAAACTTATTTCATGCTGGTGTGCTGGTAGAAAAATGGACAAGACATAATGGACTGTAAAGGACAGTGGTGGCTGAAGTGAAAGACATTATCAATGGCCATCCACTTTGAACATGTGCCATTGGGAGGATGAACTGAAACACTATCGGAAGCAGAACATGAAGAAACGGAGGGGGATGTGCCTGAAAATTGATTTAGAGTTGCCCTAAACTGTTTATTTGGAGTATCATGTTGATTTTGGAGGTCTAAACACTGGGAAGATTTTTGTAATTTAGATTAAAATACATTGAGATACCAATCTGTCATTACCACAAGTGATGAGAATAGTTAATGCTGGAAATGTAAGATGAATATACTGTAGGAAAATGTACATTCTAACTGTGTTGATGTATGCTAAGTTGAGGGTCTTGAACTTGAGTGATAGAACTCAACGTGGAGCACAGAAGACTGTCGTTCTAAATGTGGGTTGTTGATACGATGATTTCTCTGTTATTGAAGAAGTCAGGATGCAAGAATGAATATTACATAGATGGAGATTTGATACAGTATATATTTAATTATATACGGCACCGGATTCAACATAGCAAGCTGCACGTGAGTTTCCTCTTGCCATCAGAATGAGAGACAAAGAGATCTCTCAGTTTATATACTGCAAGATAAACAAGTTGTCACCAACATCTGGCAACCTTCACTGGAGGATCCTGGCACCAACCTCGCTGGACTAGTCCATTCCAGGTGCTCCTGACAACACAAACAGTAGTGAAAGTTGCAGAAAGGTCTACGTGGGTTCACGCCAGCCACTGTAGGAAGGTGCCCCACAACCCAGACGAGGATGTACCAACCGATGTCCTGTCGTAGGCAATCCCAGATGCCAAAAGGACAGGTAGACTAATTGCTCCTGAAGGATAGTTTGGTTGACTTGAGGAAAAGTGAGGGGTTTCTTTGGGGGATGGTGCTCCCTTTCAGAGGCACCCTTTTTCTAGTGTGGGGCCTGACTATATCCCCTACACTAATCACTACACTAATCTGATGAACTGAACCAAACAAACACTCCAAGATCCAAGATTGAACGTTGTCTACCCCAAACAAACACTCCAAGATCCAAGATTCAACGTTGTCTACCCCAAACAAACACTCCAAGATCCAAGATTCAACGTTGTCTACCCCAAACAATCAATGATTGGCCAATACAGTATATCATCCCACCACTCAAAAATTCAGGAATGACCTCATGGAGCACGCTGTGCAGAGACTCATGGACAAATACTGGGAGCCCAAATCCTGTGGAAGAGGCCGTCGTCTAGCTGCCCCATCCCAAAACCAAACAAGAAGGTCATTGCAGCTCACACATCAAGATTCAAGGACACTTGGGGGCTATTCTGACACCCCCAACACTCCCGGTATCCATGGACATGGTCCTCCTTGCAGTACTACCTTATACAAACACTCTAATGTAACATCATCTGTTAGTCTCTGGTCATTATCACACTCCATCTGTAGCAGAAAAAACAATATATTTACTGTAGACTACTACTCCACATAACAGAACCTGTAATATCTATTCTATTGTAAATTTGACCTTTTATTGATGTGAATGCCTTGCCAATACTGTCTATAATACATTATGTAGTGATCTGTATTGTGTTGTAAAAAACTAAAGAACTGTATTCGCCTGTTCATCGATAGTCATTACATAGGTCTACACTAAATGTTAATAGTTTTTACCAATTCACCTTTAGTATTCAAATGTTACTGATCTATTTATCTGACTGCTATAATGAATCACTTATAGTAGATAGTATCAAAACAGATGGTACTGATGATTTGACAGAATTGTAACAAAATAGTTTGTAGGGGTTCAAATAGCATTTGTTACAAGTGATTTGACAAAATTGGTTAGGCAATGTCTGGCTGTGAAGCTAATTACAACATAACCATTATATCCTCTGCCTCCTTGAATCGCATGGCACAAACAACACATGAGGGCAAGACTCTTCTGTTTCCTCTTCCCACTATCTCTCCCTTCAGTGCCCACGTAAACACAAGTCAACATGGAACCAGCCTGTCATGACTGAGAACAAATAAGTTGTTATTCATGAGTAGCTAGAAAAAAATTCATAATAAATTGCAATTCACAAGTAGCTAGATAATCTAATAACAAGAAACTATTTGATTTGATCAGTGTTCTGTATAAAAAAAAAAACTAAAGTTATTCATAGATCTTATATTATGATGATTTACCAATAAGCAAGCTAGCTAGCTATGAGCTAGAGTATGCAATAGCTAGCTGCCTCCCGGGAGTTTTGTTTACAAAACCACACCAAGTCTCGCGGGAAGAGAGTGCAGGCAGATCCCAAAGTAGTCTGTATATGAGGAAGTATACAGTGGGGAGAACAAGTATTTGATACACTGCCGATTTTGCAGGTTTTCCTACTTACAAAGCATGTAGAGGTCTGTAATTTTTTATCATAGGTACACTTCAACTGTGAGAGACGGAATCTAAAAAATCCAGAAAATCACATTGTATGATTTTTCAATAATTAATTAGCATTTTATTGCATGACATAAGTATTTGATCACCTACCAACCAGTAAGAATTCCGTCTCTCACAGACCTGTTAGTTTTTCTTTAAGAAGCCCTCCTGTTCTCCACTCATTACCTGTATTAACTGCACCTGTTTGAACTCATTACCTGTATAAAAGACACCTGTCCACACACTCAATCAAACAGACTCCAACCTCTCCACAATGGCCAAGACCAGAGAGCTGTGTAAGGACATCAGGGATAAAATTGTAGACCTGCACACGATTGGGATGGGCTACAGGACAATAGGCAAGCAGCTTGGTGAGAAGGCAACAACTGTTGGCGCAATTATTAGAAAATGGATGAAGTTCAAGATGACGGTCAATCTCCCTCGGTCTGGGGCACCATGCAAGATCTCACCTCGTGGGGCATCAATGATCATGAGGAAGGTGAGGGATCAGCCCAGAACTACACGGCAGGACAAAAATAGAGCTTTTTGGTCTAAACTCCACTCGCTGTGTTTGGAGGAAGAAGAAGGATGAGTACAACCCCAAGAACACCATCCCAACCTTGAAGCATGGAGGTGGAAACATCATTCTTTGGGGATGCTTTTCTGCAAAGGGGACAGGACGACTGCACCGTATTAAGGGGAGGATGGATGGGGCCATGTATCGCAAGATCTTGGCCAACAACCTCCTTCCCTCAGTAAGAGCATTGAAGATGGGTCGTGGCTGGGTCTTCCAGCATGACAACGACCCGAAACACACAGCCAGGGCAACTAAGGAGTGGCTCCGTAAGAAGCATCTCAAGGTCCTGGAGTGGCCTAGCCAGTCTCCAGACCTGAACCCAATAGAAAATCTTTGGAGGGAGCTGAAAGTCCGTATTGCCCAGCGACAGCCCCAAAACCTGAAGGATCTGTATGGAGGAGTCGGACAAAATCCCTGCTGCAGTGTGTGCAAACCTGGTCAAGAACTACAGGAAATGTATGATCTCTGTAATTGCAAACAAAGGTTTCTGTACCAAATATTAAGTTCTGCTTTTCTGATGTATCAAATACTTATGTCATGCAACAAAATGCAATTTCATTACTTAAAAATCATACAATGTGATTTTCTGGATTTTTGTTTTAGATTCCGTCACTCAAAGTTGAAGAGTACCTATGATAAAAATTACAGACTTCTACATGCTTTGTAAGTGGGAAAAACTGCAAAATCGGCAGTGTATCAAATACTTCTTCTCCCCACTGTATATAATCATAAGAAATTAGATTCTAAGTAAACTAAATTAATGTATAAAATATTGATTACTATGTATAGCTTTGTAAAATTATAAATGACCAACCACTCAGCTTTGGACTAGTTAGGTCTATTTCTCTGCTTTTGAGAGGAGCTGGCTAGTAGATACATAGACAATTGCGATAAACTAAGGATGTGCTACCTTCAACTTGTTTCTTATTCCATTTGCTCCGTTCCAGACATTATTATGAGTTGTCCTCCCCTCAACAGCCTCCACTGTATCCATGAGTTCATCTGACTCTGGGTAAGTAGGAAATTACCCAAAATACCTATGTATTCCTTTAATAAATCACATAAAACGTTACATGGACTGACTCTGTATGAAATAATAGGAGTTGACATGATTTTTAAATTACTAACCCTTCCTCTGTCCCCCATACATACAACATATGTAAGGTCTCTCAGTCAAGTATTGCTTTTCAAACACAGATTCAACTACACAGACCAGGGAACTTTTCAAAAGCCTTACAAAGAAGGGCAGTGATTGGTAGATGATTAGCAATATGAAAGTGGACATTGAATATCTCTTTAAGCATGGTCTAGTTAATAATTATGCTCTGCATTATGTATTAAACCACCCAGTCACCTCAAAGATACAGACATACTTCTGAACTGAGGTGCAGGACAGGAATGAAAATGAAACTGCTCAGGGATGTCACCATGAGGCTATGGGTGATTTTAAAACAGCTACAGAGTTCAATGGCTGTGATGGGAGAGAACTGAGTATAGATCAAGAACATTATAGTGACTCCACAATAATGACCCAAATGACAGAGTGAAAATAATAACACAAATACACAGAGTAAAATAACTACCAAACATACATCCAACAAGGCATTAAAGAAATACACTGTTTAGCCTCAATGCAAAGCCCTGTGTTTGGGGACAAATCCAACACAACACATCACTGAATAACTGACTTGTCGCACCTGCTCCTGCTCTCCCTCCACCTGCTCCTGCTCTCTGCCCAGCACTACGCACTCCTGCCATCAACATTACGCACACCTGTTCCCCTCGTCACGCGCATCAGCGATTCATTGGACTCACCTGGACTCTGTCACCTGTTTTATTTCCTCCCCTATATCGGTCTGTTCCTCAGATCTGTGTTTCGTGATGTTCCACTGTCCAGATGCTGTTCTTGTTGTGTTTGATGTCGTGTTGTTCCCCTGTCCAGACGCTGATCTTGTTGTGTTTGATGTCGTGTTGTTCCCCTGCCCACACGCTGATCTTGTTTTGTTTGATGTTGTGTTGTTTCCCTGTCCAGATGCTGATCTTGTTGTGTTTGATGTCGTGTTGTTCCCCTGTCCAGACGCTGATCTTGTTGTGTTTGATGTCGTGTTGTTCCCCTGTCCAGACGATGATCTTGTTGTGTTTGAAGCATGGTCGTGGTTGCATCAGGGTATGGGTATGCTTGACTTCGGCAAAGACTGGGGAGTTTAAGGATAAAAATAAATGGGATTGGGCTAAGCACAGGTAACTCCTAGAGCAAAACCTGCTTCACACCAGACACTGGGAGAAGAATGAACCTTTCAGCAGGACAGTAACCTACAACACCAGGCCAAATCTGCACTGGAGTTGCTTACCAAGAAGACAGTGAATGTTTCTGAGTGGCCGAGTTACAGTTTTGACTTAAATCTGTTTGAAATACTATGGCAAGACTTACATATTGACATATTGACAGAGCTTGAAGAATGAGAATCAGAGTCCAAAAGGTACAGAACGGCAGGCAAGCTCAGGGTCAGGGCAAGCAGAGGTCAGTAATCCAGATCAGAGTCCAAAAGGTACAGAACGGCAGGCAAGCTCAGAGTCAGGGCAGGCAGAGGTCAGTAATCCAGATCAGAGTCCAAAAGGTACAGAACGGCAGGCAAGCTCAGGGTCAGGGCAGGCAGAGGTCAGTAATTCAGATCAGAGTCCAAAAGGTACAGAACGGCAGGCAAGCTCAGAGTCAGGGCAGTCAGAGGTCAGTAATCCAGATCAGAGTCCAAAAGGTACAGAACGGCAGGCAAGCTCAGAGTCAGGGCAGGTAGAGGTCAGTAATCCAGATCAGAGTCCAAAAGGTACAGAACGGCAGGCAAGCTCAGAGTCAGGGCAGTCAGAGGTCAGTAATTCAGATCAGAGTCCAAAAGGTACAGAACGGCAGGCAAGCTCAGGGTCAGGGCAGGCAGAGAGATCAAAACTGGGAAAACTAGAAAACAGGAACTAGAGAAAAACAGGAGTACGGGAAAAACGCTAGTAGGTTTGACGAGACAAACTGGCAACAGACAAACAGAGAACACAGGGGATAATGGGGAAAATGGGCGACATCTGGAGGGGGGTGGAGACAAGAACAAAGACAGGTGAAACAGATCAGGGAGTGACAAACAGACTAATATTGTACAATCCAGGTGTAGAAAGCTCTTACAGACTGACACAAGAAGACTTGTTGTTGCATAAATATGAATTTATGCAACAACTATATTTACTTTATTTCATTTCTACATAATTTTTCTTCCACTTTGACATTACAGAGTATTTTGTGTAGATTGTTGACAAAAAAAATTACAATACAATTTTAATCCCACTTTGTAACACAATAAAATGTGAAGAAATCCAAGCGGTTTGAATGCTTTTGCAAGGCACTGTATTTAATAAAAGCACACAACCATATCACTCTCACACACATACGTCTGACACACACAGACAAACACACAAATACTCTGCCTTGGAGAAGATTACCTGATTTAAGCCCTGGGGTTGGGTAGGTTACTTTCTTGTTATTGTTATTATATATATATTTTTTCCCCCTTTTTCTCCCCAATTTTCAATCTTGGCTCATCGCTGCAACTCCCCAACGGACTCAGGAGAGGCGAAGGTGGAGTCATGCGTCCTCCGAAACATGACATGCCTAACCGCACTCCTTAACACCCACCAGCTTAACCCGGAAGAAAGCTGCACCAATGTGTCAGAGGAAACACCGTACAACTGGCATCCGGGGTCAGCCTGGAGGCACCCGGTCCTCCACAAGGAGTCGCTAAAGTGCAATGAGCCAAGTAAAGCCCCACCGGCCAAACCCTCCCCTAACCTGGACGACGCTGGGCCAATTGTATGCCATCCTATGGGACTCCCGACCACGGCCGATTGTGGCACAGCCCGGAATATGAACCTGGGTCCGTAGTAACGCCTCTAGACTGCTGCTCTACTTGGGAGGCGAGGTTACTTTCTAAATATAATCCGTTACAGTTACTTAGTGACCGGTCCAAAAGTACATTTTGGATTACCCAAAATCAGAAACGTAATCTGATTAATTTCCCCTTAAGAAGCATTAGAGAACACAAAGCGTCATTTAGAGAACAGAAAGAAGTCATAGTGTAATTGTCTTGCAAACATCCTTTCTGAATTTAAAAATAATCCCAAAAATAATCATCTAGTTTTTCAAAGTATCTGTAATCTGTCAAATAATATCTGTAATTCATCTGAATATTTTTGCTGGTAATTTACTGATTACAGCTAGTTTATTTATTTTCTATAAAATCAGATGTAATCAGTTACACCCTGCCTGGTTATGTGTGTGTTTTCCTTTACCCAATTTAGCCTAACAGTGTAAGGCATGTAGGAGGCTAATGAGTTAGCCCGAGCTGCAGGCAACACACCACACACCACACATGCACACGCACACGCACACACCACACGTACGCACACACACACACACACGCACACACACACACACACACACACACACAAGGCAACAACATGAAGCACAATAATGCAGACTCTACATGCAGTGGCACAGACCTGCTGATGCCTTACAGACCTGCTGCTGCCTTACAGACCTGCTGCTGCCTTACAGACCTGCTGCTGCCTTACAGACCTGCTGCTGCCTTACAACCTTTTGTTTTCAAAGACATTCTGATCCAGATTCATGACATTTATGGGCCCATATTAATGAAATGTTTGGGCATATTGATTTATTTAGTATCCCGATCATTTCACTTACAAGTAGACAGACTGTATTCTTTGTTCTGTTTCTGTGAGGTGCTGATCCATACCTTTGATTCAACTTTAAATTGAAGGTGTCATACCTCTCTTTCCCTCCCTACTATAAATTGTGTTACTGCAGCTTACATCTCCCAAATTGTGATTATTGATTGTGATGAAACTTATTGCCAAGATGGCATCCACTTGGTAGCAGACCTAAATTCAAATACTATTCAAATAATTTCAAATACACTATCTGTGCTTTTTTAAGCTTGCATGGCTTCATGGAACCAAGGAATAGTTGCAAATAGTAAACCCAGGCCATGTGGGACTAAGCAGGCTGGAGCAAACTCAAAGCATTTGAAAGATTTCCAGTAATATCTAAACCCAGGTTTGTTCAGAATCAGGTCATTCACCCCATTTACTGAGGACATGCTGGAACTTAGTCTTTAATAGGTTTTCCATCTTCCACCCTGGTGAGAGATACATCTTTCTCTTTCGCTTTTCTTTCTCTCTCTCTCGTCACTCTCTCTCAAATATTACTCTCTCTCATCTCTCTCTCTGTCTCTCTCCCTCCATCTCTCTTTTTACCTTTCTCCCTCCATCTCTTTTTCTCTCCCTCTCGCTGGGGCGGTAGGTAGACTGGTGGGTAGGCGTGTTGGGCCAGTAACCGAAAGGTTATTGGATTGAATCCCTGAGCTGAAAAGGTAAATATCTGTTGTTCTGTCCCTGAGCAAGGCAGTTAACCCCCAACAACAACTGCTCCCCAGGAACTGATGACATGGATGTCAACCTCTTCAGGCACCGATGTCGATCATGGCAGCCCCCCGCATCTCTCAGATTAAGAGGTTAAATGCGGAAGCCACATTTCGGTTGAATGCATTCAGTTGTACAACTGCCTCTGTATATTTCTCTCTCTCAACATCCCCTCCTATAAGGAACAAAGTAAGGCAGCTACACCCACCAGCCCGTCCTCACCCTGTCCTCAACCCCCACCTTGTCCTCACCCACCCCCCTGTCCTCACCCCCACCCTTTCCTCACCCTGTCAAGTGGGTTTTGGGTTTAGTTTATTTAATGTATATGAAACATCAACAACACATTTAGGCCGCTGTTTGCATATTCAGCAAACACACATACATTTTAGGGACTCAATGTTTCTGTTGGTGGAACAGCAGACAGCCAGCTATCAAGTGTTCTCTGCTCTGATAGGTACCCACCATGAGGAGACAGGAGGGTGAAAAGTCTTATAAGGGAATTTAATTGTTGGCTTTCTCCTGAAGGGAATTTCACTCATTGATGTGTTCTCCACAAGAATACTAATGCAACCCAAGCACAACCAACTTACAACAACATAATACTATGTACTTTTACCCATTCAGGTGTTCTCTACAAGAATATTAATGCAAGCCAAGCACAACCAACTTACAACAACATAATACTATGTAATTTGACCCATTCAGAGGGCCTCTTCTGTAATAATAATGCAAGCCAAGCACAGTAAACAACACTACACAACAACTTAATCCTACAGTATATGACCAGTTTGGACACATACAGTACCAGTCCAAAGTTTGGACACACCTACTCATTCAAGGGTTTTTCTTTATTTTTACTATTTTCTACAAATTGTAGAATAGTAGTGAAGACATCAAAACTTTGAAATAACACATATAGAATCCTGTAGTAACCAAAAAAGTGTTAAACAAATCAAAATATGTTTTATATTTGAGATTCTTCAAAGTAGCCACCCTTTGCCTTGACGACAGCTTTGCATACTCTTGGCATTCTCTCGACCAGCATCATGAGGTAGTCACCTGGAATGCATTTCAATTAACAGGTGTGCCTTGTTAAAAGTTAATTTGTGGAATTTCTTAATGCGTTTTAGCCAATCAGTTGTGTTGTGACAAGGTACTGTAGGGTTGGTATACAGAAGACAGCCCTAATTGGTAAAAGACCAAGTCAATATTATGGCAAGAACATCTCAAATAAGCAAAGAGAAATGACAGTGCATCATTACTTTAAGACATGAAGGTCAGTAAATCCGGAAAACGTCAAGAACTTTTAAAGTTTCTTCAAGTGCAGTGGCAAAAACCATCAAGCGCTATGATGAAACTAGCTCTCATGAGGACCGCCACAGCAAAGGAAGACCCAGAGTTACCTCTGCTGCGGAGCATAATTTCATTAGAGTTAACTGCACCTCAGATTGCAGCCCAAAGAAACACGAGCAATGGACAATAGTCTGGTGGAAATTGGACCTTTGGTCTGATGAGTCCAAATTGGAGATTTTTGGTTCCAACCGACGTGTCTTTGTGAGACGCAGAGTAGGTGAATGGATGATCTCTGCATGTGTGGTTCCCACGTGAAGCATGGAGGAGGAGGTGTGATGGTGTGGAGGTGCTTTGCTGGTGACACTGTCAGTGATTTATTTAGAAATCAGGGCACACTTAACCAGCATGACTACCACAGCATTCTGCAGCGATAAGCCATCCCATCTGGTTTGCACTCTATGGCACTATCATTTGTTTTTTAACAGGACAGTGACCCAAAACACACCTCTACGCTGTGTAAGGGCTATTTGACCAAGAAGTAGAGTGACACTTTTGTGGTTACTACACGATTCCGTATGTGTTAATTCATAGTTGTGATGTCTTCAGTATTATTATACGTGTAGAAAATAGTAAAAATAAAGAAAAACCCTTGAATGAGTAGGTGTGTCCAAACTTTGGACTGGTACTGTATATATCAGTAATGTGAAAGCAGTTCACAGGTATTGAAGTAAAGTGGTGGGGCGTGAAGAACAGAAAATAACAATTTGTATTGGAGATTCTGTTCCCCCTCGACAACTATGTGAGACACTAAACGTCTTGTCTTCACTTCCACATTCATTATTCTATTTTCCGTGCATTTATTTTATTTATTCTTAAATATTTGGTTAAATATTAATTTTGTTTATGTTTCCTTAGAAACAAGGGTGACTCCACTTAACGCTTGGCTCAATGTATTTCACTCTCCCCTACAGGTAAAACAATGAATTAGATTAGCAAGTGTTCTGCAATGCATGCCTTGATCTCGAACGTAATGAACTATCCTTTATTCTCAGCTTTAAAGTACCTTCAGACATTGCATTTAGATGTGCGTGTTTGGATGTGTGTACATGTGCGTATGTGCCCGCGACGTGTATGTGTATAAGTGTGTGTCTGTGTGTGTGTATGATTCATCAAAAGAAACCTCATTCCAACTCACAGAGAAGTCGCTTTAATCTCTCTCCTTGAGAGTAATCTTCCCTGTGTGGAAAATGGAAGGCAGCCTGTCGCCTCAGCCTGCCTGCAGGAGTCTAGAAACAGCAGCAGCAGTGACGCCTTCCTGAGGACAGCTCAGCTCCCAACAAACCTCTATCAGATCACCTAGTTCACAGCCACTACTCTCTCTGTAGCAGAGTTAATAACAAAGAAAGTAACAAAGAACGGACAAGAAAGCATCCTTAGAACTGTACTATGTTTTACTATGCTACTACTACTACTACTACTACCACCAAACACTAGCTACTACTACTAGCACTACCATCTACCACTACCACTACCACTACCACCAAATACTAGCTACTACTACTACTACTACTACCACCAAACACTAGCTGCTACTACTACCACTACAACTACCACTACCACTACCACCAAATACTAGCTACTACTACTCCTACTACTACTTCCAGTACCACTACCACTACTACTACTACTACTACTAATATTACTACTACAACCTAAAGCTACTACACCTATTACAACTACTACTACTACTACCACTACTACTACTAGTACTAATACTACTACTACTACTACAACTAGAATTCTCTTTTACTTGCTAAACCCCATCTTCTATTCTCTCCCCATGAAAAGCCCTAATCTCTGTTTCTGATTTTATTCTCTTCCCATGTCAAACCCTAATCTCTGTTTCTGATTTTATTATCTTCCCATGTCAAGCCCTAATCTCTGTTTCTGATTGTATTCTCTTCCCATGTCAAGCCCTAATCTCTGTTTCTGATTTTACTCTCTTCCCATGTCAAGCCCTAATCTCTGTTTCTGATTTTACTCTCTTCCCATGTCAAGCCCTAATCTCTGTTTCTGATTTTATTATCTTCCTATGTCAAGCCCTAATCTCTGTTTCTGATTTTATTATCTTCCCATGTCAAGCCCTAATCTCTGTTTCTGATTTTATTCTCTTCCCATGTCAAGCCCTAATCTCTGTTTCTGATTTTATTATCTTCCTATGTCAAGCCCTAAACTGTTTCTGATTTTATTCTCTTCCCATGTCAAGCCCTAATCTCTGTTTCTGATTTTATTCTCTCCCCATGAAAAGCCCTAATCTCTGTTTCTGATTTTATTCTCTTTCCATGAAAAGCCCTAATCTCTGTTTCTGATTCTACTCTCTTTCCATGTCAAGACCTAATCTCTGTTTCTGATTATATTCTCTCCTCATCACTCAGACAATACTGCCCTCCACCCCCTCTCTCTGTTTCTAGTTCCCTCTAATCTCTCCCATGTCAGGGACCGACCCTCTAATCTCTCCCATGTCAGGGACCAACCCTCTATTCTCTCCCATGTCAGGGACCAACCCTTTATTCTCTCCCATGACATGATTCAACCCTTTATTCTCTCAACCCTTTAATACTTTCTAAAGCTATCTTTGTAGAGCGCAGGTCAACATAATTTATTGAAGCAGACAACAACAGAGAACAACAGCAGAGAACAACAGCAAGGATTAACAACAGGATTCAACAGCAGGCAACAACAGCAGGAAACAAAACCATAGAACAACAGCAGGAAACAAAACCATAGAACAACAGCAGAGAACAACAGCAGACAACAACAGCAGACAACAACAGCAGAGAACAACAGCAGGAAACAACAGCAGGAAACAACAGAAGGGAACAACAGCAGAGAACAACAGCAGGGAACAACAGCAGAGAACAATAGAAGGGAACAACAGCAGAGAACAACAGCAGAGAACAAAAGCAGGAAACAACAGCAGAGAACAACAGCAGGAAACAACAGCAGAGAACAACAGAAGGGAACAATAGCAGAGAACAACAGCAGGGAACAACAGAAGGGAACAACAGCAGGAAACAACAGCAGGAAACAACAGCAGGAAACAACAGCAGGAAACAACAGCAGGGATCAACAGCAGGGAACAACAGCAGGAAACAACAGCAGAGAACAACAGCAGGGATCAACAGCAGAGAACAACAGAAGGGAACAACAGCAGAGAACAACAGCAGGGAACAAGAGAAGGGAACAACAGCAGAGAACAACAGCAGGGAACAACAGCAGAGAACAATAGAAGGGAACAACAGCAGAGAACAACAGCAGAGAACAACAGCAAGGAACAACAGCAGGGAACAACAGCAGGAAACAACAGCAGAGAACAACAGCAGGGAACAATAGCAGGAAACAACAGCAGAGAACAACAGCAGGGAACAACAGCAGGGAAAAACAGCATATTCTGTATATTTTGCTGTATTAATTATTCAATATAGGACAACATGCACGAGACTAAATCCCCTTTCAGGTTAATGCATACAGTGCATACAGTGCCTACGGAAAGTATTCAGACCCCTTGACCTACAGCCTTATTCTAACATTGATTCAATTGTTGTTTTTTGTCATCATTCTACACATAATACCCCAAACAGGGTTTTAGAAATGTTTGCAAATGTATAAAAACTGAAATATCACATTTACATAAGTTTTTAGACCCTTTACTCAGTACTTTGTTGAATCACTTTGGCAGCGATTACAGCCTTGAGTTCTTGGGTATGACACTACAAGCATGGTACACCTGTATTTGGGGAGTTTCTTCTATTCTTCTCTGCAGATCCTCTCATGCTCTGTCAGATAGGATGGGGAGCGTCGCTGCACTGCAATTTTCAGGTCTTTCCAAAGATGTTTGATCGGGTTCAAGTCCGGGCTCTGGTTGGGCCACTCAAGGACATTCAGAGACTTGTCCCGAAGCCACTCCTGTGTTGTCTTGGCTATGTGCTTAGGGTCGTTATCCTGTTGAAAGGAGAACCTTCGCCCCAGTCTGAGGTCATGAGCGCTCTGGAGCAGAAATATCAGCCTGTACCTAGAGTTTTCCCTGTTAGTTAACACTATCAAAGTTTCCCTTTACTGTGGGAATTGTGATCGAATCGACACAATATTACGACTTTAAATGCAACTTACTAAAAACAAAACTAACTATGCAAAACTTAGTATCAAGAGATTGTGTTGTAGGCATACTCTACACAGACCAGTGCGCCATATCCAATCAGAGCTGCAGAAGGCCTACAGTATATGCAAATAGGCCATTACCGTACATGGATCTGAACCATTACATGGACTGTTTTTACAGCATGATCGGTCGTGAGTAGATGCAATTGTTTTGTGACAGACATTCAATAGCACAGCACTTACACAAATGACTGATGATTGGCTGAGATAAATTTATGCTAAAAAGATTGTGGGAGCTGTTTTGTTAGACTTAAGTGTGGGTTTTGACATTAGCGATCATAGTCTGCTGATGGAAAAATGTATGTGTTCTGGCTTTACACCCCCTGCTATATTGTGGATAAAGAGTTACTTGTCTAACAGAACACAGCTGGAGTTCTTTAATGGAAGCCTCTCCAACATAATCCAGGTAGAATCAGGAATTCCCCAGGGCAGCTGTCTAGGCCCCTTCATTTTTTCAATCTTTACTAATGACATGGCATTGGCCTTGAGTAAAGCCAGTGTGGCTACATATGTGGATGACTCCACACTATACACGTCAGCTACTACAGCGAGTGAAATCCCTGCCACACTTAACAAAGAGCTGCAGTTAGTTTCAGAATGGGTGACAAGGAATAAGTTACTCCTAAATATTAAAAAAAACTAAAAGCATTGTATTTGTGACAAATCATTCACTAAACCATAAACCTCAACTAAATCTAATAATTAATCATGTTGAAATTGAGCAAATTGACGTGACTAAACTGCTTGGATTGTAAACTGTCATGTTAAAACATGTTGGTACAGTAGCAGCTAAGATGGGGTCCACAAAGAGGGACCTCAGATAATTACTATTGGCACAGAACAGGGCATCACGGCTGGCCCTTAAATGTACAGGGAGAGCTAACATTAATAATATGCATTTAAATCTCTCATGGCTCAAAAAGAAGGAGATATTGACTTCTTCATTACTTGTTTTGGTAAGAAGTGTTGACATGCTGAATGCAACGAGGTGTCTGTTTAAACTAATAGCACAAAGCACAGACACCCATGCATACCCCACAATTCCCAAGTCAAGAACAGACTATGGGAGGTGCACAGTACTACATAGAGCCATGACTGCATGGAACTCTATTCCACATCAAGTAACTGATGCAAGCAGTAGAATCCGATTTAAAAAACAGATAAAAATACACCTTATGGAACAGTGGGGACTGTGAAGAGACACACACACAGGCACAGACACACATACACATGATAAGACTCGCACTCTACAGACACGTACACATGGATGTTGTATTGTAAATACGTGATAGTGGAGAGTAGTGGCCTGAGGGAACACACTAAATGTATAGGGTAAAGTGTTATGAAATGTAATGTAATATTTTAAACTGTACATAACTGTTTTAATGTTGCTGGACCCCAGGAAGAGTAGCTGCTGCCTTGGCAGGAACTAATGGGGATCCTTAATAAATACAAAATACAAACACAACAACATTTTCAGTCTGTTGAACAGCTTCTATTAATTTTGAAAAGAGTAATTGGCAAGTGGATAAACTGTTAATGTCAAGCCATGCATGTTTTTTTCAAAAGTCTCATGGAATGTAGGCCTACTGTACATTGAACACCACACATTGGCTGCTACTATAGGCTGAATGATAGAACAGGTATGTCCATGTTCAAATGCTATGGGATGCATTTTCTCCATTGTTTTTGATGTTAGGCCACTCAGGTAGGCCTACATTATGATCAAATAACCATAGCAGCCAACCTGACCACTGTTAAAACTAACATAAAGAGTGTACAGCCTCAGTGTTCACAGTAATCGTGCGCCGGAAGTTGCAGAGAATATTCACAACTTTCAAGTTACGCAGACCTGAAATTTGCTCAGTGACAAAATAATAATTTTTGAAGGAACATTGCCCATCACTGACCTTTTTTATGAGGCTTTCGAAAACCTCCCTGGTCTTTGTGTGCTTGAATTTCGATACTTGATTGAGGGACCTTACAGATAATTGCATATATGGGGGACAGAGGAAG
Organism: Thymallus thymallus; assembly: GCA_023634145.1. NCBI lineage: Eukaryota > Metazoa > Chordata > Actinopteri > Salmoniformes > Salmonidae > Thymallus > Thymallus thymallus. The sequence continues at coordinate 7,706,631 of CM042388.1, read as the reverse complement.
GACTAGTCATTCCAAAATGATGTCAACCCCTATTATTTAACACAGAGTCAGTCCATGTAACTTATTGTGTGATTTGTTAAGCCACATTTAACTTCTGAACTCATTTAGGCTTGCCTAAATACTTATGCAACAACTATATTTTCGTTATTTCATTGGTATTAATGTATTCATTTATTAAAAGCATTCCATTTTAATAATTAATTCAGATTGTCTCCCTGGCCTGGATGTTGTTTATTAGCTATGTATCTGGGTCAAATGACACACTTGACAAGAACGCAGGGACTGACTAAAGTTCATTTGTGAATCAAATTATTTTTCTTGTTCTCTCAATCGGGTAGATTCATTTTTTTTCTAATTAAAATTCCTCTATTTAACAAACACCATTGGCCTCAGCCACAACTAACAAGTGAAGAGAAGAGAGCTACATACTCGGCACTCCAAAAAACACAGCATAGTGTTGTTTTTCCACAAGAATAGTGACTTCCTGTGAAGACAGACATAGTGACTTCCTGTGAAGACAGACAGATTGACTATGAGATTATTTATTTACTTCCTGTGATAAACCATATAGTGACAATAAACACATACTCCCAGGGAGGCTTACATCTTCACCAAACATTACTTTCAGATCAAGTTCAGCATCAAAGGAGTCCAATGTTTTGACAAACTTTGTCAGGAATCAAAGACAGACAGACATCCCCAGTAAGAGATTCAGTACAAACAGGATTTGTGATGGTTCATTTTATTTTTCTCATGTTCATTCTAGTTTAATTATGATCTATCACAATGATTTAAAAGCTGACTATTACATAATGTGGGTCCATGCCATCCATTGCTACTCCCACCTGAACACAAACCTCTCTAACAAACATGTGCCTTTGTTAGTTCCTTTGTTTGCCTTTGATAAAGTGTATTATCAATACCTTTGTGTCTATAAAAATCAACATAGGAAGGCGGTCGGCCCAGCACCAAACTTGACAATAAACTAAACCAAGGCATGCAGACAAACTTCTCCATCTTCTCAACTGCTGTTGTCTTTCTATTCTCTCATTATCAGGCGGATGTGAGATCCCATCCAGATGCTAGTCCTCTTCAATGGCTCTGTTGGCAGCCTGCTAACCCCACTCCAACATCACTATAATTAGTAATGCCAGATCACTCTGGGGACGACGCTGACCTTCAGTCACTGATCGGAAAACAGGCAGACAGTCACAGTGTGTAGAGAGGCAAGATGTGTTTTCTGGTTAGTTTGTTATTATAGTTTTTCCATATAAGGGAATTACTCTCCTTTCAATATAATACATCACATTATAAACCATTATATGAATGTCCTGATTGAGATATCTGTCATTTCAATCTGTTCCTGATGTAAGGAATGGAGAGATGGAGAAAGGAGGGAAGGGGTAGAGGAGTAAGGGTTATAGCGACACATCATCGTCTTCCAAAAACACCTTTAAAACTCCTGGCCTCTACCCTTAAAAACTCCTGGCCTCTACCCTTAAAAACTCCTGGCCTCTACCCTTAAAAACTCCTGGCATCTACCCTTAAAAACTCCTGGCATCTACCCTTTAAAACTCCTGGCATCTACCCTTTAAAACTCCTGGCATCTACCCTTTAAAACTCCTGGCATCTACCCTTTAAAACTCCTGGCATCTACCCTTTAAAACTCCTGGCATCTACCCTTTAAAACTCCTGGCATCTACCCTTTAAAACTCCTGGCCTTGCCTCTACCCTTTTCCTCTCATCCCCCTCTCCTCTCCTCTCCTCCTCCTCGTTCCTCAAATCTGTTTTGTGATGCTGTCTCTCAATCAAAATAAACAAAATCCTCATTCAGGTCTTTTGATCATTCCAAAGTTCCCAGAGGATTGGGAGGTCAGTGCTAGCCCAGGCACAGCACAGCTAGTAACACAGGGAAATGGAAATGTACACAGGTTCTGAGGGAAGAGCTGAAGCTAATGTCCCTAGGCAGTTACTAGTGTGCTGCTCCATACTAGCCCTTATCTGTGTAACATTAAAACAAGAATCTGCCTCCAACAGAAGTCTCTCTGCCTTTTCACATGGCCGATCCCAAATGGCACCCTATTTTCTATATAGTGCACTACTCAAAAGCTACATCATGGCAAGCTAAATCTGCCCACAGGCTCTACTTGAAACTGTATTAGAGCTGTGAATGAGTCAACTCAAGAGAATGTGAGCTCAATTTTCCTTTCTGCCACAGCATGTCATTTCGTAATTTCAGTACCCTGCCAGGTTGGGAAAACGTCAGAGTTTTGCCTGGAGCCGGCCCTGGGTTTAATTTCTCCATAACATCGGACAGCAGTGTTGGCTGTGTGTATGTGCATGTGTGTGTTTCACAGTCTGATGGTCTGGTAATAGAAGCTGTTCAACGGTCTGATGGTCTGGTAATAGAAGCTGTTCAACGGTCTGATGGTTTGGTAATAGAAGCTGTTCAACAGTCTGATGGTCTGGTAATAGAAGCTGTTCAACAGTCTGATGGTCTGGTAATAGAAGCTGTTCAACGGTCTCATGGTCTGGTAATAGAAGCTGTTCAACAGTCTGATGGTCTGGTAATAGAAGCTGTTCAACAGTCTGATGGTCTGGTAACAGAAGCTGTTCAACAGTCTGATGTTAATAGAAGCTGTTCAACAGTCTGATGGTCTGGTAATAGAAGCTGTTCAACAGTCTGATGGTCTGGTAATAGAAGCATATCAAGGTTCTGCTGAGGTCCTGGCCTTTTGCACCGGCTGCTGTAGATGTCCTGGAGGGCGGGCAGCGTGCCCTCATTGGACTGCCCGCAACCACCCTCTGGAGGCGCAATTGCCGTACCAGGTGCTGATGCAGCCCAACAGAATTCTCTCTATGGTGCATCTGTAGAAGTTTGTGAGGGTCTTAGTGGCATGCCAAATTGCTTCAGACGCCTGAGGTTGTAGAGGCGCTTTGCGCCTTCTTCACCACGATGTCGGTGTGGCGAGACCATTTCAGGTCCTCAGTAATGTGCATGCCGAGGAATTTAAGCCTTTTGAACCTATCCACTGCAGCCCGTCAATGAAGATGGGGTCGTGCTCTCTCTTCTGTCTCCTGTGGTCCATGACCAGCTCCTTCGTGTTGTTGACATTGAGGGAGAGGTTATTTTCCTGGCACTCCACCAGGGCTCTAACCTCCTCCCTGTAGGCTGTCTCTTCATTGTTAGTAATCTTTAGTAATCAGGCCTACCACTGTCGTGTTGTCAGCAAACTTGATGATTAAGTTGGAGTCGTGTTTGGCTACGCAGTCATGGGTGAACATGGAGTTCAGGAAGAGGCATACCCCTGAGGGGCCCCCGAGCTGAGGATCAGCGTCGGTTATGGTGGAGGTGATATTGTCCTTGACCTTCAAAGCACTTCATGACTGAAGTGCTACGGGGCATTTAGTTCAGTTACGTTGAAGTCGGACGTTTACATACACCTTAGCCAACTACATTTAAACTCAGTTTTTCACAATTCTTGACATTTAATCCTAGTAAAAATCCCCTATCTTAGGTCAGTTAGGATCATCACTTTATTTTAATAATGTGAAATGTCCGAATAATAGTAGAGAGAATGATTTATTTCAGCTTTTATTTCTTTCATCACATTCCCAGTGGGTCAGAAGTTTACCTACACTCAATTAGTATTTGGTAGCATTGCCTTTAAATTGTTTAACTTCGGTCAAATGTTTCGGGTAGCATTCCACAAGATTCCCACAATAAGTTGGGTGAATTTTGGCCTATTCCTCTTGACAGAACTAGTATAACTAAGTCAGGTTTGTAGGCCTCCTTGCTCACACACACCTTTTCAGTTCTGCCCACAAATTATCTATTGGATTGAGGTTATGGCTTTGTGATGGCCACTCCAATACCTTGACTTTGTTGTCCTTACGCCATTTTGCCACAACTTTGGAAGTATGCTTGGGGTCATTGTTCATTTGGAAGACCCATTTGCTACCAAGCTTTAACTTCCTGACTGATGTCTTGAGATGTTGCTTCAATATGTCCACATAATTTTGCTTCCTCATGATGCCATCTATTTTGTGAAGTGCACCAGTCCCTCCTGCAGCAAAGCACCCCTACAACATGATGCTGCCACCCCCGTACTTCAATGTTGGGATGGTGTTCTTCAGCTTGCAAGCCTCCCCCTTTTTCCTCCAAAAATAATGATGGTCATTATGGCCAAATAGGTCCTATTTGCTGTTGTTCTGGGATTGATTCGCACCAAAGTATGTTCATCTCTAGGAGACAGAACGTGTCTCCTTCCTGAGCGGTATGATGGCTGCGTGGTCCCATGGTGTTTATACTTGAGTACTATTGTTTGTACAGATGAATGTGGTACCTTCAGGCTTTTGGAGCTCCCAAGGATTAACCAGACTTGTGGAGGTCTACAATTTTTGTTCTGAAGTCTTGGCTGATTTCTTTAGATTTTTCCATGATGTTGAGCAAAGAGGCACTGAGTTTGAAGGTATGCCTTGAAATACATCCACATGTACACATCCAATTGACTCAAATTATGTTAATTAGCCGATCAGAAGCTTCTACAGCCATGACATCATTTTCTGCAATTTTCCAAGCTGTTTAAAGGCACAGTCAACTTAGTGTATGTAAACTTCTGACCCACTGGAATTGTGATATAGTGAATTATATGTGAAATAATCTGTCAGTAAAAAATTGTTGGAAGAATTACTTGTGTCATGCACAAAGTAGTTTGTTAACATGAAATCTGTGGAGTGGTTGAAAAATGAGTTTTAATGACTTCAACCTAAGTGTATGTAAACTTCCGACTTCAACTGTACCTTGGCTTGATTGGTTACAGGAACAATGGTGGCCAGTGCGGACAACAGACTGGGATAGTGAGAGGTTGAAAATGTCCGTACACACTCCAGCCAGCTCGTATTCGCATGCTCTGAGGATGCGGCTTGGGATGCCGTCCTGGGGTTAACACGCTTGAAAGTTCTACTCACGTCGGCGACAGAGATTAGGAGCACACAGTCCTCATGAGCAGCAGGGGTCCCCGACAGAGGCTCAGTGTTGTTTTCCTCTAATGTCTTTCTTTTAAATTACATACAGCGTTACCAGGAGAAAGAAATATGTGAATTAGGAATTCATTAAACGCATCAGGTGTTCAACATCCCAGCCATCAGGTATCTCCTTCCAGCCACCACACTACCACAGTTGTTTAATGACATTAAAAGCACAGTAGGGAAAACATTGCCCGTCTCTCACATTCTCAGAAAGGTCAGGCACCTACAGATCCTGCCAAGGCTAGCATTAAATGAATCCTGCTGTCCTGTAAGAAAAAGAGAGAAACTGGGAGAAGATGGATATATAATAAAGGAGAGGGAATGCAGGAGATGAAGAGAGAGAAGGAAGGATATGCAGTGATGAAAGATAGCGAGCAGCAGAAACCTTTCTCTTTATCAGCATTTAATAATGCCATTGATGATTCAAGCTATAATGGTGCCGTGTGCTTGTATATGTGTGTGTGTGTGTGTGCGTTGAGACATCTCTTGTGACTCCTTGTGGTTGGCAGGTGATGGACATCAACACATTCAGTTTTTAAGAATTCATCAGTTTGTTATTCAGCGCCCATCTGACCCTAATACTTAAAACAGCACAAGCTTTACTTAGCTTTATGTATTATGTATTAGAGCCAGTGTGTGTCTTGTGTTTTTCAGCATGTACAATGTGTTATTCAAGTATCTTATCTGAACCTACGTTTGTTATGGACACCATAGAAACATGTGAGACAGCTAGGTCTAGTCTTGTAGCATCCCTGACCCTGGCATAGCAGAAATTTATATTTTTTTATTTAACCTTTATTTAACTAGGCAAGTCAGTTAAGAACAAGTTTTTATTTACAATGACGGCCTACCTACAGGGTCAGCCATAGTAGTACGGCGCCCCTGGAGCAAAATAGTGTTAAATATACATAAATGTGAAGGAAAGGCCCAATAAAATGAGTGCTTATGATGCCGTATAGCACATTTAAATGTTAATTATTCATATTCCATTCCTTCATAAATTGTAAAGGCAAGCTTTTGTGATTAAACAAAATATCTTTAAATGGAAATATCCGCCTGGAGCTGGCATCCTTTAAGCCCCATAAAATAATGGGGGAATAAGGATCTATCGTCCCAAATGGCACCCTATTCCCTACATAATGCACTACTTTTGACAAGGGCACTGGTCAAAAGTAGTGCACTACATAGGAATAGGGTGCCATTTGGAAATCAGCCAATGACAGAGCACTCCCTTGAGGATCTCTGTCTACTTTTCACACTTCTCCATTCCTAAGCTATTGTGTTTAGGTCCATTAGTGTCTCAACTCGACTCCGAGACGCCAGAGACAGTCACATTCATAAGGCCCAAAAAACAAAATACAATGTGTGGCTATTGAATGTTACCATAGAGTAATTACCTAATGATAGAGTTCCACTATATACTGTACAATATTAACTAACTCAAATAGAATGTACAGACAGGTTTATTTCACTGTAATTTGTTTTGAAAGCTGTTGAAGCCTTTTACTAACATAAACTAAATGCCTTAATTTTGCTAACTGCCTTAATTTTGCTAACTGCCTTGATTATGCTGGACCCCAGGAAGAGTAGCTGCTGCCTTGGCAGGAACTAATGGAGATCCATAATAAATACAAAATACAAACACAAACCCAAATTGTCTATCTATATAGAAAATCATCCCCATAGTCACCAATTCCTGCATTTAAATCGATGAAGGGAGGTATAAGGTGAGATTCAGCAGTGGACTGAGAATGTCCTAAAATGAACACCACACAGTCAACACATACAAGGCCTATGGACTCCATCCACATCCTGATTGGCAAAACGTTCTCTGTCCTTTAACTTCCGATGAGTCAAAGTAAACGGGACCATTACATAGTGTGATGCCACAAAACCCATTGAGTCGCATGCTGAGAACTGTGCTACTAATCGTGAAAACAGGGTCATCCCAAATGAGATCACAGCACATTGGAGTTTACAGGAACCACCTGAAGGGACAATCCACAATCCCCTACCCATGTAGACCTTTCCAACTCTCCTGTTTGGAATGCTTGCTTCATACAAACTCCTTTGGCACACCACCTTGTCAGATCCCTATCCCCCACTGTTTTTAGGAAATATATAGCACACAGATGTGTTGCTAACCTTTTGAACACCCTGCTACATTTCTGATAAATATATTTATGTAATTTTTTTTACAGGTCTTTCATGATGTGTTATGCATTTTATTTCTTTATTTTATTAATTGTTGGGTTTTCCCCAGACCAGATAAAGGGTTTTTTGATGAACACAGTGTTCATCATTCTGCTATAATGCACAGTAGAGATGTTGTCACAAAGTGTTTTAAGGTCCAAACACCATCTACCCATAAAGCTGTCATATCATTGAACGATGATATTCAGTATACACTATGTCATATCATTGAACGATGATATTCAGTATACACTATGTCATATCATTGAACGATGATATTCAGTATAGAATATGTCATATCATTGAACGATGATATTCGGTATACACTATGTCATATCATTGAACGATGATATTCAGTATACACTATGTCATATCATTGAACGATGATATTAGGTATACAATATGTCATATCATTGAAAGATGATATTCAGTATACACTATGTCATATCATTGAAAGATGATATTCAGTATACACTATGTCATATCATTGAACGATGATATTCAGTATACACTATGTCATATCATTGAACGATGATATTCAGTATACACTATGTCATATCATTGAACGATGATATTCGGTATACAATATGTCATAATATTAAAATATGATATTCAGTATACACTATGTCATACCATTGAAAGATGCTATGCAGTGCACACTATGTCATATCATTGAAAGATGATATTCAGTAACCACTATGTCATATCATTGAAACACTATGTGACAGTTTGGAATTAAAGGAGAAAACATAAGAGCAAACAAAAGTCAGTACAAACAGAAGTCAGTACAAACAGAAGTCACTACAAACAGAAGTCAGTACAAACAGAGGTCAGTACAAACAGAAGTCAGTACAAACAAAAGTCAGTACAAACAGAAGTCAGTACAAACAGAAGTCAGTACAAACAGAGGTCAGTACAAACAGAAGTCAGTACAAACAGAAGTCAGTACAAACAGAAGTCAGTACAAACAGAAGTCAGTACAAACAGAAGTCAGTACAAACAGAGGTCAGTACAAACAGAAGTCAGTACAAACAGAAGTCACTACAAACAGAAGTCAGTACAAACAGAGGTCAGTACAAACAGAAGTCACTACAAACAGAAGTCAGTACAAACAGAGGTCAGTACAAACAGAAGTCAGTACAAACAGAAGTCAGTACAAACAGAGGTCAGTACAAACAGAAGTCAGTACAAACAGAAGTCAGTACAAACAGAGGTCAGCACAAAAAGAAGTCAGTACAAACAGAAGTCAGTACAAACAGCAGTACAAACAGAAGTCAGTGCTTGTACAAACAGGTTCTAATAAATTCTGCGACAAATTCAATTCCTGTCTCCCCTTGCTTTCAGAAACTGAACAACGCCTTATCTCTCCGCTGTGAAACCCCTATTTCCTTTATTTTCATTTGTTATTAAGAGAGACATAAAAAGAGAGGGAAGAAATGGAGAGGAGGAAAGTAAGAAACCTCATTCTGTACTTCTGTTTATCTTCCTGGGATAATTACTGTCTAACAATAACCTTTCCTCCAAACGAGGCCACAGCTTTTTAATTAATATTAATTACTGTTCTAACAATAACCTTTCCTCCAAACGAGGCCACAGCTTTTAATTAATAATAATTACTGTTCTAACAATAACCTTTCCTCCAAACGAGGCCACAGCTTTTTAATTAATAATAATTACTGTTCTAACAATAACCTTTCCTCCAAACGAGGCCACAGCTTTTAATTAATAATAATTACTGTTCTAACAATAACCTTTCCTCCAAACGAGGCCACAGATTTTAATTAATAATAATTACTGTTCTAACAATAACCTTTCCTCCAAACGAGGATACAGCTTTTTAATTAATACTAATTACTGTTCTAACAATAACGTTTCCTCCAAACGAGGACACATCTTTTAATTAATAATAATTACTGTTCTAACAATAACGTTTCCTCCAAAGTAAAAGCCATATCTTCCTCTGTCCAGTGTCTGTGTTATTTTGCCCATCTTAATCTTTTATTTTTATTGGCCAGTCTGAGATATGGCTTTTTCTTTGCAACTCTGCCTAGAAGGCCAGCATCCCGGAGTCGCCTCTTCACTGTTGACGTTGAGAATGATGTTTTGCGGGTACTATTTAATGAAGCTGCCAGTTGAGGACTTGTGAGGCGTTTGTTTCTCAAACTAGACACTCTAATGTACTTGTCCTCTTCATCAGTTGTACACCAGAGCCTCCCACTCCTCTTTCTATTCTGGTTAGAGCCAGTCTCTTCTTCTTATTGGTGTCCTTTAGTAGTGGTTTCTTTGCAGTAATTCAACCTTGAAGCCCTGATTCACACATTTTCCTCTGAACAGTTGATGTTGAGATGTGTCTGATACTTGAACTCTGTGAAGCATTTATTTGGGCTGCAATCTGAGGCTGGTAACTCTAATGAACTTCTGGGTCTTCCATTTCTGTATCAAAATATATTTTGATTTGTTTACTACATGATTCCATATGTGTTATGTCATAGTTTTGATGTCTTCACTTTTATTCTACAATGTAAAACATTTTGCAAATAAAGAAAAACCCTTGAATTAGTAATATTCCAAACTTTTGACCGGGGGTGTATGTAAATGGATATATATTTGTGTGGTTATTGCTTGACATCAGGCTTGGCTGAACTGCTTTCAGTTGGGAAGGATTTCTTCCGTGCCCTGCTTGTGTGAATTTAGCTGAAAACCTTGTCGTTTTAAATGTTTCACTTGTGTGGGCTTTTTTAATGGTATTCAAAAATGTATATTCATCCACAAACGCAAATATAATTATTTATATACAGTATATCTTAAATGACCATGTTTTCCCGAATTTGATAATATAATCGTCAAGCCCATTCAAAAGATTAGGGGACAATATACGGAAGTAAAGCTGAAGAGGTGATTACTTTCACAGGGTATAGTCATCATAACAGATATAACATGACAATGCCTTCCTGTGTACAATTAACGAGCACTCAGTCCCTCAAACACATGCTTCTGTTGGAATGTTAACATAAAGTAAATTAAAAGAGGTAGGAGAGGAAGAAGAGAGAAAGAGAGGGGGAGGGGGGAGGGAGAGAGGGAGAGAGGGGAGGGAGAGAGGGAGAGAGGGGGGAGGGAGAGAGGGGGGAGGGGGGAGAGATGATTCTACAAAGTACTGAATCGGGAGTATGAATACTTATGTAAATTAGATATTTCTGTGTTTCATTTCAAGAAATGCAAACATTTCTAAATACATGTTTTCACTTTGACCAGGGTCCTGGTAAAAAGTATTGCACTACATTGGGAATAGAGTGGCATTTGGGATGCAGCTATGCACTGCGGCGGTCACTGCAGTCTCACAGTGAGACAGAGACCTCTCCTCCTAATCTCAATCTAATCTGACACCTGATATCTGTAGAGGCTTCCTTCTGCACAGCAGACCCAAGGAGGGGGTGAGGGAGTGAGTTTGAGTGTTTTACTGGGACCTCTCAACTAGGAGTGAGACACAGCTGAAGGGACAGATAGAGGGATGGAGCAGTGCTTGACTACTGCGTCTTTTGTCCTTTATTTAAAAAAAATTATTACATATTTTTGGTGGGGGGGTGGGCAATTTTACACTTTTTGCCATGATTTTCTATTTGCTGTTTTATAGCTCATATTACATATTATGCTTTTGTTCACATTGCTCCATTAGGCTGAGAGAACAATTTCTAGTTAAAGCAAATTTCCTGCTATTCTACCTCCTTCATGAGATGGGGACTAGCTGTGGCTCTATATAGCTGCCTGCAGGATCTGTTGTTGGCATGCCAACGTCAGAGGGTTGTTCGTCTCCAACACCTTGAGAGAAAACATCAACACAATAACTCTCTCCATTGTGCTAAAGGTCATTACAACAAAGCTACGGCATGTCACCATTTCTTTCTGTCCCCATCATGGCCTCATATAACACTGTTGTTCTGTTGTTTGGCCCAAAATGCTGTGCTCTCTCACATGACTATTGTTGTTGTTGCGTTATGGATTGTTATATTCATTCATTTCCATTGTGTTGTCTCACTAGAAATGCGTACTATACAGTCCCTTCAGAAAGTATTCACCCCCCTTGACTTTTTCCACATTTTGTTATTAAAAATGAAAAGCTATCTTGAGTCAACCCCTTTGTTATCGCAAGCCTAAATATGTTCAGGAGAATACACGTTGTATGGACTCTGTGTGCAATAATAGTTTTTAACATTATTTTTTAATGACTTCCTTATATCTGTACCCCACACATACAATGATCTCTAAGGTCCCTCAGTCTAGCAGTGAATTTCAAACACAGATTCGACCACAAAGACCAGGGAGGTTATCCAATGCCACGCAAAAAAGGGCACCTTTTGGTAGATGGGTGAAAAAAAAAACACTTTGGATGGTGTATCAATACACCCAGTGACTACAAGGGTGCAGGCTTCCTTCCTAACTCAGTTGCCGAAGAGGAAGGAAAACGCTCAGGGATTTCAAACATGCATCCTGTTTGCAATAAGGCACAAATGTAAAACTGAAATTCACTTTATGTCCTGAATACAAAGTGTTATGTTAGAGGCAAATCCCACACAACACATCACTGAGTACCACTCTTCATATTTTCAAGCATGGTGGCGGCTGCATGCTCTTATGGGTATGCTTGCCATTGGCAAGGACTATGGAGTTGTTTAGAATAAAAAGAAACGGAATAGAGCTAAGCACACGCTAAATCTTAGAGGAAAACCTGGTTCAGTCTGCTTTCCAACAGACACTGGAGACAAATTCACTTTTCCGCAGGACAATGACCTTAAACACAAGGCCAAATATACACTGGAGTTACTAACCAAGACGATATTGAATGTTCCTGAGTGGCCTAGTCACAGTTTTGACTTAATTCATCATGAAAATCTATGGCAAGACTTGAAAATGGCTGTCTGGCAATGATCAACAACCAACTCGACAGAGCAAGAATAATGTGCAAATATTGGGGAACCAAGGTGTACAAAGCTCTTAGAGACTTACCCAAAGATGATTCTACAAAGTACTGAATTGGGAGTATGAATACTTATGTAAATTAGATATTTCTGTGTTTCATTTCAAGAAATGCAAACATTTCTAAATACATGTTTTCACTTTGTCATTATGGGGTGTTGTGTGTGTTTTTTCTTCAGTTAATTACTTTCTGAAGGCACTGTAGATATAACTGTAGATATCACTGTAGAAATAACTGTAGATATAAATGTAGATATCACTGTAGATATAACTGTATTTTTAACTGTATTTATAACTGTAGATTTAACTGTAGATATAACTGTATATATAACTGTAGATATCACTGTAGACTTAACTTTAGATATACCTGTAGATATCACTGTAGATATTAATGTAGATATAACTGTAGATGTAACCTGTTATTCCATCTGAAAGAAACCTAGAAGATAAATAGAATAGTTTTTGACTGCATTATGGGAAAATGTATCCAAATATCGATTCTTAGAATAAAAAAAAAATGGATTACACATTGCTGCCAGGATATCATATTCTAGTCTTGCGTAGATAAAACTGACATTACACATCGCTGCCAGCAAATCATATTCTAGTCTTGTGTAGATATAACTGTAGATGTCACTGACATTAAATCCTATTCTAGTTTTGTGTAGATATAACTGTAGATGTCACTGACATGAAATCCTATTCTAGTTTTGTGTAGATATAACTGTAGATGTCTCTGACATTAAATCCTATTCTAGTTTTGTGTGGGTCTATTGTTCTAGTTCCAAACATTACACACAAACATTTATGACTCATTGAAAGGGATGTATTAAACTAATTGAGAGATAAAAAATGGAATTGCACCTTAGTGTAAAAATGCTATTTTTACCATGGTAGGTTTTGAAACCATCTGTTCATGGAGTTCCTAATGTAATACTAGGGCTCCATGGTACGACAGGCAGGCAAGGAGACAGGCAGGCAGGCAGGCAGGCAAGGAGACAGGCACGCAGGGAGGCAGGCAGGCAAGGAGACAGGCACGCAGGGAGGCAGGCCGGCAGGGAGACAGGCAGGCAGGCAGGGAGGCAGGCAGGCAAGGAGACAGGTACGCAGGGAGGCAGGCCGGCAAGGAGACAGGCACGCAGGGAGGCAGGCAGGCAGGGAGACAGGCAGGCAGGGAGGCAGGCAGGCAGGGAGACAGGCAGGCAGGGAGGCAGGCAGGCAAGGAGACAGGCACGCAGGGAGGCAGGCAGGCAGGGAGACAGGCACGCAGGGAGGCAGGCAGGCAAGGAGACAGGCAGGCAGGGAGGCAGGCAGGCAGGGAGACAGGCAGGCAGGGAGGCAGGCAGGCAGGCAAGGAGACAGGCACGCAGGGAGGCAGGCAGGCAGGGTGACAGGCACGCAGGGAGGCAGGCAGGCAAGGAGACAGGCAGGCAGGGAGGCAGGCAGGCATGGAGTCAGGCAGGCAGGGAGGCAGGCAGGCAAGGAGACAGGCAGGCAGGGAGGCAGGCAGGCAAGGAGACAGGCAGGCAGGGAGGCAGGCAGGCAGGGAGACAGGCAGGCAGGGAGGCAGGCAGGCAGGGAGACAGGCAGGCAGGGAGGCAGGCAGGCAGGCAGGGAGACAGGCAGGCAGGCAGGCAGGCAAGGAGACAGGCAGGCAGGGAGGCAGGCAGGCAGGGAGGCAGGCAGGCAAGGAGACAGGCAGGCAGGCAGGCAGGCAGGCAGGGAAGTGGGTGGGTTGAAATTAAAACACACGCGCTAGCAAGCACACACACACACACACACAGAAATTATGGAATAGAAGGCAAGCATGCAGCTAGGCACACAAAGACAGTAATGGGTGGGTGGGTTACAGCTAAACACAGAGAGATGATTTAGTTGGAAATCTTTGCATCAACAGAACCATTAGCTCTCTTTCCATACACTGCATGAGCTATCATACATTTTTGTTATATAATATTTGAACGTTTGTTATTTTTTATTTGAAAGTTAAATATTCTGACAATTTCTCTAGTTTGGAAAAATGTGAATATGAAATGTGCAAAGGAAAGACACAACCAAAACATAGGCCATTTCCTGTCATCTATTCTTCGGCCCAGAACAGTTTTCCCAGCCAGTGAACCTTAACAAAGTTATTCATAGAGAAATATGCTAACCTATAATCCATGAACTATCACATGGGGTTTAATAACCATGCTCCATTTGTATGTTTTTTGTCATGCCTTATTACAAAGTAATGATGTGTAGGAACACAGATGGCAATACATACTGGTTGTGTGGCAGTGTCTGAAACGGCACCCTATCCCCTACATCAGTGGTTCTCCGGGGATCTTTTTTGTCATAGCAAACTCATCAGGGACCCCCTCATTATCAGAACACAACTTGAGTGAAATAAAAGTGAAGTAAGTAGTTTTACTATGACTTCCGCAGTGCATGGTCAAACAAAACCATCATAGCTAATTTCATCATAGTGCTTGATGGTTTTAAAATTTTCCTAATTTACCAAATTTGATTGGTCACATACACATGGTTAGCAGATGTTATTGCGAGTGTAGCGAAATGCTTGTGCTTCTAGCTCCGACAGTGCAGCACTATCTAACAATAATGTCTAACAGTTTCACAACATATAACACACATAAATCTAAGAAAGAAAGGATTGAGAATATATCCATATGCCAGGGAGGCATTGGACTAAGATCCAGTGGAATAGTAAGCTTTATATACAATATACACATAAGAGATTGGTGATGCAGTATGTAAACACGAATAGGTGACTAAGATGCCGAGAATAGTATTGCGTCAGTTAGACATATGAGATGAGTAGTGCAAGATACAGAAACATTATTAAAGTGTCTAGTGTTTCATTCCTTAAGTGACTGGTGCTTTCTAATCTCAAATCAAATGTTATTGGTCACACACACATGTTTAGCAGATGTTAATGCGGGTGACGCAAATGCTTGTGCTTCTAGTCCAACAGTGCAGAAGGAATGAATTAGGCCTATATACATAAGGACTAGCGGCATGGACTAAGATACCGTAGAATAGTATTGAATACAGTATATACAAATGAGATGGGGAACATAAGATATGTAAACATTGTTTAAATGACTGTGATACCGAAGGATAGTATAGAATACAGTATATACATATGGGATGAGTGATGCCAGATATGTAAACATTATTAAACATTATTAAAGTGGCTAGTGTTCCATACCTTAAAGTGACCAGTGATTTCTAGTCTGTGCCTTTAGGCAGCAGCCTCTAATGTGCTAGTGCTGTTTAACTGTCTGATGACCTTGAGGTAGAAGCTGTTTTTCAATCTCTCGGTCCCAGCTTTGTTGCACCTGTACTGACCTCGCCTTCTGGATGACAGCGGGGTGAGCAGGCAGTGGTTGATGTCTGGTTGATGTCTTAAAGTAATGATGGACTGTCGTTTCTCTTTGCTTATTTGAGCTGTTCTTGAAATAATATGGACTTGGTATTTCTGTATTTCTGTATACCCCCTACTTTGTCACAACACAACTGATTGGCTCAAACGCATTAAGAAGGAGAGAAATTCCACAAATTAACAATTAATATTATTATAATTGTTTTTTGTAATTGAACATTTATTTAGCTAGGTTAGTCAGTTAAGAACATATTCTTATTTACAATGACGGCCTACACCGGCCAAACAACTCTGTGCCATTTGTGCACCGCCCTATGGGACTCCCAATCACGACCAGTGGATTCAAACCAGTGTCTTTAGTGATGCCTCTAGCACTGAGATGCAGTGTCTTAGACCACTGCGCCACTTGGGAGCCCAATGCACACCTGTTAATTGAAATGCATTCCAGATCACTACCTCATGAAGCTGGTTGAGAGAATGCCAAGAGTGTGCAAAGCTGTCATCAAGGCAAAGGATGGCTACTTTGAATAATATTTTTGGGTTACTACATGATTCCATATGTGTTATTTAATAGTTTTGATGTCTTCACCATTATTCTACAATTTGTAGAAAATAGTAAAAATAAAGAAAATCCCTGGAATGAGTAGGTGTGTCCAAACTTTTGACTGGTAATGTAAGTATTCAGATATTTTGCTATGGGACTTGAAATTGAGCTCAGGTGAATCCTGCTTCCATTGATCATCCCTGAGATGTTTCTACAACTTGATTGGAGTCCACCTGTGGTACATTTATTTGATTGGACACAATTTGGTAAGGCACACACCTGTCTATTTAAAGTCCCATAGTTGACAGTGCATGTCAGAGCAAAAACCAAGCCATGAGGTCGAAGGAATTGTCTGTAGAGCTCCGAGACAGGATTGTGACAAGGCACAGATTTGGGGAAGGGTACCAAAACATTTGGTTTGGTACCCTTGCGTTGAAGTTCTCCAGGAACACAGTGGCCTTCATCATTCTTAAATGGAAGAAGTTTGGAACAACCAAGACACTTCTTAGAGCTGGCCGCCCGGTCAAACTGAGCAATATGGGGAGAAGGGCCTTGGTCAGGGAAGCCAATGGTCAGTCTGACAGACCTTCAGAGTTCCGCTGTGGAGATATGGGGAGAACATTCCAGAATGACAACCATCTCTGCAGAACTGCACCAATCAGGCCTTTATGGTAAAGTCGCCAGACGGAAGCCACTCCTCAGTAAAAGGCACATGACAGCCCACTTGGAGTTTGCCAAAAGCACCTTAAGGACTCTCAGACGATGAGAAAACCAAGATTGAACTCTTTGGCCTGAATGCCAAGTGTCACATCTGGAGGATCATGCTAGTGGCAGCATCATGCTGTTGGGATGATTTTCAGTGACAGGGACTGGGAGACTAGTAAGGATCGAGGGAAAGATCATATCATATGCATTTTTAGCTACTGAAGCTACTGAAGTATTCTCTGCCATCGACCTGTATAGTATAGTTAACCATCCAACATCCACCAATGTATAGTGTACATATTCAGCCAACCACCCATACTATGCAATGTCTTTTTATAGCTTTTTTTGCACTCCAGATATCTTGTATTTCTATACTTTTTCCATACTGCCGCTCTATGTATCATGTACCATGTATCTGTCTTTTGTGTACTTTCGTTGTGGCATTTTGCACCTGCCCTGTGTTTTGTTGTTGTAGCTGCTTGACAAAGAAATTTCCCCCTTGGGGATCAATAAAGTATCTATCTATCTATCTATCTATCTATCTATCTATCTATCTATCTATCTATCTATCTATCTATCTATCTATCTATCTATCTATCTATCTATCTATCTATCTATCTATCTATCTATCTATCTATCTATCTATCTATCTATCTATCTATCTATCTATCTAAGATGAACGGAGCAAAGTACAGAGAGGTCCTTGATGAAAACCTCCTCCAGAGTGTTCAGGACATCAGACTGGGGTGAAAGTTCACTGTCCAACAGGACAATGGCCCTAAGTGCACAGCCAAGACAACGCAGGAGTGGCTTCGGGACAAGTCTCTGAATATCCTTGATTGGACCAGCCAGAGCCCAGATTTGAACCTGATCTAACATCTCTGGACAGACCTGAAAGTCAAATAAAATCAAATCAAATTGTATTTGTCACTTGAACCGAATATAACAGGTGTAGACCTTACTGTGAAATGCTTATCTACAAGCCCTTAACCAGCAACGCTTTAAAACATTGAAAAATAGAAAGTAAAATTAATAAACAGTAAAATAGCAACAGTAAAATAACAATAATGAGGCTATATACAGGGGTACCGGTACAGAGTCAATGTGAGGAGGCTATATACAGGGGTACCGGTACAGAGTCAATGTGAGGAGGCTATATACAGGGGTACCGGTACAGAGTCAATGTGAGGAGGCTATATACAGGGGTACCGGTACAGAGTCAATGTGAGGAGGCTATATACAGGGGTACCGGTACAGAGTCAATGTGAGGAGGCTATATACAGGGGTACCGGTACAGAGTCAATGTGAGGAGGCTATATACAGGAAGTACCAGTACAGAGTCAATGTGAGGAGGTTATATACAGGAAGTACCAGTACAGAGTCAATGTGAGGAGGCTATATACAGGAGTACCAGTACAGAGTCAATGTGAGGAGGCTATATACAGGGGTACCGGTACAGAGTCAATGTGAGGAGGCTATATACAGGGGTACCGGTACAGAGTCAATGTGAGGAGGCTATATACAGGAAGTACCAGTACAGAGTCAATGTGAGGAGGCTATATACAGGAAGTACCAGTACAGAGTCAATGTGAGGAAGCTATATACAGGAGTACCAGTACAGAGTCAATGTGAGGAGGCTATATACAGGAAGTACCAGTACAGAGTCAATGTGAGGAGGTTATATACAGGAGGTACCAGTACAGAGTCAATGTGAGGAAGCTATATACAGGAGTACCAGTACAGAGTCAATGTGAGGAGGCTATATACAGGGGTACCGGTACAGAGTCAATGTGAGGAGGCTATATACAGGGGTACCGGTACAGAGTCAATGTGAGGAGGCTATATACAGGGGTACCGGTACAGAGTCAATGTGAGGAGGCTATATACAGGGGTACCGGTACAGAGTCAATGTGAGGAGGCTATATACAGGAAGTACCAGTACAGAGTCAATGTGAGGAGGTTATATACAGGAAGTACCAGTACAGAGTCAATGTGAGGAGGCTATATACAGGGGTACCGGTACAGAGTCTATGTGAGGAGGCTATATACAGGGGTACCGGTACAGAGTCAATGTGAGGAGGCTATATACAGGAAGTACCAGTACAGAGTCAATGTGAGGAGGTTATATACAGGAAGTACCAGTACAGAGTCAATGTGAGGAAGCTATATACAGGAGTACCAGTACAGAGTCAATGTGAGGAGGTAAATAGTGTGGTCTACAGAGTATCATGAGATACTCTACAGGCGAGCAAAACCTTGAGACTTCCTTAGATTTCGTGGACCAGCTGTTGTTTACAAATATACATAGACTGCCGCCCCATGTCTTGCCAGAGGCCACTGCTGTTCTATCCTGCCGAATAAGCTTAAAACAAGCCAGCTGTATGTTATTCATGTCGTTGTTCAGCCACGACTCTGTGAAACATAAGATATTACAGTTTTTAATGTCCCATTGGTAGGATATTCGTGATTGTACCTTGTCTAATTTGATTTTCCAATGATTGTACGCTGGCTAGTAATACTGATGGTAAAGGCAGATTACCCACTCACCGTCGTGTCCCTGATATCTCTGTTAATTTCTCCAGGCTAGTACAAACCCAACCCTTCTGACACTCCAAGCAGGCTAGTACAAACCCAACCCCTCTGACACTCCAGGCAGGCTAGTACAAACCCAACCCTTCTGACACTCCAGGCAGGCTAGTACAAACCCAACCCCACTGACACTCCAGGCAGGCTAGTACAAACACAACAAGTAGACCGTCATTGTAAATAAGAATTTGTTCTTAACTGATTTGCCTAGTTAAATACAGGTTAAATAAAAGATTAATAAAAGCAATTTATTTAATCACACGGAACTAAAGATCTTGAATTCATGACTCCACCATTGAAAGGAGTTTTGACTTTATATGCCAGGGTAATATTTTGGACAATCTTGTTTGACAGATGTGTTGTTGTTATGGTAACAAAGTGGTATTTTCAGACGAGAAAACGTGATAGCTCAAAGTCAACATTTTTAAAGAAACAGAACATGACTACTTTCTAAAGGTCAATCCATCACATCCCCAAAACATCCAATGACAGTAAAATTGTAACTGTATTGTCAAGAATGTTTATAATTTGACTCTGATTGGATTGAGGAAAGTGACAACGATCCTGTCTAACCTTTGAGTACAATAAGGCATTGTGTTCCTGCCATGGCCAAGTCTACAATTAAACTTTATTTGTCCAACTGTTACATCGGAAACTCCTCAACTGATGGTACATGAGATTCAAGCATTGTGAGTACATTGTGGATGCACAGGACATCCCCATACTTACAAAGAAGCCCCATAATCAAGCACATAGTACCAGATGCATATTCGTGATCAGTAGGCAAACATCATCCCACCATGAGCGTATAAAGGGAATCCCCTTGAGATGTGCCCCGTCATTTAGCCAGTGGCACCTCTGTGTAGTGATGTGGATGTTCCCTTCTGACCTGAGGGCAATGAGATTTGAGCTGCACCAGCACCAGCGTGTTTCAGAGGTCTTTGATCAGGCCAGCTTTCCTCTGCAAGTCAGACAGGCAGGCAACGCAGCGAGGCAGAACGTCCCTTTGAACATCTCAATCATTTGTTACTGATAAGGTTATTATGTTGATGCTCTTTCCCTTCGAGGAGGTAATGAAACGCGACAGGGCACATCTCCAGTGAGGCTCTCCAAGGGAGGTAGAGAGGGGGTTTCTGGAACATTGAGATTTGTCAGTTAGGGTGAAAATTCAAATGTTTGGCTAGTTCATAGGAGATGATTAATTTAATTTGATTGTATCAGCTGATTTGATGTTACTTGCCTATTTATTTCTATATGAATAATATTTCATGCACCTTTCTTTGTAACCCTCTAATCCTTATGAATGAAAAAGAAAGTCACACAGTCATCTCTGCTCACTGTGGATTTATTTAGAAAGACCTTTACTCAGGGGCTGAATCCCCTCGTCCTTCCAGACATCTGTGGACAAACTTGAATTCTAATGGAGTTCCTCTAGAATCTCAGATCGGATGCAAAGACTTAAAGACAAAGACAGCGGTATCTACTTCAAGGCCATCCGAATATCCCTTCCAGCCCTGCATGTTTACACAGGGACCAATGGCTTTATATGGGGACCAGTCTTGCATGTTTACACAGGGACCAATGGCTTGAAGTGGGGACCAGTAATGCGCGTTCACATAGGGACCAAAGGCTTGATATGGGGACCAGTCCAACACGTTTACACAGGGACCAATGGCTTTCTGAACCTGGGCCATATCTCACTTTACCTTGTTTGACTGTCATTTGAAAGGCCTATGTTTAAAACATGTGACATTCCCAGCTCACAGCTCTATGAGGGATAGTGATGGAATGAGGAGCAAGAGTTAGCATTTCTGCCTGGTAACCTGGGTTTGTAAATGCAAATGAAATACTGAGAATTTTCAGTTCCCTGAGTATTTCCAATTACACCCATTACTTATAGATATGTAATGCAAATATGTAAAGAATATATAACTATAGTCTTTCATGTTTACTGTATGTTTGGTACCTTCCTGTTTTCCTGATCTGTCTCCCACTCCCTCAGCCTTGTTATTCTGTCTGGCAGCATAGTTGCATCCCAAATGGCATCCTATTCCCTATATAGTGCTATACTTTTAACTAAAGCTCTCGCTGGTGGCCCTGGAGCTCTGGGGGCCGATGTACCTGCCCTGTCATCGATGTCTATTTTTTATATGTAGCTTACTAGGAAGATAACGTTTTTTGTGACTGAAAAAGTGTCTCAGGCCTTAAAAAATAAAACATTTAACTGATTGAAAGTAAGGGGATATCAGTGAACAAATGCCGTTGTCAAGGCTACGACAGCACCAGTGTAATGAGTGGAGCTTACTCAGGTGTTCAAAAGCGCATATCAGACCGAGAGCCTTTCTGAGTTTTAGTTTAGAAAACGATCTCTCCACAGAAGCGAAAGTTGCAGGATGGTAAAAACAGCTTGATTGCCATAGCAACATCAGGGAAACTGGGCAGAAGAAAGTGGTGCTTCAAATACAGCAGTTCTGGAACTTATCCGGTGTATGTGACAATAAAAGACACTGATTTTATTTAACTAGGCAAGTCAGTTAAGAACAAATTCTTATTTACAATGACGGCCTACAACGGCCAAACCTGGATGACACTGGGCCAATTGTGCGCCGCCCTATGGGACTCCCAATCACTGCCAGATGTGATGCAGCCTGGATTTGAATCAGGGACTGCAGTGATACAACTTGCACTGAGATGCAGTGCCTTAGACCGCTGCGCCACTCGGGAGCCGACAAAGATCGAGTGTACAAAACATTAGGAGTTGCACCCCCTTTTGCCCTCAGAACAGCCTCAATTCGTCAGGCATGGACACAGTGACTGTTGAACGTGAAAAATCGAGCAGTGTTGCAGTTCTTGACACACTCAAACCGGTGCACCTGGCACCTACTACCATACCCCATTCAAAGGCACTTAAATCTTTTGTCTTGGCCATTCACCCTCTGAATGCCACACATACACAATCCATGTCCCAATTGTCTCAAGGCTGAAAAATCTAGAGGGCTTGAACAAAAAAATGATTTTGTTCATACTGGTGAACCAGCATTTGAGTTGTGTGGTTAAAATATCAACAGTCCTTTATCTCTGGTGTATGTTGGCATGCTTCACTCAATACCTCGTTTAAATTGTGTGCAACACAATGGAGATATAATACACAATGTCTCAGGAAAGACCTACAGGCCGTGGTGAAAACATGTTCACACTAAAAAAACAAGGTGACGTAGTCTCATACTGTAGCTACTATAGGCCTCTACGTAGTCTCATACTGTAACTACTATAGGCATCTACGTAGTCTCATACTGTAACTACTATAGGCATCTACGTAGTCTCATACTGTAACTACTATAGGTCTCTATGTAGTCTCATACTGTAGCTACTATAGGTCTCTACGTAGTCTTATACTGTAACTACTATAAGCCTCTACGTAGTCTCATACTGTAACTACTATAAGCCTCTACGTAGTCTCATACTGTAGCTACTATTGGAATATACGTAGTCTCATACTGTAGCTACTATAGGAATATACGTAGTATCATACTGTAGCTACTATACGTAGGTCTCTATGTAGTATCATACTGTAGCTACTATACGTAGGTCTCTATGTAGTCTCATACTGTAGCTACTAAAAAAACTGTTTTGATGATGGTTTCCATACACATACCATGTGTATGGAAATGTAGAGACCTGTGGGATATTCATTGAAGAGGTAAGGGAGGAGGATGGTAGTACATGTGATCTGCATAACAAACCAATTGACATACCTTTGTATGCCTCCTCGTCTGTATACCTGCAGACACAGACACAAAAGTGAGCAGTTCAGTCATCTGCACCAAATACAGCTAGCCTTCAACATGTTCTTAAAGCATACAGTACATATTCTTACCTCTTTGTTGATTGATATCCATTGAATTTTGTCCAAATCTGTTAGATTTGCCTGCACCTGCTGTCCTTTCAAATTCAAATCCAAATGTTTCAGTTGGGCATTTAGGTTCCTGCTAGAACCCCCACCAACATAGGATGTTCCTCGCTTAGCCTCACCTCCTATGGGGTTCTTGGAAGAACCTTTTGCGGTAATTTTCAGTGCCAAGAACCCTAAGGTTCTTCAAAGAACTTTGAGGATCTTAGAAGAACCCTTGTTGAACCCCACATTTTTAGAGTGTATTATAATGATTCGTATATTTATACCCTCTCAAAGATTAATCATTTATACACCCTATAAAAGTTTGTATACAGTCAGGGTAATACAAGAAACTGCTCTTATTTTTGTTTTTAAATGTGTACCAAATACTCTTAGAAAAAAAAGGTGCTATCTAGAACCTAAAAAGTTATACCTGGAACAAAAAAGGGTTCTACCTGGAACCAAAAACCTACGGGGACAGCTGAAGAACCCTTTCGAAACCCTTTTTTCTAAGAGTGTATTATTTCTGTATATAGTAGGGAAATGGCCTAGAATAAAGAATGTAATTATTGCAGCATAATTAGGCTGCAATCGAATGGGTGTTCAATATTACCAAGAACTAGCTTTCTGCGTTGAGGAAAATAGTCCATTCTGTTATGGGGCTTTTAATAAGTTTTTAAATATCCATTTAAGTGATTCATTCAACCATGCAAATATTATATGGTAGCTAATATGAAGTATTTATGATCAATACTCCCTATTGAGTTGCCATTATTCATAGCAATGGTATGTGTGTGGAAAATAAGTCTAAAGTGAATTAAGTAAATTAATGTGGATTACGGGTTAACGCTGTCTTCTATGAAAAATCACCTAGTATTTGCTAAGTTTTCCAGGGAAAGAATTATAAAAAAAACTTAAGATATTATAACTGAATTTGCACTAGATATTATAATTGAATATGCATTCGATATTATAATTGAATTTGCACTAGATATTATAATTGAATATGCATTAGATATTATAATTGAATATGCATTAGATATTATAATTGAATATGCATTAGATATTATAATTGAATTTGCACTAGATATTATAATTGAATATGCAGTAATAAGTGCAGTAATAATAAGTCTGGGTACTTTGCTGATTGGAAGGACAAACTAGCCTGGCACACCTCCACACAACTCTTAAAAATAAAGGATTTGGCTTGTATATGCCAAATCTGGGTTCAAATACTATTTAAAATCTTTCAAATACTTTCAGCATTTGCTCTAACCTGCCTGCAGTGACAGATGGGGCATTATGTGTTGGGACTATTTTACTGTTTCCATGAAGCCAGGCAAGCTCAGTCAAGCACAGCTAAAGTATTGTTGATTTCAAATAGAATTTGAACCCAGGTCTGGTTGTATATTGAGCAGCAAACAGCAGCCCTACTAGACTAGACCTGTCAGAGAGGCCAGGCCAAGCAGAGCACACAGAACTCTGGCGCTGCGTCCCAAATGGGTACAGAGTGCCATTTGTAACGGACCCTGGCTGTAGCCCAGCGATCAGACCCAGTACAACAGGGAATCAATAGAGCGATCAGACTCAATACAACAGGGAATCAATAGAGCGATAAAACTCAATACAACAGGGAATCAATACAGTGATCAGACTCAATACAACAGAGAATCAATACAGCGATCAGACTCAATACAACAGGGAATCAATACAGCGATCAGACTCAATACAACACGGAATCAATACAGCGATCAGACTCAATACAACATGGAATCAATACAGCGATCAGACTCAATACAACAGGGAATCAATACAGCGATCAGACTCAATACAACAATGAATCAATACAGCGATCAGACTCAATACAACAGGGAATCAATACAGCGATCAGACTCAATACAACATGGAACCAATAGAGGGATCAGACTCAATACAACAGGGAATTAATACAGCGATCAGACTCAATACAACATGGAACCAATAGAGGGATCAGACTCAATACAACAGGGAATCAATACAGCGATCAGACTCGATACAACAGGGAATCAATACAGCGATCAGACTCAATACAACATGGAATCAATACAGCGATCAGACTCAATACAACATGGAACCAATAGAGGGATCAGACTCGATACAACAGGGAATCAATACAGCGATCAGACTCGATACAACAGGGAATCAATACAGCGATCAGACTCAATACAACATGGAATCAATACAGCGATCAGACTCAATACAACAGGGAATCAATACAGCGATCAGACTCGATACAACAGGGAATCAATACAGCGATCAGACTCAATACAACATGGAATCAATACAGCGATCAGACTCGATACAACAGGGAATCAATACAGCGATCAGACTCAATACAACATGGAATCAATACAGCGATCAGACTCAATACAACAGGGAATCAATACAGCGATCAGACTCGATACAACAGGGAATCAATACAGCGATCAGACTCAATACAACAGGGAATCAATACAGCGATCAGACTCGATACAACAGGGAATCAATACAGCGATCAGACTCAATACAACAGGAAATCAATACAGCGATCAGACTCGATACAACAGGGAATCAATACAGCGATCAGACTCGATACAACAGGGAATCAATACAGCGATCAGACTCAATACAACAGGGAATCAATACAGCGATCAGACTCAATACAACAGGGAATCAATATAGGGTGCAGCCCATGAATCAGACTCAAAACAGGAATCAGACTATTTTAAATTCTCTCTCTCTCTCTCGCTCATTCACACTCTCTGTTAGCTAGCAGACATGGGTTGAAATACTACATTAATTTCAAATACTTTATTTGTGCTTGATTGAGCTTGCCTGACTGAATGGAACCAATGGGATAGTAGCAAAAGTGAAAACAGGCACTCCAGACAGGCTAGAGGAAACACATACTCATCTGAAAGATTTCAGATAGTATTTGAACCCAGGTCTGCTGTCAGCTAGCAGCTAGCACACGAAATCAATCACTCTCTGCTTTTTCATAAATGTTTTCCCTCTCAATTCCTCCCTTCCTTCTATTTCTAGAAGCATTGACCTTTACAGTGCTATTTCTTCACACTAATAATGGAACGGGTTGACATATTGAACTATTTTCCTAACTGCAACATTCTTTATTCTATGCCATTTTCCTACTACATACAGAAATAATAAACTCTTAGAAACACTTTTTTGTTGCAGGTAGAACTTTTTGGGTTCCATGTAGAACCCTGTTTTATTTTCTAGAGAGCACCTTTTTTTCTAAGAGTGTTTGGTACACATTTAAAAACAGCAGTTTCTTGCATTACCCTGACTGTAGTTCAGAGATTAACCCCAACAGGTTGTTTAAAAGGTTCTTCAAGTATCAATTGAGAGGGGTTCTTCGAAGAACTTATAGGGGTTCCTCCACACAGTTTCAATTTGAAGAACCCCTGAAGGATACTTCACAAACCTTTTATTTTTAGAGTGTAATCTCATTAATAAGTTTGATATGGGGACCTAGAATAAGAAAAATAATTGGAAATTGTGACTACTCATCATCCTACTGGATTTCTACTGTGCATTTTTTTTTTATCTCCATGATACAGGCCACTTGATTCTTGTGAAAGTCAATATTGAAATATAGTTATTTGTTATAATCATAATCATAATATGAAGGCCCGGTGTTGTGTAGGGATACCACGTATCTGAACCCACAATAACAAAAGGCTGTAACATGACAGCTTTTTCACCGGCCTAATGAAAATAAATAATGAAAAATACTTACAGTACATTACAATTCTAGGTCACCTTGAGCTTTTCACATCACAGGCTATAATATAACATGATGAACAAAGAGCTCCAGCAAAAACAGAGTGTTGAGTCAACAGGTCCTCTACATTCAAGTGAGGACGTCCGTACTCTCAACTTGCATTCATTTAGATTAGGGAAAACATGGACAACTTAATTGTGCTCATTGTTATGCCTTGTCAATTCATAGCAGAACACACTACTGAATAGCAATGAGACCTTGACGAATCATGGTTGCGTCCCAAATGGCAGCCTATTCCCTTTAAAGTGCATTTATTTTGACCAGGGCCCATAGGACTCTAGTCAAAAGTAATACACCGTATAGGAAATAGGGTGCCATTTGGGACGCACACAATGATCTCTTTCTCTCAACAGCTATTCTCTGAATAGTCACTTAAACTTGGGACTGTGCATCTTCAAATAATGATTTTCCAGACCTACAAAGCTAAGGCAGTGCAGCGCCTGGTACAACACTATAATTAGGACTGCTATGTCCTTGGGTAACGTGGGCCAAATTATTTTGTTTTTCAGTTAAAGTGTTTGGAATGAGGCACTATTCATCAAGGGCTACGTCCCAAATGGCACCATGTTCTCTATATAGTGAACTACTTTTGACCAGAGCCCTATAAATCCTGTTCAAACCTGGTCAAAAGTTGTGCACAATATAGGGAATAGGATACCATTTGGGACTCAACCATTTTGTTGCTATTCAAGCTTGGATGGACTTTTATTTAACCTTTATTTAACTAGGCAAGTCAGTTCAGAACAAAATCTTATTTACAATGACAGCCTACCCCGGCCTCCCCTAAGCCAGACGACGCTGGGCCAATTGTGCGCTGTCCTATGGGGCTCCCGATCACGGCCGGTTGTGATACAGCCCGGGATCGAACCAGGGTCTGCAGTGACGCCCCTAGCACTGAGATTGTCACGAGAGGGTGCATACATCGACCAAGACGCAGCGCAGGGATTGTAGTTCGACATTTGTTTATGTTTATTATGTATAACTATTATGATAATACTATGTACAACAACTCCAATACGAACTACTAAACAAAACAAACAAACACGATACAAGAAACGAGAAGAAACGTGGCACACTTACTTTCTCCGTGACTTGCGAAATATAATGACCCACACCCCAGTGTGAAACATACAAACCTATGTAGGATCCCTAATTAGAGACAATGCACTGCAGCTGCCTCTAATTAGGGATCCAACACAAACCACCACCAGAAACAGAAAGAAAGGACCTGTCAGACTCTGACCATGGCTACATAGAGAAGCAAATAGGCTTCTATGGCCAGAGCCTGACAGAGATGCAGTTCCTTACATAGTGTCCACAGAGCTGTTTTGAGTAAAATGGACTTCAGCAATGTATGATATATCTCAAGGAAAAGGCAGAGGGGAAAGGAGAGTAACTCAGAGGGCAGCTGGCATGCATTGCAGACAGTTCTTAGGCCAATAGTCCATGAGGTCTTTAATAGCCCCATAAAGTCTCTCTCCACAGCTCTATAAACACCATATGGTTGAGAGCAGCTGTTTGCTATGCTCCAGTGTAAGGGCTGAAAGAGGAGTCACACAAGTATTGCACCATGTCCCACTGTGAGTGTACGGTGAAGGTTATGGTGAATGTACTAAACCACTCTACATTAGTACCACTAAGAGAAGCTTCATGTATAGTGTTACCAACATTTTCCCTCAGTTAGTTTTGGTGAGTAATGGTAAATGTTAAATAAATACAAAATAGTATGACTATTAAAATAAAAGGAAGAGTAAACAATATGACTATCAGAACAAAAGGAAGAGTAAATAGTATGGTTATCAGAACAAAAGGAAGAGTAAATAGTATGGTTATCAGAACAAAAGGAAGAGTAAATAGTATGGTTATCAGAACAAAAGGAAGAGTAAATAGTATGGCTATCAGAATAAAAGGAAGAGTAAATAGTATGGCTATCAGAATAAAAGGAAGAGTAAATAGTATGGCTATCAGAATAAAAGGAAGAGTAAATAGTATGGCTATCAGAATAAAAGGAAGAGTAAATAGTATGGTTATCAGAATAAAAGGAAGAGTAAATAGTATGGCTATCAGAATAAAAGGAAGAGTAAATAGTATGGTTATCAGAATAAAAGGAAGAGTAAATAGTATGGCTATCAGAATAAAAGGAAGAGTAAATAATATGACTATCAGTACAAAAGGAAGCGTAAATAGTATGGCTATCAGAACAAAAGGAAGTGTAAGTAGTATGACTATTTTGGGTTGAATTTAGACTTGGTTAAAATGCCTTGAAACAAATTGGATTAGGATTAGGGTTAGGTATTAGGTTGCTTTTGAATTGAGCAGGCACTACTTTCCAATGGCTTCTGAAGATAGGTGATCCTCTGCGAACATGATAACGCATGTTTCGAATGGTAATTTATACACTGTATCTCAGTAGCTTGAAGATCCCTACTCCTTGAAGATCCCTACTGCTTGAAGATCCCTACTGCTAGAAGATCCCTACTCCTTGAAGATCCCTACTCCTTGAATATCCCTACTCCTTGAAGATCCCTACTCCTTGAATATCCCTACTCCTTGAAAATCCCTACTCCTTGAAGATCCCTTCTCCGAAGAAGATCCCTACTGCTTGAATATCCCTACTCTTAGAATATCCCTTCTCCTTGAAGATCCCTACTCCTTGAAGATCCCTACTCCTTGAATATCCCTACTGCTTGAAGTCCCTACTGCTTGAAGATGCCTATACCTTGAATATCCCTACTGCTTGATGATCCCTTTCTTCTTTTCCTAGACAAAACTAGTGCCATTAAACATTTGACATCATGAACATGTCCATATAGTGCACTACTTTTGCCAAGACTAGTAGGTAGGGGCAATTTGGGACTCAACCCATTATTCTGCACATTACTAATCTGTTGGGAAAGATACCGGCTTCTGTCGGCAGGCAGTATTGGAAAGTACTTGACAATGGGTGATTAATATAGAAATTACAAGTGTCGTTAGCCACAACATCCAACATTAGCACAAGGATTGCTAGGCAGAATTAGTGGTGCGGTTGGGCTGCACAAATGTTATATTAATTAAAGCAACAACATCATTATGCAAATCAAAAGCAACAAGGTGTGATATGAATAGGAAGGGGTGGTTTGTTGCGAGAGAGGTTGTGCTGTGTGTGTGTGTCTGTGTGTGTGTACCGAATGTGTGTGTGTGTGTACTGAATGTGTGTGTGTGTGTGTGTGTGTGTGTGTGTGTGTGTGTGTGTCTGTGTGTTGTGATAGATATGCCTCGATAATGTGGAAAGACTGTGGAATGAATTGTTGTTATAGCGTCTCTCCACACTTCAGGGTATAGGGTGATTCTCATACAGTCCATATTCATCAGACTATTTGCAGCCATTTGCAGCCTTGTTAGACATACTTTTCTAAATGTTTATATTATAAAGATGTTACCGTATTAAGGGCTCAATTTGAACAAACCTAACGCAATGGTAAATCTAAGTGCAGGCAGTAGCGCTATAGGTTCAGGGGTATGTCAGAAATATTTTAGCTATTTTCACTATCAATATTATCCGCACACTTGCTGGCGTTGGCGTTGGCGCGAAAGGGCTGGGTTTTGATGAATAAATAAGTTGTAGTTGTGTCGAGGCTTGGCCCCTCACTGGCCAATCAGAACGTGCTCCATGGCTAAATATGTGGTTGTATTTACAGTCTTTTATGTATTGCCTTGAAATCTACTCCAATTCCAATGTTAGTCGGTTATAGTTTGTTAAATGGCTTACAGAAACAAAATGTAGACCCATATTTACAAAATACGTTAACTTGAACCCATTTGCAGTCCACATTGTTCTAAATAATTGCATGACTTCAATGTGGAAATATACACTTAGCATTCACACTGATATAGGGGCTATATCATGGTTCCACCTGTCACCAGAGAACGTCCTAGAGACATTAATGACACTCAGGCAGGGGCGCCGTATGGGGGGGAAAAGTTAGGATGATTCTAAGGGCCTGTGACTGACAGGGGCCCTAAAATATTATTCCAGCATTAGGTAAAAACATTTTGGAGCCCAATGTTATATATTTTCATGGGGCCCAAAATCCCTGGAGGCTCCCCTGCACTCAGGTGTGGCCTATTACTCATTATAATTTCCCTGTTAAAAGAGGTGTGTTTTCTGTTGTCCTTTGCAGAAGCTTGAATTGTTTGCTGTGTGCGTTTGTCTGAGTTGGTGTTTGTTGTTCTCACCGTGTTACTGTGATTCTTTGTTTACCGTTTCTCAGTGAAGTATTATGTTTATTCTTAACCACTGATTCCTTGACTGGTCTCTTCTCTGCACCTGGGTCCAACCTCACCATGTCACAGCAAGCTTCTGCCTACAACAAGGACCCAGCAGAGATCACCCAGATCAATAACTTTGTAACCCACCAAGGAGCACTGCTGAGGCGGCAGCAAGAACAACTTCCAGATATCTCAGAGACCCTCCGGGCACTTACCGACTCCCTCCAGCCACAGCCCAACCCAGAAGGAGCAGTATGACGGCCACCCGGGAGGATGCAAGGGGTTCCTCACTCAGTGCTCTCTGGTGTTCGAGCTACAGTACTCCTTGTTCCACACCGATCGGGCCATGACCGCCTACATCATCTCTCTACTCTAGGGCAGAGTGGGTGGAATACGGAATATGCTTTACACCATGGCCTGTCTAACTCCATCAAGCATAAACTGGCCTCTCAGGAATTGGGAGAGGACCTCGAGTCCCTGATAACGCTGGCATTAAGGATTGATAACCGCCTTCAAGAACGCAGCCGGTGTGGTCAGCATGTCTGAAAAATGTTATATTGTAGAGCTTCCAAAACGGACTACACTAAACAAGTTACCTTTCTTACCTGTGATTAAATGTTTTCCACAGACATAGCTACATGGGTCCCCACATTTCCCACACCGAATAGCCTGAATTCACAGGGCTCTACTCGCAGGCTCTATTTCCCTACCTGGGAGCATTGCGAACCATTGGTCTGGATATTTGACCTGGCTTAATGTACATTGAACAACACAGCAGCTTTTCATCATGTTTTATTTCTGTATGACAAAAAACCAGTGACGAAGTTGCCTCTTTTACAATCGGGGAAAATAATGTTTGATTTTCCCCAATTTGTGGGCATGGGGAATTCATTATTGTTATGTGAATACCGACTGGGACTATATGTAACATCTGACACCATGTTCTTGGTGAAATGGAGAATATTATATTTACGCAATAAGGCACGAGGGCATGTGGTATATGACCAAGGGCTGTTTTTACACACGGTAGCAACTACCAAGAAACACTCTGTGTGACCCTTATTTAGCCCACTGCAGAAATGTAATGCAGCCTACAGGTACATTATGTTTACATGATGTTCAGACAAATGTAGAAGCATGCGTGACAAATAGCCTACAGTGTCTGCATGATGTCTGAACAAATGTAACAAACGTGTCATGAAGCACTGTAGACTTGTTGTCCTCCACTAGAGCCCTCCTCACCATGGTGATAGATACCATAAACCGTCTCCTAAGCTCAGCAGGTTGTACAAGGGTCACTCATATAATTGGCTTATATTCAATCTAAATTAGTTTTTTGGGGTTGTTGACTTTTAATTTCTTCAAGGAAGTTGGAGGTTGGTAGGGGGTCTTGGCTTGAAAGTTATTTGATCTTGTAACGAGAGAACACCTTTATGAGGAATCTGGTTTCCAATTGATTCCACTCAAACACATCCTTACTGATCCCTAATATATTTATAAATGAATAAATAACTATTTATAACCTAATTGTAAATTCATTAAAGATTAAAACAATTTTTGTATATCTTATGAATTCCAATTCATACAATATGATACGAATTTGTAAGTGCAATCTCTTTAATGACCTAATTATAAACCGTAAGTGTTACATGTTTTATAAATATGCTGCATCTTGCATTTCTGTGGGTCTGTATCAGCTGGAGCTAGTATGCATTACAGTAGGTAGTGTGTGTTTTTTTTCTCATACACTGTGAATAGTGAGGCTGTTATTGTGCAAGACTGCATGTGTGTACTGTGCTCTGCACACTCCTAATTTGAGCCAGTCTGTGAGCTCAACAGCATCTAAATGCCTAGCTGCACAGAAACTGCGTCCCAAAGACAAACCTTGTGCAATGTAAAGGAAATAGGGTGCCATTTGGGACACACCAAGAGCATTCTGCTAGCCTTTAGAAGGCAGTACCTTTTCTTCCCATTTATTCAGTTTGTTGTGGAGCCAGCCGGCATCGGACTCTGATGCTAACAAGTAAGGTTTACTGTCTCTGGCATGTCTTTATTTCATGTGGCGGCATACACAGCCATCCTGCTCTCTTTGTCTCTCTATCTCCTCCTTTCTCTCTCCCCTTCTTCCCCTCTCTCCTTTCTCTCTCTCCCCCTCTCTCCCTCTCTCTCCCCCTCTTTCTCTCTCTCTTTTTCTCTCTCTCTTCCCCTCTCTCCCTCTCTCTTCTGCTCTCTCCCCCTCATCCCTACCCTCTCCTCTCTCTCTCTCTCTCTCTCTCTCTCTCTCTCTCTCTCTCTCTTTCTAAGCTAAAGCTGGTCTTTGCCATCTTTCTGTGTCACTACACTTATTAAGGATAAAGGTTAGTGGTAGCATGGAAAAAGTCCTACAAAAATACTCTGCATTACTTGAGTTTGGAAACACAGATCTGATGGGTTGGGAAGCTAGAGTTACAATTATTTTCAGCGCACACACACACACATTCACAGTCCTCCAGGAAAGCGCAAATTAAAACATTTCTCCAATGAGATTAAACTTTGTTGGAATTTAATCAAATATAATTGCTCTGTAAAATAGAAAAGACAGCCCCATTCTAAAAAGGTCAGCTACAGCAATGAAAAGGTTACAGTTGCGTTAAAGGGTTGCATACGGGATCACCTTCCTCCCTATCAATCACATATGGATTTATATTAATTGTCAGTCAAAAATGGTCCAAGCCTTGGAAATGACTGCAGGCAGAATCAGAACATGAGAAGCATCCCAAATCTCAATGGGAGATTTGAGAGAAAAATTAAGGTTAGAATTTCTAAATGATTTAGCACTTACGAAAACAACTACCAGAAAATGTTGGCTTCGCCTTGAGATCTGGTTTCAAAATACTTAAAAACCCTGAGTCAGGGAAAAATCTTGTTTAGTGAAATAACTCCTTTACAGAAATATCTCCTTTACAGAAATAACTCCTTTACATAAATATATCCTTTACAGAAATATCTCCTTTAGAGAAATATCTTCTTTAGGGAAATATTCCCTTTACAGAAAGATATTCTCTTATTGAGTCTGATACGGAATTCCTCCCTGTCTGGTTCTCAAACATACCTTTAAAGCCAACAACCTTTCTTTCTGTCTCTCTCTGTCTGCTTCTCTCTCTCTCCTGTTCTCCACCCCCCCCCCCCCCCCCCCCCCACACACACACACACACAAAGCACATACACACACACACAGAGAGACAGAGAGAGAGAGAGAGAGAGAGAGAGAGAGAGAGAGAGAGAGAGAGAGAGAGAGAGAGAGAGAGAGAGAGAGACTTCCCATTGCGTGTGTCTTTACTTGTGATTTCATGACACAAATAACAAAACACGGGAACAGATTGGGGCTTTCGGAGTGCTGCACACACACTGAGCTCTGGAGCTATGCTAATTAAATCCAACCCAGCTCTCCCTCCATTCACAACCACTTTGTTTTGGATTGTTGTCAGCTCTCTCCGAATGTTTCTGCTTTTTATGTGGAAATGTTTAGTTTGTTAAGTTTGTTGTCTCTGTATAGCTGGACATATGCTTCCTTGTCATGTTGTTGTCTCTGTATAGCTGGACAGATGCTTTCTAGTCATGTTGTTGTCTCTGTATAGCTGGACAGATGCTTTCTAGTCATGTTGTTGTCTCTGTATAGCTGGACAGATGCTTTCTAGTCATGTTGTTGTTCTATATTTGACTGCTTGCATGTCAGAGTGCTTTTCAGCATCTCGGCTGTTGTGAATGTGGTTGGCTGCTGGACACTAGCATGCAACAACAGTATCCACACTGTTGGTCTTGTTGTTGCCTCCAGAGTGGCGCAGCGGTCTAAGACACTGCATCTTAGTGGTAGAGGCGTCATATACAGACCCTGGTTCGATCCCGGGCTGTATCACAACCGGCTGTGATCGGGAGTCCCATTGGGCGGCTCAGCGTCATCCGTCATCCGGGTCAGGGGAGGGTTTGGCCGGGGTAGGCCGTTATTGTAAAATAAGAATTTGTTCTTAACTGACTTGCCTGGTTAAATAAAGGACCAGAAATGTATGGTTTAATTGGGTTCTGGGCTTTGACACCAGACATTATATGATAAAAGTGATATTCTACTCACCAACATCTCCTTTGCTGTGGGATGCACTGCTGTGTTAGTTTGATGACCTTGCAGGAATAAGGAAACAACTGAAATATAAATAGCAGATTGATTGGCAGTAGTTGGTAATTCTGTCCCCTGAATTTCAGCCAATGAGGAGCATAGACATGAGATTCACTAACTAATCAGTTTAAATGAAGTTTGCAGCAGCCGAATTGTACGAAAAACAATTTGAGAGAAATGTTGTACCAGTTAATTGAGAGAAATCAGAGTTTATTTGCTTCACTTTGTTATTTGTTTTTAGGATCTTCTTATGCATTCTCATGATATCTCTTTGACTATAGCCAGATGGACGGATTTTGTACTTTTTTGAGATGATTTTGTTGGCACCAGAGGAAGCTCAATCAAGCGCATCCAAACGCATGTACAGAAAGCCAACTGAGCCTGTTTGCACTTGGACTATTTATTTGGCTACATTGCACCAGGCAACTTTAATCAATGGAAGCAAAAGTGTATTTGTAAGTGAACAAGTATAGGCTGATTTGAAGCCAGGTCTGGAGGAGTCTGCGTGCCAGTGCTAGACTATGGATGTTGTGTAAGGCGGCGGTAGCCCCGAGGTTAGAGAAGCGGGCCAGTAGACGGAGCGTTGCCAGTGCTGATGGGGGGAAATCTGGCGCTCTGCTTCAGCCTCTCCAATATAATGTGTGTGTGTGTGTGTGTGTGTGTGTGTGTGTGTGTGTGTATGTTTGGGTTGTTGGATAAAAGCAGAAGACACATTTCCATCTTGCAACACAGCCTCATCATAACGCTATATAGATAAGGCGCATGGTCTGATACAACACTGCCTCATCATAACGCTATATAGATAAGGTGCATGGTCTGATACAACACTGCCTCATCATAACGCTATATAGATAAGGTGCATGGTCTGATACAACACTGCCTCATCATAACGCTATATAGATAAGGTGCATGGTCTGATACAACACTGCCTCATCATAATGCGTCACTACAGACCCTGGTTCGAATCCAGACTGTATCACAATCCGGCCGTGATTGGGAGTACCACAGGGTGGTTAAAAAAAACAACAACATAATTTGAAAAAAATTGTCGCATGTGACAAATACGATTTGATTTGTGTAGGATAAGGTCCATGGTCTGATACAGAACTGTGTCTCGTTACACTCCAGTGTGGAGAGATGTCGACTGACAGGACAGGAGTCCTGGGGATGTGTGTGTGTGTGTGTGTGTGTGTGTGTGTGTGTGTGTGTGTGTGTGTGTGTGTGTGTGTGTGTGTGTGTGTGTGTGTGTGTGTGTGTGTGTGTGTGTGTGTGTGTGTGTGTGTGTGTGTGTGTGTGTGTGTGTGTGTGTGTGTGTGTGTGTGTGTGTGCGAGTGTGTTTGTGTGAGGCCTACCATCCCACATGCTTTACTGCTGCCCCTTTCTCTGTGCATTAAGCTCAACCTCAGAAAGCCCCTCTGGGCTGGAGATGCAGAGGTTTGCACGGTCTGTGTGTCTACCCTACAGAGAGAGAGGAGTGGTGTGTCTACCCTACAGAGAGAGAGGAGTAGTGTGTCTACCCTACAGAGAGAGAGGAGTGATGTGTCTACCCTACAGAGAGAGAGGAGTGATGTGTCTACCCTACAGAGAGAGAGGAGTAGTGTGTCTACCCTACAGAGAGAGAGGAGTGATGTGTCTACCCTACAGAGAGAGAGGAGTAGTGTGTCTACCCTACAGAGAGAGAGGAGTAGTGTGTCTACCCTACAGAGAGAGAGGAGTGGTGTGTCTACCCTACAGAGAGAGAGGAGTGGTGTGTCTACCCTACAGAGAGAGAGGAGTAGCGTGTCTATCCTCTCTGTCCCTTCTCTACTCCTCTCTCTACTCCTCTCCCTACTCCTCTCTGTCTCTACTCTACTCCTCTCCCTACTCCTCTCTGTCTCTACTCTACTCCTCTCCCTACTCCTCTCTGTCTCTACTCTACTCCTCTCTCTACTCCTCTCTGTCCCTTCCCTACTCCTCTCTCTACTCCTCTCCCTACTCCTCTCCCTACTCATCTCTGTCCCTTCCCTACTCCTCTCTCTACTCCTCTCTCTACTCCTCTCTCTACTCCTCTCTCTACTTCTCTCCCTACTCATCTCCCTACTCCTCTCCCTGCTCCTCTCTGTCCCTTACCTACTCATCTCCCTACTCCTCTCTCTACTCCTCTCCCTACTCCTCTCCCTACTCCTCTCCGTCCCTTCTCTACTCCTCTCCCTACTCCTCTCTGTCCCTTCTCTACTCCTCTCTCTACTCCTCTCCGTCCCTTCTCTACTCCTCTCCCTACTCCTCTCTGTCTCTAATCTACTCCTCTCCCTACTCCTCTCTGTCTCTAATCTACTCCTCTCCCTACTCCTCTCCCTACTCTTCTCTGTCTCTACTCTACTCCTCTCCCTACTCCTCTCTGTTCCTTCTCTACTCCTCTCCCTACTCCTCTCTGTCCCTTCTCTACTCCTCTCCCTACTCCTCTCTCTACTCCTCTCCCTACTCCTCTCTGTCTGTAATCTACTCCTCTCCCTACTCCTCTCTGTCCCTTCTCTAATCCTCTCCCTACTCCTCTCTCTACTCCTCTCCCTACTCCTCTCCCTACTCCTCTCTGTCTGTAATCTACTCCTCTCCCTACTCCTCTCCCTACTCTTCTCTGTCTCTACTCCTCTCCCTACTCCTCTCTGTCCCTTCTCTACTCCTCTCCCTACTCCTCTCTCTACTCCTCTCCCTACTCCTCTCTGTCTCTACTCTACTCCTCTCCCTACTCCTCTCTGTCTCTACTCTACTCCTCTCCCTACTCCTCTCTGTCCCTTCCCTACTCCTCTCCCTACTCCTCTCTCTACTCCTCTCCCTACTCCTCTCCCTACTCCTCTCTGTCTCTACTCTACTCCTCTCCCTACTCCTCTCTGTCTCTACTCTACTCCTCTCCCTACTCCTCTCTGTCCCTTCCCTACTCCTCTCCCTACTCCTCTCTCTACTCCTCTCCCTACGTCTCTCCCTACTCCTCTCCCTGCTCCTCTCTGTCCCTTACCTACTCCTCTCCCTACTCCTCTCTCTACTCCTCTCCCTACTCCTCTCCCTACTCCTCTCCGTCCCTTCTCTACTCCTCTCCCTACTCCTCTCTGTCCCTTCTCTACTCCTCTCTCTACTCCTCTCCGTCCCTTCTCTACTCCTCTCCCTACTCCTCTCTGTCTCTAATCTACTCCTCTCCCTACTCCTCTCTGTCTCTAATCTACTCCTCTCCCTACTCCTCTCCCTACTCCTCTCTGTCTCTACTCTACTCCTCTCCCTACTCCTCTCCGTCCCTTCTCTACTCCTCTCCCTACTCCTCTCTGTCTCTAATCTACTCCTCTCCCTACTCCTCTCCGTCCCTTCTCTACTCCTCTCCCTACTCCTCTCTGTCCCTTCTCTACTCCTCTCCCTACTCCTCTCTGTCCCTTCCCTACTCCTCTCCCTACTCCTCTCTGTCCCTTCTCTACTCCTCTCCCTACTCCTCTCTGTCTCTACTCTACTCCTCTCCCTACTCCTCTCTGTCCCTTCTCTACTCCTCTCCCTACTCCTCTCCGTCCCTTCTCTACTCCTCTCCATATTCCTCTCCCTACTCCTCTCCCTACTCCTCTCTGTCCCTTCTCTACTCCTCTCCCTACTCCTCTCTGTCCCTTCCC
Organism: Thymallus thymallus; assembly: GCA_023634145.1. NCBI lineage: Eukaryota > Metazoa > Chordata > Actinopteri > Salmoniformes > Salmonidae > Thymallus > Thymallus thymallus. Next base: position 7,667,474 of record CM042388.1, on the reverse strand, counting down.
TACTCCTCTCTCTACATCTCTGTCCCTACTCTACTCCTCTCCCTACTCCTCTCTGTCCCTTCTCTACTCCTCTCTCTACATCTCTGTCCCTACTCTACTCCTCTCCCTACTCCTCTCCCTACTCCTCTCTGGACCCCCTGTCTATATAATTTTATTCATTATAATCTGAATGGCTAAACTGATTCTATACCAGCACTCCTACTGTGAGACTCTTGCTACATACATCCCCTGGTCTTTGACTAGGTACATTATAGGAATACTCTGAGGCTCTGGTGTGAGAGGCTGATGCTCTACATTGGAGCTGTGTTCACATCATTGACGTTTCTGATGCTGAGGCTTCATAAAATGTAAAGCTGCTGATTTCAAAATAAAATATCCTCATTCAGGTCCTAGGTGGCCTAGGTCCATCTCTATAGGTCCTATATGGCCCGGGTACATCCCTATAGACAGGTCCTGGGTGGCCCAGGTACATCTTTATATTGGGGCGGCAGGTAGCCTGGTGGTTAGGGCATTGGGCCAGTAACGAAAGGTTGCTGGATTGAATCCCCGAGCTGACAGTTAACCCACTGTTCCCCGGTAGGCTGTCATTGTAAATAAGAATTTGTTCTTAACTGACTTGCCTAGATAAATAAAGGTTAAACAAAAAAATTATAATCTCTATATGCAGGTCCTAGGTGGCCCAGGTCCATCTCTATATTTAGGTCCTGGGTGGCCCAGGTCCATCTCTATATTCAGGTCCTAGGTGGCCCAGGTCCATCTCTATATTCAGGTTCTAGGTGGCCCAGGTCCATCTCTATATTCAGGTCATGGGTGGCCCAGGTCCATCTCTATATTCAGGTCCTAGGTGGCCCAGGTCCATCTCTATATTCAGGTCCTAGGTGGCCCAAGTCCATCTCTATATTCAGGTCCTAGGTGGCCCAGGTCCATCTCTATATTCAGGTCATGGGTGGCCCAGGTCCATCTCTATATTCAGGTCCTAGGTGGCCCAGGTCCATCTCTATATTCAGGTCCTAAGTGCCCCTAGTCCATCTCTATATTCAGGTCCTAGGTGGCCCAGGTCCATCTCTATATTCAGTTACTAGGTGATCCTGGTCCATCTCTATATTCAGGTGCTAGGTGGCCCAGGTCCATCTCTATAGACAGGTCCTAGGTGGCCCAGGTCCATCTCTATATTCAGTTACTAGGTGGCCCTGGTCCATCTCTACATTCAGGTGCTAGGTGGCCCAGGTCCATCTCTATAGACAGGTCCTAGGTGGCCCAGGTCCATCTCTATAGACAGGTCCTAGGTGGCCCAGGTCCATCTCTATATTCAGGTCCTAGGTGCCCGAGGTCCATCTCTATATTCAGGTCCTAGGTGGCCCAGGTCCATCTCTATATTCAGGTCCTAGGTGACCCAGGTCCATCTCTATATTCAGGTCCTAGGTGGCCCAGGTCCATCTCTATATTCAGGTCCTAGGTGGCCCAGGTCCACCTCTATATTCAGGTCCTAGGTGACCCAGGTCCATCTCTATATTCAGGTCCTAGGTGGCCCAGGTACATCTCTATAGACACATCATTGTGGTATTAATCAACATGTTCTGATTTCTGATCTGGTGTAACAGGATGAGCAGCTGCTTCACGGTGAAGCTGGGTTCACAACATTGACTCTGCTGCTGCTGATGAGGCTGCTTCTGCAGTGGGATGCAAGTGCTTGGTGGGCAGTGCATTCTGCCTCCCAAATGGTACCCTATTCCCTATATAGTGCACTGCTTTTGACAAGGGCCCATAGAATAGCATGCCATTTGGGATGCACCCCCAGTCTGTGCCAGCCTGCCTGCATGTTGGCTCTCCGGCCATAGTTTCTGACTGTGCTAAACCAGCCCTGCTAGTCCTTCTGAAATGTATTCAAACTCATACCTGTTACAGAAGCTCCTATCTGTTACAGCTGCACTATGGGCTGACACCTGTAGAGTGATAATACCATAGTAATACATAAATACTACCGCAACACTTTCCTATGGGGATCTTTCTTTATTACAAATATCTGTAGTCCTGTGTGGCTCAGTTGGTAAGATCATAGGTCTAGTAATGGCAAGGTCATTGGTTAAATTCCTGCAGGGATCACAGAATCAAAGTTAAAAACTCAGTTTGAATTTGAATCAAAAACATTTGCTATCTATTCTTAAAACAGAAGAAACTTGCACGCACTGTGGGCTTACACCTGTAGAACGTGTGGTAGTAGTAGGGTGAAAACAGTTTCCCATGTGGTTATCTTTCTTCTCTGTTATCAATCAGAGTGTCCAGGATCAATCAAACAGGGACGGCAGTATCATCTGTGTTGTCACAGCAAAATAATCCTGCAGCAACAGGATTTGAACGTTTTGAACGTTTAGTCTATAATGTTGCTTAATCGGTGGATAGGCTATTGGCTGGCCAAAAGTAGGCTACATGAAAAGTGCAATACTCATAGTACAACTGTGTGGGGGTTTTCAGTGCATTTATGCAAATCACAAAGCTTATATGCATTTCCTGCGACATAAGAAAATCCTCAGCAACAAAGGAGTGATCAAATGAATATCCTACATCTGTAAACACTCCGAGACCATTGGTTATTATCAGTGACTTATCACTGAAAAATAATTGCATTATATTTATAATCAGAGTTTATGGAATAATTGCAGAAGGTAAAAATGAATAATCGGAACTAGTAGAAGCCTAGTTTATTGTATTTACTGTATGCAATATAATATTTCCTCAAACCATCCCTCTCTGATCAGGACACACACACAAGACACCCTGTCAGGCCTCTGAAGTCATATCAGCATGTGGGATGTACCAGCCAGGTCACTCAAGGGCTCTAGCAGACAGAGGACATGCCACTTTATCCTTCCAGTCTCCAAAGTGCCCTTTTGGGTGCTGCTATAATTTACCCCAAAATTCTTTATTTTATAATTTTTTTGTCGTTGTTGTTCTGAACCCACTGCCCACAAGTCGTTATCAAGTTCGCCACCCCGTCCATTGGTTGATCTGCCCTGTAAGGAGCTCACGCCAGGATGAGCCTTTTTTCCCAGTCTGCCCTGTGCGCCCAGTATCCCAACATGCATGGCTTGAGCGATGCTGTCACTTGCAGAGCGTGTGTAGCTAGCTACCTAGTTTAACTATAGACAGTAATGAAAGAGCAGGATTATATTTGATTAACACTTGGTAACACTTGATTTAGCCTACATCATCAATATTCAGTCTGGTTGGCTGATACTTGCATCAGAGAGAGACAGAAAGACATGGTCTGGTTGTCTGATATGTTCAGCAGAGAGAGACAGAAAAGCATGGGTCTGGTTGGCTGATATGTTCAGCAGAGTTTCCTCCTGTGTGTTGGGGTCCTCTCCTGTATGTTGTCAGTTCCTCCAGTATGTTGTGGTCTCCTCCTGTGTGTTGTGGTCTCCTGCTGTATATTGTGGTGTCCTCCTGTGCATTGTGGTCTCTTCCTGTGCGTAGTGGTCTCCTCTTGTGTGTTGCCCTAGGAGCCGAGGCTGGATCTGACAGGGAGGTCCTGAGTTTATGCAACGTGTCATTTGGGTTGGCACACATCATTACACTCAGGCCCTGGATCCCTGCAGGCAGAAGCAGACACACACTCATGTAGAGACCACAAACAAACACACACACACACACACACATACACAAACACTGATAGCTTCCTGCATGGCCAATGCAGCCAATGAGTTAGCTGGTTGTCCCCCTTTCCTTTCCGAGCCTCAATGAGTCTGGAGGTTGGAGGTTCTCCATCAATGAAATGTCTTTGGGTGTAGTTCAGACCTTAGAGTCCAATCTCTGAAAGCAAAGCAGCAGCAGATGGTGGAAGTTGCCCTGAATAATCCAGCCCTCTCTCTCTCCTTCTCTCAATCTCGATCCCTCTATTCCTGTCTCTGTTTCTTGTGTCTCTCTCTCTCTCTCTCTCTCTCTACCTCTCTCTCTCTCTCTCTCTCTCTATCTCCATCTCTCTCTCTCTATCTCTCTCTTTCTCTCTATCTCTGTGTCTCTCTATCTCTCTCTCTCTCTATCTCTCTCTCTATCTCTCTCTCTCTATCTCTCTCTCTCTCTCTTTATTTCTCTCTGTCTTGCTCTGTATACAGCATATCTGTCTCTCTCTCTCTCTCTCTTTCTCATTCGCTCTTTCTCTTTCTCTCTGTCTCTCTCTATATACAGCAACTCTCTCTCTCTCTCTCTCTCTCTCTCTCGTACACACACACATAAACACACACACACACAGAAGCATAAATACACTACCACAGTTGACCACAGCCTGACACAAATCACTGTCTCGTTCCAATAAACCACACAGCAGTCCTCAGACCCACTTGATATACAGCACAGTCTTATGCTCTGATAAACACCAGAAACCCCTTGAGAAGGAGCATGTTCTTTAGTACTGAGATATGGAGGCAAGATAACCACATTTTTTGTTTCCAATGCAATTGGCTGCCAGTATGACACACTCATGAGTCCTACGGCTCCTTGCCAGCCGCTGAACCACACAGTCTATCAGGCTCACTGTGACTGGGGCTATGCCTCAGCAAAGTGGCTTGTCCGTATTCAGTGGCTTCTCAGTACTCAGTCACAGACCACAACTCACTCTGATCAAAGGGAACTACTGGTTTGGACCTATTTCATACATCTTTTATTCCCTTTTATACTGATATCTATAGCCTGGTTAAAACAGGCTGAATGCTGTGCATACTGTTGATGTGATGATGTAAATCACCAACAGTTGTTTGCCATCATGATAATCACTCAACACTGACATCAATCACACAGAGCAATGTGTGGATGATTTTAATTGCTTGACTAAAATATGTAATATAGAAAATTGAGAGAGAGCTGCAATTGGCGCCACCCTGTGTGGTCGCCTGTTAAGCAGCTTTCATTGTTTGTGAATAAATTGTTGTTTTAGTATGTTTTTCGTCAGTTTGCAACAGTTTAACAATAATAGTTCAGAATTATGGAGTGCTATGGTTTTACGAAGGTTTTTAATTATTTACAACCGAGCCCAGCTCCTGGATTTAGCACACGCAGCGCTGCTGCACCCCAGGAAAAGTTTGATATTCCGGATGAGTTAAAAAGTCGACGGCGTGGACGCAGGGCGGGATTGAAGTGTAAGGCAAAGCTAAGGAAGTACAAGCCGGCTATACCGTCTATCATTATGGGCAACATGAGAACGCTGCATAACAAGATGGACGAGCTTCTGGGTTTGGTTCATGGACAAAGAGAATACCGGAAAGCGAGCCTATTGTGTTTTTCTAAGACATGGCTGAATGATAACATCCCCATAGAGAACGTCATTATCGGTGGTTTCCGGACCATCAGAGCAGACAGGGATAGGGTTTCTTCCGGTAAGAGTAAGGTAGGGGGGCTGGCTTTATTAGTTAACAACAGATGGTGTAATCCGAGCCATTTTAATCTTAAGGAAGAGTTTTGTAGCCCGGACATTGAGCTGTTCGCCGTTAGCCTGAGACCCTACTATTTGCAGAGGGAATTCACGGTGGCCATTGCTGTTATTGTTTTTCATCCCGCCCTCCGCTGACACAAACACAGCATGTGACGTCATCCACTCTGTTATTGCGAGGTTACAGACAGCGCATCCCAGTGCTATCTATGCTATTTCGGGGGATTTTAACCATGCATCTCTCTCTTCAACGCTGCCCATGTTCAAACAGTTTGTGAAGTGCCCAACCAGGAATAATAAAACTCTGGACTTGTTATATGCTAATATTAAGGATGCATACAACTCCACTGCACTCCCTCCCCTCGGTAGATCGTATCACAACCTTGTCCACCTCACTCCACTCTACAGTGGATGATGCAATCATCTACAATCTGCAGAGGGCCTACTCACCTGGACAACGCAGGTTGCACTGTGAGGGTTATATTTTTTGACTTCTCCAGTGCCTTCAACACCATTTAGCCCCTGCTACTGGGTGAGAAGATGAAGAGGATGAAAGTGGAAGCACCCTTAGTCTCCTGGGTCACAGACTACCTGACCGGTAGGCCACAATTTGTTCGACTAGAGAGGTGTGTGTCAGAAAGGGCAGTGATCAACACAGGGGCCCCTCAAGGAACGGTCCTGTCCCCCTTTCTGTTTACCCTCTACACCTCAGACTTCAGATATAACTCTGAAACATGCCACCTACAGAAGTTCTCGGATGACGCCGCAATTGTAGGGTGCATCAGGGGTGGGCAGGAGGAGGAGTACAGGAGCGCAATCAATGACTTTGTGTTGTGGTGTGAGCAGAACCACCTTCAGCTCAACATCAGCAAAACAAAGGAGATGGTGGTGGACTTCAGGAGAACCAAGGCCCAATTGACTGCAGTCCCTATACAGGGGATGGATGTGGAAATGGTTGGGTCATACAAGTTCCTGGGAGTACAAATGGACAACAGGTTGTAATGGGCTGGTAACACCGGGGCTCTGTACAAAAAGGGCCAGAGCCGACTCTACTTTCTGAGGAGACTCAGGTCCTTCAACGTGTGCAGTAAACTACTACATACCTTCTACCAGTATTTTTTGCAGTGGTGTACTGGGGAGCCAACATAAAAGCCGGTGATGCTTCTCGGGTAAATAAGCTGGAAGGCTAGCTCTGTTCTGGGGATTATCCTTGACACTCTAGAGGAGGTGGCGGAGAGACGGATCCTGGCCAAATTGCTGTCCATCATGGACAACGTCACCCACCCTCTGCATGCCATGGTTATGACGCAGAGGAGCACCTTCAGTCACAGACTGATCCCACCACGGTGTGCAAGAGAGCGCTACAGGTCCTTCCTGCCGGCGGCTATTAGACTATTTAATGCCTCACCGTGGTGCCGTGCCGTCGGCAACATAGACCTGGAACTGTTGGGGTGTTAGGACCTAGTTTAACAATTGTGCATCCATCCGTGAGTAACTCTGGTCTGTAATCACTCATTCACTCAGGACTTATTTATTCATTCAGGTCTGTGTAAACATATTCATGTACAGTTGTTATATCATATCATGTGCAATATTGTAAGTCATTCTTGGACTTTACTTACGTAGTCATTCACTCAGGAATGCATATTAGTATCCTGTCAGTGTGTATTTTTTAATTGCTTTTAGTATATCAAATGTGCAATACGTGCATTTATCTGTAATTAAACCCTGCGCACTAAGGACTGTATTTTAAGGGAATTACTATTATTACGCTAAATTATATCATACACACATTTAGCTAAGTATCTCTTTCTGTCATTTACCTGTACCGGAAATATCCCATTTACATAAGTATTCAGACCCTTTGCTATGAGATTCTAAATTTAGCTTAGTTTCATCTTGTTTCCATTGATCATCCTTGAGAAGTTTCTACAACTTGATAGTTGTCCACCTGTGGTAAATTCAATTGATTGGACATGATATCGAAAGGCACACACACCATAAGGTCCCACACTTGACAGTGCACGTCAGAGCAAAAACCAATCCAGGTCGAAGGAATTGTCTGTAGAGCTCCGGGATAGGATTGTGTCGAGGCACAGATCTGGGGAAGGGTACCAAAACGTTTCTGCAAGAGCGCAATGGCCTCCATCATTCTTAAATGGAAGTAGTTTGGATCCACCATGACTCTTCCTAGAGCTGGCCGCCCTACCAAACTGAGCAATCAGGGGAGAAGGGCCTTGGTCAGGGAGGTCACCAAGAACCCGATGGTCACTCTGACAGAGCTCCAGAGTTCCTCTGTGGAGATGGGAGAACATTCCAGAAGGACAGCCATCTCTGCAGCACTCCACCAATCAGGCCTTTATGGTAGAGTGGCCAGACTGAAGCCACTCCTCATAAAAAGGCACATGACAGCCCACTTTGAGTTTGCCAAAAGGTCAGGATCGAGGGAAAGATGAACAGAGCAAAGTACAGAGAGATCCTTGACGAAAACCTGCTCCAGAACGCTCAGGACCTCAGACTGGGGCGAAGTTTCACCTTCCAACAGGACAACGACCCTAAGCACACAGCCAAGACAACGCAGGAGTGGCTTCGGGGACAAGTCAATCGAATATCTCTGGAGAGACGTGAAAATAGCTCTTCAAGTGACGCTCTCCATCCAACCTGACAGAGTTTGAGAAGATCTCCAGAGAAGAATTGGAGAAACTCCCCAAATACAAGTGTGCCAAGCTTGTAGCATCATACAAAAGAATAATCGAGTCTGTAATCGCTGCCAAAGGTAATTCAACAAAGTACTTATGTATATGTGATATTTCCGTTTTTTTTTTTTTTATACATTTGTCAACATTTCTAAAAACCTGATGTTGCTTTGTCATTATGGGGTATTTTGTGTAGATTGATTTAAAATTCAAGGGTTTTGAAAACTTTCCGAATGTGATCTACAGTACATGGTTTACAGAAACAGTCCTACCGTACAGTGTGATTTACAGTAACCGTCCTACCATACAGTGTGATCTACAGTAACAGTCCTACCATACAGTGTGATCTACAGTACATGGTTTAAAGAAACAGTCCTACCATTTTGTGTGATCTACTGTACATGGTTTACAGTAACAGTTCTACCATACAGTGTGATCTACAGTAACAGTCCTACCATACAGTGTGATCTATAGTGTATGGTTTACAGAAACAGTCCTACCATACAGTGTGATCTAAAGTGCAAGGTTTACAGAAACAGTCCTAACATACAGTGTGATTTACAGTAACAGTCCTACCATACAGTTTGATCTACAGTAACAATCCTACCATACAGTGTGATCTACAGTAACAGTCCTAACATACAGTGTGATCTACTGTACATGGTTTACAGTAACAGTCCTACCATACAGTGTGATCTACAGTACATGGTTTACAGTAACATTTGGAGCTCCAATCTCTGATTCCACTGATACAGTAAACATACTAATGTATACAGAGTGATGGATTATTAATGGGAATACACACACACAAACAGACAAAGACACACACACAAAGACACACACACACGCACAAAGACACACACACACACACACACAAAGACACACAAAGACACACACACAAAGATACACCCACACAAAGACACACACACACACACACACAAAGACACACACACACACACACACACACAAAGACACACACACACACTCGTCTACATGGGCAATCTATAGGATAAATGTCACGTTGAATTGCGAAGAGATGGCCCATGCATTCCCTTGGCAGATGGAGACTGCCAAGGGAATGTCTCCAAACAGACTAAGTATGTCTCCAAACAGACTATGTATGTCTCCAAACAGACTATGTATGTCTCCAAACAGACTATGTATGTCTCCAAACAGACTATGTATGTCTCCAAACAGACTATGTATGTCTCCAAACAGACTATGTATGTCTCCAAACAGACCATGTATGTCTCCAAACAGACTATGTATGTCTCCAAAGAGACTATGTATGTCTCCAAACATACTATGTATGTCTCCAAACAGACTATGTTTGTCTCCAAACAGACTATGTATGTCTCCAAACATACTATGTATGTCTCCAAACAGACTATGTTTGTCTCCAAACAGACTATGTATGTCTCCAAACAGACTATGTATGTCTCCAAACAGACTATGTATGTCTCCAAACAGACTATGTATGTCTCCAAACAGACTATGTATGTCTCCAAACCTGTTTTTCAGTATATTCTGCTCCTCTAGGAGATGAAAGGAATGAGTCCAGTAAGTCATATTCTGAGGGCCTCTGCTCTTCTAGAAGATGAATGGAATGAGTCCAGTAAGTCATATTCTGAGGGCCTCTGCTCTTCTAGAAGATGAATGGAATGAGTCCAGTAAGTCATATTCTGAGGGCCTCTGCTCTTCTAGAAGATGAATGGAATGAGTCCAGTAAGTCATATTCTGAGGGCCTCTGCTCTTCTAGAAGATGAATGGAATGAGTCCAGTAAGTCATATTCTGAGGGCCTCTGCTCTTCTAGAAGATGAATGGAATGAGTCCAGTAAGTCATATTCTGAGGGCCTCTGCTCTTCTAGAAGATGAATGGAATGAGTCCAGTAAGTCATATTCTGAGGGCCTCTGCTCTTCTAGAAGATGAATGGAATGAGTCCAGTAAGTCATATTCTGAGGGCCTCTGCTCTTCTAGAAGATGAATGGAATGAGTCCAGTAAGTCATATTCTGAGGGCCTCTGCTCTTCTAGAAGATGAATGGAATGAGTCCAGTAAGTCGTATTCTGAGGGCCTCCTGTCATTGACTATGATGCTCCAAACAGTGCATGAAGAGGAAGGGTGTAGCTAGGACATTTACATTTGACATTTGAGTCATTTAGCAGACACTCTTATCCAGAACGACTTACAAATTGGTGCATTCAACTTAGGATAGCCAGTGGGACAACCACATCTCCATCACAATAAGTACCCTAGGTACCCAAGATGACTCAAGAAGGTAGCATTCCGTTTATTACAAATATCAGAGCTCTACGCTGAGCGAAGGAAGGGAGGGGTGTAGCTGGCTAGGTAGGAAGAGGACTAGTAGTCAACTCAAGCGGGTTAAGCTGTATGGTAACCCTCCTGCTGCCAGTCAGTCAAGCTTTACACACAGGGTAGAGTCTTCTAGCTGTAGGGAAGGATGCATATGAACCAGCACGCCAGGATGGTTCACTCACACACACGCTCACACACGCACACGCACACGCACACACACCCCAAGGTATATTGTGTCAGGGGAGAAGAGAGAAGGGGAGAACTGGACTGATTACAGAAGAATTGAAGGGGTTAATGCTTGTGAATTGATCAGGGGTTAATGTTTGTGAATTGATCAGGGGTTAATGCTTGTGAATTGATCAGGGGATAATGCTTGTGAATTGATCGGGGGATAATGCTTGTGAATTGATCAGGGGTTAATGATTGTGAATTGATCAGGGGTTAATGCTTGTGAATTGATCAGGGGTTAGTGCTTGTGAAGTTTAAAGGACCCAGAGGACAAGAGCCCTGCAGGCACCGAAAACTGCAACCCTTGTTCCCATGCAGACTGAGGATTGGGATCAGGATCAGCTATCCAGGCTTAAAGGCCTACTCCTTAATTAGAAAAATAACAAAACAGCTGCCCCATCACTTGTTTTTTTTCCAGAGTTGGGATCAGTGATTCAGACTAAAAGCTATCCCTGTTCAGTTAGGTGAAAGCCATCTGGGGATCATGTTCAATGTGGTAATTTCAATTGTTGATATGATGAGATGGATCTGCATTCTTTTGAGTGCTAGTTGAATGTCAGTTTTGATGTGACCCATGGTACCAACTGCCAAGTCTCCTACAGAATATTCACACAGCATCCATATATTTTGTGTTCTCTCCCAGTGTGTCCGTGGAGAACAGTCTTTGGTCCTGGGAGTGTAGATGAGGACGAGTGAACAGGATGGGAAAGGATGGAACATTACCTCCTCCAATTGGATGGGCTAGGGAGTGTTGACAGATAGAGGCAGGTGCCCTGCCCAGAGCTCCCCACTCCTGACACAGTTTGGCAGGGATGTATCAACCCAACACCCTCACTGATACATCGCTATGATATGATTGTCACTATCTGTCAGTTTGGCAGAGATGTAGCAAAACAACACCCACACAGATATGTCTCTATGAGGCTCAGTATCTGGCAGTGTAGCAGGTCTGTAGTAGCTGCACACCCTCACTGATATATTGCTATGTGTCCCAGTATCTGTCAAGATGAGTCTCAGTATTTGTCAGTTTGGCAGGGTTGAATCTCTGATTCTCTGTGTCTGGCAGTGAGAGCTTGGCCATGACTTACCCATAAGCCATATGTGTCACACCCTGATCTGTTTCACCTGTTATTGTGAGTGTCTCCACCAACATAGAACTTTATCCCTGAGTTCTATGTTTGGCTGTTGCCAGTTCGTTTTGTTCATCAAGCCTATCAGCGTTTTCCCCCTTTACTCCTGTCTCTCTAAAGTGCCTGTTTTCTTGGTTTCCTGGTTTCAACCTTTACTCTGCCTGCCCTGGCCCTGAGCCTGCCTGCCGTCTTGTACCTTTGCCCTACTACTCTGGATTACCGAACTCTGCTTGCCTGCCCCTGTTGGTATAATAAACATTTGTTATTCCAATGTTGTCTGCGCCTGGGTCTCACCTGTATGCTGATAGTACGAACTGGCCATGACTGACCCAGCAGACTCGGACCAGCTGCGCAACGCCATCTCCTCCCATGGAGCCTCCATTGGCACGCATGAGGAATTGCTTAGGGGCCTTATGGTGCGGGTCCAGACATTGGCTGAGTGCCATGACCGTTGCTTTAGCAATGCCGCAGGTTGTCGGGGAGGCAGCCTGCCATGGTCGTAACCCCACAGCCCCTCGGTAACTCGGTGGCTAGCAGCTCAACCCCACCAGTCACTCTACCTTCCCGGGAGCCCTGCTTACCTCCGTCGGAACGCTTTAATGGAGGGCCGAGCACCTCTTGGGCGTTTTTGTCTCAGTGTGCCCTCATTTTTTAGCTTCAGCCCTCCTCCTTCCCCTCGGAGTGCTCCAAGATAGCCTACCTCATCACACTGATGTCCGTGAGGGCTCTCACCTGGCCGTCCGCAGTATGGGAAGAACAGCCAGCCATATGCTATTTAGGAGTCTGGAGGGGTTTGTGAGAGAGGTGAGGAAAGTTTTCAATGCCCTGTTCTCCGGGACAGACGCTGCCCGTAGGCTAATCCAGCTTTGGCTAGACTCCCGCAGTGTGGCCGATTATGCGGTGGATTTCCGCATGTTAGCAGCGGAGAGTGCCTGGAACCAGGAAGCACTCTTCGATATGTTTTTGCATGGCGTATCTGAGGAGGTCAAGGATGAGCTTGCCGCTCGGGAGTTTCCTATAGATCTGGATTCCCTCATCGCCTTGACTATCCGCATTGATGGGCAATTACGGGAACGACGGGGGGAGAGGAAGTTTCGGTTCTCGCACACGGCCAGAGATTCCACCCGACACTGTCCCCGATGGTCCCGTTGCCGAGAGAACCCGAGGGTTCCCGACCCTTCCCATAGAATCACCGAAGACGGCAGGGTCAACACTCCCCGAGCTGATGCAGCTAGGCAGAGTGGGGCTATCACCAGCGGAACAGCAGTACAGGACCGACACTGGGAGGTGTCTGTACTACAGGACCTTTGGTCATTTTGTGTCCGCTTGTCCGGTAAAAGACCAGGCCCACTGGTGGGAGCGAGTACCCTGGTGGGCCATATGGAGACTTTATCGGATTCCCCACAACATCCCCACTCAGCCCCTCTCTATACCCATGGAGGTTAGAGCACTGGACGGGCGCTCTATTGGGCGGGTCACCCATAACACCACTCCCATCAACCTACGGGTGTCAGGAAATCACAGCGAGATTATGCAATTTCTGCTGATCAAATCTCCTCAGATTCCCGTGGTGTTGGGATTCTACTGGCTCCTGGATAATATGTGCCTGGGCCGGCATCAAATCACCCAAGGTAGCCCCATCCAAAATACCACACGGTTTGAGTAAGATGTGCTATATGGATGTGGATAGACAACACCAGGGATTATCGTTTTAACTTATTTTCAGCCAAAAATCAGAAATGTTTTTTTTTTACTTTCTCATGTCTCTATCTTTGCCAACAAACCCCCTCACCATCAATCCAGACAAACACAGTGATGCACTTTCCCTCTTTCTCTCCCTCTCCCTTACCCTCGTCCTCACCCTCTACCTCTCCCTATCTCTCCCTCTCCCTCACCCTCTCTTCTAAATAGTTCAGTCACTTCGTGTTGTATTAGCCAGTCAGACAAGACCAGCCCTGATTGTTTAAGACAGCTTGATGTTGGTGAAGAGGCAGCAGTCGACCCAGTAGAATGTACAGTATTCTACTCAATCACCAGACAGAGTTTCTGGGACCTACTCTTTGCTCTTTTTTTTTCTCTCTCTCTCTCTCTCGCTCTCTCTCTCTCTCTCTCTCTCTCTCTCTCTCTCTCTCTCTCTCTCTCTCTCTCTCTCTCTCTTCTCATCTCTCTGGCTTCCTCTCTCTTTCTCTCTCTTTTCTCATCTCTCTCTCTCTTTTCTCATCTCTCTCTCTCTCTCTCTCTCTCTCTCTCTCTATCTCTGTCCCTCTTTCTGCCCTGCCTCTCTCTTTGTCTCTCTGTCTGTCCTGCCTCGCTCTCTGTCTCTCTTTCTGCCTTGCCTCTGCCTCTTGTATCTCCTTCACTCTCTCTCTCTCTCTCTCTCTCTCTCTCTCTCTCTCTCTCTCTCTCTCTCTCTCTCTCTCTCTCTCTCACTTCCTCTCTCTCTCGCTTACTCCCTCTCTCTCTCTCTCTCTCTCTCTCTCACTTCCTCTCTCTCTCGCTTCCTCTCTCTTTCTCTTACTTTTCTCACCTCTCTCTCTCTCTCGCTTCCTCTCTCTCTCACCCTCTCTTCTCATCTCTCTCTCTCTCTCTCTCTCTCTCGCTTCCTCTCTCTCACCCTCTCTTCTCATCTCTCTCTCTCTCTC